>JAZAYU010000162.1:1075457-1284489 GCA_038501625.1 Corbicula japonica
ACCCTGGGTCGCTCACTGTCAACAACTGCTCAATGGTTGCAAGAGTTGTGTGCAAGTTTGGTAAAATCAAGTCAAAAAATTAAGCTGCTATTGTGGAAAAAATGTAAGATGATGCTCTATACCAAATATCTAAGCCTTAGGCCTTACAGTTTCAGAGAAGAAGATTTTTAAAGATTTACTAAATAACACTATGTAATAAAACTAGTGACCCCCGGGGCGGAGCCATTTTTTACCCCAGGAGAATAATTTTAACAACTTTTGTAGAGGACAACTACATGATGACACATACCAAGGTTCTAGGCCTTGTGGTTTTAGAGAAGAAGATTTTTTGTAAAGTTTTCCCTCTATAAGACTATGTAAAACAAATGACCCTTGGGGTGGGGCCATTTTTGACCCAAGGGGGATAGTTTGAACAATTTTGGTAGAGAACCACTAGATGATGCTGTATATCAAGTATTAAGGCTCCAGGCCTGGTGGTTTTAAATAAGAAGATTTTCATGTTTTTCCTATATAACTATATGAAACCAAAAGAACCCTAGGGCGTGGCCAATTTTTGCCCAGGTGACATAATTTGAACAAATTAAGTAGACATTCATTAGACAATGCTACTTACCAAATATCTAAGCTGTACGCATTGTGGTTTGTGAGAAGAAGATTTTTAAATGATTTCCTTTTTAAGTCTATGTAAAATGAAGTGGCCCCTGGGGCGGGGCCAATTTTGACCCCAGGGAAATAATTTGAACAATCTTTGTAGACTTCCACTAGAGGGTGCTAAATGCCAAATATCTAAGCTCTAGGCCTTGTGGTTTCAAACAAGAAGATTTTTAAAGTTTTTCCTATATAAGTCTATGTAAAATGAAGTGATCCCTGGGGTGGGGCCAATTTTGACCCCAGGGAAATAATTTGAACAATCTTTGTAGAGTTCCGCTAGAGGGTGCTAAATGCCAAACATATAAGCTCTAGGCCTTGTGGTTTCAGACAAGAAGATTTTTAAAGTTTTTACTATATAAGTCTATGTAAAATGAAGTGATCCCTGGGGCGGGGCCAATTTTGACCCCAGGGAAATAATTTGAACAATCTTTGTAGAGTTCCACTAGAGGGTGCTAAATGCCAAATATCTAAGCTCTAGGCCTTGTGGTTTCAGATAAGAAGATTTTTAAAGTTTTTCCTATATAAGTCTATGTAAAATGAAGTGACCCCTGGGGTGGGGCCAATTTTGACCCCAGGGAAATAATTTGAACAATCTTTATAGAGTTCCGCTAGAGGGTGCTAAATGCCAAATATCTAAGCTCTAGGCCTTGTGGTTTCAGATAAGAAGATTTTTAAAGTATTTCCTATATAAGTCTATGTAAAATGAAGTGACCCCTGGGGTGGGGCCAATTTGACCCCAGGGAAATAATTTGAACAATCTTTGTAGAGTTCCACTAGAGGGTGCTAAATGCCAAATATCTAAGCTCTAGGCCTTGTGGTTTATGACAAGAAGATTTTTTAAGTTTTTCCTTTAGGTGTAAGACCTGTTAATAGACTTCCCTATATAAACAAGCAAATTCGTTGAATTTATATCCCCCGCCGAATACTGGTTGTTACTAACATAACAGCTGAAGACATAGGGCTTTATTTCGATATTTATCATGGATGTCAAAAAAGGTGAAAAAAAACTTCAGATATAAAAAAAAAACAGAATATAAAAATAAGACTAAAAGTCTTCAAAGTGTTGAAATGAAGAATGCAGTAGTAAAAATATAGCGCTTTATTTAATATAAATCCATGCAGTAGTTGCATAGAAGTGGCATGGAAATGTATACTAATCTATATGCATAGTGCATAACTTATCAAAGGGCCATAACTGTGTTTAACGGTCAGACCAGAACAAGACAAAAATATGGGCATCTTGTCTTGGTATTGATGGTTTCCATAGATTCCTGCCGAGAAATAGCAAGGAAATAAATACTGCTCTACATGCAAAATGCATAATTTATCAAAGGGCCATAACTCTGTGTTAAAGGATCTGACTGAAACAAGATGACAATATGCGCGTCTCCTTTTTGTATTTATGGTTCCCAGAAAGTTTCATTAAAATCCACCCAGTAGTTGCAGAGAAATAGTGTGGAAACAAATTCTGCTCTATATGCATAATACATTAGTTATCAAAGGGCAATAACTCTGTGTTAAATAGTCTGACCGGAACAAGATGACAAAATGTGCATCTCATCTCAGTATTGATGTTTCCCAGAAAGTTTCATTTCAATCCATCAAGAACTTGCAAAGAAATAGAGCGGAAACAAATACTTCTCTATATGCATCATACATAAGTTATCAAAGGGCAATAACTCTGTGTTACAGTCCAACTGGAACAAGATAACAATATACACATCTGTTATGGTTCTCAGAAAGATTAATTGAAATCCATCCAGTAGTTGCAGAGAAATAGGGGAAATGAATACTGCTCTATAATATGCATAATGCATTAGTTATCAAAGGACAATAACCCTGTGTTAAATAGTCTGACGGGAACAAGAGGGTGATATGCGCATTTCCTCTTGGTATAGATGGTTTCCAGAAAGTGTTTCATTGAAATCCATCCAAAAGTTGCACGGAAACAAATACTGCTCTATATGCATAATGCATAAGTTATCAAAGAAGCATAACTCTGTGATAAACAGTCTGACCGGAACAAGACAATGATATGTGCAGCTCTTCTTGGTATTGATGCTTTCAAGAAAGTTTCATTGAATTCCATTCAGTAGTTGCAGAGAAATAGCTGGGAAATGAATACTGCTCTATATGCATAATGCATAAGTTATCAAAGAGCCGTAACTCTGTGTTTAACGGTCTGACCAGAACAAGACGATGATATGCGCATCTCCTCTTGGTATTGATGGTTCTCAGAAAGATTTATTGAAATCCATTCAGTAGTTGCAGAGAAATAGCGCAGAAATGAAAACTACTCTATATGCATAAAACATAAGTTATCAAAGGGCAATAACTCTGTGTTAAACAGTCTGACTGGAACAAGACGATGACATGCGCATCTCTTCTTGGTATTGATGGTTTTCAGAAAGTTTCATTGAAATACATTCAGTAGTTGCAGAGAAATAGCAAGGAAATGAATACTGCTCTATATGCATGATGCATAAGTTATCAAAGGGCCGTAACTCTGTGTTCAACAGTCTGACTGGAACAAGACGACAACATGCGCATCTCCTCTCGATATTGATGGTTCTCAGAAAGATTCATTGAAATCCATCTGGTAGTTGCAGAGAAATGGCACGGAAATGAATACTGCACTATATGCATAATGCATAAGTTATCAAAGGGCAATAACCCTGTGTTAAATAGTCTGATGTCAACAAGACGACGATATGCGCATCTCCTCTTGGTAAAGATGGTTTTCAGCAAGTTTCATTGAAATCCATACGGTAGTTGCAGAGAAATAGCGCGGAAACAAACACTGCTCTATATACATAATGCATAAGTTATCAAAGGGCCATAACTCTGTGTTTAATGGTCTGACCGGAACAAGACGACGATATGCGCATCTCCTCTTGGTACTGATGGTTCCCACCAAGTTTCATTGAAATCCATACAGTAGTTGCAGAGAAATAGCGCGGAAATGAATACTGCTCTATATACATAATGCATAAGTTATCAAAGGGCCATAACTCTGTGTTTAATGGTCTGACCGGAGCAAGACGACGATATGCGCATCTCCTCTTGGTACTGATGGTTCCCACCAAGTTTCATTGAAATCCATACAGTAGTTGCAGAGAAATAGCGCGGAAACGAATACTGCTCTATATACATAATGCATAGGTTATCAAAGGGCCATAACTCTGTGTTAAATGGTCTGACCGGAACAAGACGACGATATGCGCATCTCCTCTTGGTACTGATGGTTGCCACCAAGTTTCGTTGAAATCCATCCAGTGGTTGCGGAGAAATAGCGCGGAAACGAAATTCGGACGGACAGCGTGACTACGTGACGACGTGACACCGTGACGGACGGACAACGCCAAAACAATATCCCCCTCCCGATTTCATCGGCGGGGGATAACTATAGTAAACATGACATGTTTCAAAAGGCTGGCAATCATAGCTGGTACCATTTTAATAAGGGCTAACTTACATGCTTTTAAAGCTAATTGTTTCTACTGTCCATTTCCAGCAAGAAAAGTAGGGGTCATGTATCAATTAACAGAGATTTGACACCTTGAAACCGGTGGTCTGTTTTTTTCACTTCTGCGTGAACTTCAAAACTGTTTTACATATGCCGTCCTAAAACCAGGGCCTTTTTTCATATACTGCATTTCCAAACATAAATTTGCTATCAGTGTATCAGTAAAAGCATCTCATTTACTTAACATGTTCCTTTCAGTCCATACTAGCCATTTAATGCCCCCAAAAGGCAAAAAAATTGGGACTATTTAGTGTCAGCCATTGTCTGACTAGCCCGAGTAGGAACATCCGCTGGACTATTTACATGTAATTAGCCTATAAGAAAACTTGTGTTTTTTAATATCTTATATTTGCTGTTTTTATTCAATAATATGATGTTTGCAATATATCTACCAAGTTTCAGCTTTCAGTTAGCAAAAATGAACTCAATATGAGGAATTTTCCAACACCACCTATTCTGGTACGCGTTTGCGGCCAATCGCCTAAACCTAAGAATTCATTTCTTTCTAATAAAAATTGAAAAACATCAAATTTCTCAAAAACATGGTTATGAATAATAGTAAAACATCTCAACTAATAAAAGCAACTCAGTTTTTGAGCTGACACATGCAAAATGGGCCACACAGGGTATCAATTGTGGCATTTTTAAGGCAAAAACAGTTAAAAATGACCCCAAACCTAATTAAAACCTAAGTTTGCCTCCTGTAACGCAGTTATACTGATTTTTTGACTTTCAAATTTGTTTAAAATTGGTCAGCACACAATTTTAGTGGAAAATAACATTGCAGAAAATATAAATATTCAAATGCTGCCCTCCACTTGTACTTCTTATAGGTGTAAGACCTGTAAATAGACTTCCCTATATAAACTATAGTAAACATGACATGTTTCAAAAGGCTGGCAATCATAGCTTGTACCATTTTAATAAGGGCTAACTTACATGCTTTTAAAGCTAATTGTTTCTACTGTCCATTTCCAGCAAGAAAAGTAGGGGTCATGTATCAATTAACAGAGATTTGACACCTTGAAACCGGTGGTCTGTTTTTTTCACTTCTGCGTGAACTTCAAAACTATTTTACATATGCCGTCCTAAAACCAGGGCCTTTTTTCATATACTGCATTTCCAAACATAAATATGCTATCAGTGTGTCAGTAAAAGCATCTCATTTACTTAACATGTTCCTTTCAGTCCATACTAGCCATTTAATGCCCCCAAAAGGCAAAAAAATTGGGACTATTTAGTGTCAGCCATTGTCTGCCTAGCCCGAGTAGGAACATCCGCTGGACTATTTACAAGTAATTAGCCTCCTTTAGGTTGCCATGGCAACCAGAGTTCTGCATGGAATTGATTTCTTTGAACAACTTTGGAAGAGCTTCATGCAAGAACATCTGTGGCAAGTTTCATCAACTTTGGCCCAGGGGTTTAAGAGGAGATGTTGTTTAAATGAAAAGTTTACGGACGGACGCCGGACAAATTGCGATCACAAAAGCTCACCTTGTCACTACGTGACAGGTGAGCTAAAAAACACATACATGTATTTGTTAATTTAACTTATGGTAACAGACTCTAGATGATTACTGACCACCAGGTAAGAAATATTTTGAACAATTCCCTTACTACATGAGCCACAATACAGACTGTCATTTGTGCAAAAAAGCTGCATATTTTTAAGGTATTAACAAATTGAAGGATTCTACACCTGTGCACCCGTGTGTATACTGTAAACAAATTTTCATGAACTTGATAAAACACCTTACAAAGACCATCTCAAAATTAAGACCATCCTAATAATAAGACTATAATAATAATGTCCCTTTTAACTATTCACTATTTTCTACCATGATATTAAAACAACCCCACTACTATGACCACTTTTTCCAGTCTCAAAGGTGGTCTTAATAGAGGGATTTCACTGTCTATAAATTGTGATAGTACATTTGATTTACTCTGAAATTGGTGTATACTCTTTTAACATTCTTTCACAATTCAAAAGAAAATTTGAAAAATTTCAATAAAATATTTCTTTGATACAGTAATTTTTTTATCACTTGACAGGTGCATTGTAAATTTCCTCGTTTTTAAAACAAAATTGAAGACAGACAATAACGTACCTTGCTCGATCGCTGGTTTCAGATCTATGAACATTTGATAACTGGCCGAGACAGAACCGGTCTATACTGGATGGATCAGTGTAGCCGTCTACTGTGACAGTGCTACAGCTGTACGGGACTTTAAACGTCTCTCCCACCTGCTGATCTAGCTCAAAGTACGATATAGTGCACCAAAACTCTGGAGCTGAAATATACAAACTAGGATAAAGTGCACCAAAACAGAACTCTGGAGCTGCAATATGCTAAGTATGATAAAGTGCACCAAAACTCCGGAGCAGAAATATACAAATTATGATATAGTGCACAACAAACCAAAGCAAGTTATTATCATTGTTCTTTAATTGAAACATATCTAGATTAATTGAAATTTACTTAATACTTTTTAAAATAATTGAACCCCAGTCTTGTGAACAAAAACTCTAGACTTGCAATATACTAAGTCCTACAAACTGCAGTAAAAGCCGCTCACAATTTATTGGACTATGCACCATGTATTCACGGGGATATCTTGTATCAAAACACCAGTTTCTGACAGTCTTACAGTTAAGACAAGTCTTGCCTGCAACCTTTGATACATTGACGTATGGTAGGTGCATCCTTCATTAACCCAAATATTTTGTTCATACCCTGATTAAAGCAATAAATTACGAGTTCAATCAAATGTAAAATGAGTGTTTCTCTTCATCTTGTATTTATCCCCCTGTAATACTGGTAATCAGTGTAGACCCTGATTAATAGTTAAATGCTGATCATAAGAATATGGTTTTAATAATGCAGATCCAGATGCTGTCTGATCAGGATGCAGATCCAGATGCTGTCTGATCAGGATGCAGATCCAGATGCAGTCTGATCAGGATGCAGATCCAGATGCAGTCTGATCAGGATGCAGATCCAGATGCTGTCTGATCAGGATGCAGATAAGGATGCAGTCTGTGAAAACTTACGTGGTTGGTTGGTCAGAGGTTGTAACGGGGTATCTGGGCTCTGTATAGTATGATTGTTCCCTGAAAGCATACAGAATGCAACACTTTTACTGGTCATCTCAATCAATAGATATGTTCAAATTCATACACACATATCGACTTTTGAAAGCCAGAAGGGGTCATCAGTCTAAGCCTTCTTTGTTCAATTGCTGATGACCCCTTCTGGCTTTCAATTCAGGATTGAATCGATATTTGAAGATTTTCATTTGGATTAGGAAAACAGTAGGGTTGTTTAAAGTGTGTGAATCCCAAAGGTTTTGATATTAGGCCGACGATATGTGTCTGTCTCCAAATCTGAAACTGTTGAAGTGAAATTAATTCAACTGTGTCTTTAACATCACAGATTTGAAACACACCATATAGCAGGTTTTTTCTGTCACGTTGTGACATCAAAATTCTGCTGTTGCCCAAATCAACCTGTTGAACAAAGCGTTACATTAAGCAGCAAATTTTTGTCACATTGCGTGACTGCTAGACTGAATGTTTAGCATAACGTGACTATGATTATCTCAACCATCTCCTCCTTATATACATATTTTTACGCATGTGCAACAAGTGTAGATCCAGATCAGCCAGCACAACCATGCCATCTGACCAGGATCTGCACTGGTTGCATTTAGGTCAGAAATAACATAACGAATCATAGCGTGAACAGTGCATATCCTGATCTACAC
Source organism: Corbicula japonica (assembly GCA_038501625.1). Taxonomy (NCBI): domain Eukaryota; kingdom Metazoa; phylum Mollusca; class Bivalvia; order Venerida; family Cyrenidae; genus Corbicula; species Corbicula japonica. The sequence goes on from JAZAYU010000162.1 coordinate 1,083,403, forward strand.
TGGTCTCACACACATAAACAGGCGTATATATGGAGTAAAAGGGTAAACATTGTTCATTGTATAAATACTGGTCTGCATTGAACCGAGGGCAAGGTGGCACATGTAGCAGTACTTAGGTATTGCCATAACTGCCAAGGAACAGGTGAATGTCAAACCCGACAATATACATTGTTTTTGTTATGTTCCATAACATTTAATGTTTCCTTATAAATTTTCTATCAGATAAGCCTAAATAACTCTGTAGAACACTCCACACAGTCTTAAAAAAACAGACAACTCTTACAATACAAAGAACAAGACAGACAACTCTTACAATACTACTTACACAAAGAAGGGAGACAACTTCTACTGTTTGTTAACATTTCATCAAAAAAGACTAACTACTATTATTATGCAACTAGGATATTTAAAATCAAAACAGAGAACTCCAACAATATTGCTAAATCAGAACAATGAGGGTAACTCAAACAAAAGGAGGGAGGCAACTCTTACAGTTGCTAAATTTGATAAAGGGAAACAACTAAGATAAGAACAGGGAAGAGAACTCTTACAATATTGCTGTCCATCATGTTTCTGTGTAAATGAGGCGTTACCACCATCCCAGCTTGTAGACGGTGCTGCTGAAACAGATGATGATAACATGCAACAACACTTGAAACGTACTGTGCACAGTATCAACACTTAAACCCCTCCTCCATAGACACACCTTTACTGCATGGGCCAACAGTGTAGATCCAGATCAGCCAGCATATCTGCGCATTTTGGTCAGAAATAACCTGACAAATAAAAAAGCGAACAGTTTAGATCCTGATCAGACGGCACTGTTCGCCCATGCAATAAAGGTGTATCTATGGAGGAAAGGGTTAAAGGTATTGTCTACAGTATCAAAAGTGATGGGTCATAAGAATACTTGATTGATAGTACTAAATAACTATTTCAGATATGCATACATTTACGACTTAATTTGATAGAGTCTAAACAAACATAACCTAGGACTCAATCTGATAGATCTCCAAACTTGTAGACTAGTTACACAAACCTTCACATAATTTGCCAGTCTCGCAGACAGTTCAGTACTAGCCTGGCTGACAGTTCAAGAACAGTCCATACTAGCCAAACAGACAGTTCAGTACTAGCCTGGCTGACAGTTCAAGTACAGTCCATACTAGCCACACAGACAGTTGTGTAGTCAGTACTAGCCTGGCTGACAGTTCAAGTACAGTCCATACTAGCCACACAGACAGTTGTGTAGTCAGCACTAGCCTGGCTGACAGTTCAAGTACAGTCCATACTAGCCACACAGACAGTTGTGTAGTCAGAACTAGCCTGGCTGACAGTTCAAGTACATTCCATACTAGCTACACAGACAGTTGTGTAGTCAGTACTAGCCTGACTGACAGTTCAAGTACAGTCCATACTAGCCACACAGACAGTTGTGTAGTCAGTACTAGCCTGGCTGACAGTTCCAGTGTTGTCAACACAAGCCTGCAGTGGTTTCATTATCTGTCGACGCAGGACGAGGTTTAATGAAACTAAACAAGAGTGCCAAACTGACACAAAATACGCCCGTCAAAATGCTGTTCATCAAAGTTGCGTAACGATCCGATGAAAATTATTCGACTTGGAGAGCAGATACTGCTAATTCAGTTTTTGGACAATTCAAGGGCCATAATTCAGGAGTGCCTGGGGGGATTTGGCAGTTTATAGAACTTGGTCGAGATATTATGCCCACCAACATATTCACCAAGTTTGATAAAGACCGGATGAAAACTCTTTGACTAGAGCGGAAACAGTAATTTTGGACAATTCAAGGGCCATAATTCAGGATTGCCTAGGGGATTTTGCTGGTTATAGAACTTGGTTGAGATATTATGCCCACCAACATATTCACCAAGTTTGATAAAGACCGGATGAAAACTCTTTGACTAGAGCGGAAACAGTAATTTTGGACAATTCAAGGGCCATAATTCAGGATTGCCTAGGGGATTTCGCTGGTTATAGAACTTGGTTGAGATATTATGCCCACCAACATATTCACCAAGTTTGATAAAGACCAGATGAAAACTCTTTGACTTAGAGAGCAGAAACCCAAATTTTGGACAATTCAAGGGCCATAATTCAGGAGTGCCTGGGGGGATTTGGCTGGTTATAGAACTTGGTTGAGATATTATGCCCACCAACATATTCACCAAGTTTGATAAAGACCGGATGAAAACTCTTTGACTTAGAAGAGTGGAAACCCTGTGGACGCCGCCTGCCCGCCCGCCGCAGGTGTTCCCATAATACGTCCCGTTTTTCAAACGGGCGTATAAAAAGCAGTCTGGGCTTAAAAAAACAAAACAGCAGCTGTTACACTTAACAGCCAGATCTCAAGGTCGATCTTTCTGGGATTAATCCCCACCACCCCACCCCCCATCCCCCTCTAACACACACCCCAACTATGACTGAGACAATTGGCCTATTCCAGTAAAGTCAATGCTAACAGCAATTGATAACAACTGAAAGTTGCCTAATTCACCAGGTTTGAAGATTAAAAACCAAGATTGGAGACCAGATTCAAATCTCAAGCATCTGATTGGCTGAAATGGTGACAGCCTAAGAATAAAGACCGGTGTCCATTCTCAGTTTTACAATCTTGGGTCAAAGCAGAGTATAATGTATTTCAAATATACTTACTGACAGAGGAATATGGCACCACCGACTGCGAGTTAGGTATGCCACCCGGGTAATTTTGAGGGGATAGGGGATGTCCCGGGCCAAGCCCACTAGTACCTGAAATAAATGAGCTACGATGCTTCATGTGCTTCTATGTTGTTAAAGGATAAATGCATTTGGAAGGAAAAAGCTATTAATAACCAAATATTTCAGAGCAACATAATGTTGCAGTTCCCTTGAAGTCTACACAAGTGAAAAACCTCTTTCTGTTTTAAGATGAGTAAAAGTGTCAATCAGAATCTAAGGTTACAGTCCTAGACAAGCCCACCTGCCACTTCCTTTATCATCCATGCCGTCTGATCAGTATTTGCACTAGTCTCATTTTGGTAAGAAATAATCTATAGAATTAATAAGCCAACAGTGCAAATCAGGGATATGGGCTACAAAATACTAAGTGTAATTCCATTAGGATATTAGCACGTTTCGGATACGTATCTGGAACATTAATGATAAATTTTAACTTAGGTTTTAAATTTGCGCACTGGCCCAAGCACAAAAATAGCCAAAGCGAAATAAAATGATACCACAGTAGGTACACATCACACTAGTCCTGGACTTACTACTAAAGTTTAATTATAATAAAACCCGTTATCAAGATCATCCAAAAAATTATGTCCACCCCAATAATAGAACCACTGTTTCAATGTCCCGTTTAACAGTCTTTTCACTATTTTTACCCTGGAATTAATACCACTCCATTATTAAGATCACTATTGTCCAATCCAAGAGATGGTATTAACCCTTTCCTCCATAGACAAACCTTTATTGCATGAGCGAAGAGTTTAGATCCAGATCAGCCAGCACATCCGTGCTGTCTGATCCGGATATAAACATTTCGTTTTTTGGTTCGTTAGGTTATTTCTGACCAAAATGCGACCAGTGCAGATCCTGATCAGACGGCACAGATGTGCCAGCTGATCTGGATCTACACTGGTCGCACATGCGTAAAAATGCATATTTATGGAGGAAAGGGTTAAGACCACTATTGCCCTGCATTCCATGTAAATCTTTGCAGAGCGTCACAATTACCAAATGGTCCTTTCATAGCTGTGCCATTTTATTCCAATATTAAACATATATACCATCCTCGTAGCTCATTGCTACAGATTTTTATTGCTTCCTGACAGAATGACAGAATAGTTTACCACAGCATGTGAGATCGTGATTCTTCTTGGAAAAATTAACCATTTCCTCCATATATACACATTTTTACACATGTGCGATCAGTGTAGATCCAGATTAGCCGGCACATCTGTGTTGTCTGATCAGGATCTGCACTGGTCGCATTCTGGTCAGAAACAACCTAATGAATCAAAAAGCGAACAGTTTAGATCCTGATCAGATGGCATTTATGTGCCAGCTGATCTGGATCTAAACTGTTCGCTCTCACAATAAAGTTGTTTCTATGGAGGAAAAGGTTAATATACATATCACTTACTGAATCAATTGTCTTGGCAACCATAAATATTTAAATTACTTACTCAAAAATTTATACACACATCGCTTACTATTACTAAATGAATTGTCTTTAAAGCATAAATATTTATGATAATTTGCTAAACTCAAGCCCAAGAGTTATCAAACAAGATTCTTTTAATTTTCTGAACATTTCAAAACATGTGAAATAATATTTTTACAAATATAACAGACTGAAAATACAACACATTGTTTGGTTAGATGTAGAATCTAGCAGCTACTGGTACATTAGTTCTTACAGAAAGACCATTAGGCAGACCAGTCTTATCAGAAAGGATTTTAACCGAAGACCAGTCCTGGTCCTAAGGTTATAAAACCTAGCATGGAAACCAGTCTCAAATCTCAAGTATCTAATTGGCTGAAATGGTGACTGGTTTCTATTTCAGCAATCAGATGCTTGAGATTTGAGACTGGTTTCCAAAGTTTAACTCAGTTTTTATAACCTTTAGCCCTGGGTTACATATTTATCTCTACAACTGTTCCTATAGATACAAGCAATAACTAGCATAAAAAAACTAGATGGCACTAGCGAACAGTTAGTTTTTTGTTAATTGAATAGAACAAGGTAAATATGTGAGCTAATGCTCACTAGTGATACCCCTACTTTGAGAAATATGACTTTCCAAATGTAATTTTCATTTATGATATGTATAAAGGGTGTCAAATTTTTCCGAGTATTAACCTATATATAAAATATAATAATATATTTATAAAATACCAGGCTGCTGCATGTTATGGTTGCTTAGAAAACTGTGACGGAAATTGTGCATGTATGTCAAATATGTGTAAAAATCTAAGTATTCAGTAAACAGGAAGTAGATGAGAAAGGAGTATAAAATCGCTTTACACTGTATGGGACTATTGAATAAAGCAAAATGCAAAATATCAGGTTGCTGCATGTCATAGTTGCCAAGAAAACTGTGACGGAAAATTTGTTACGGACTGAAGAACAGACAAGGGTAAAACAGTATACGCCCCTATTCTTCGAAGCTGGGGTATAATGAAAACTAACAGACTCTCCAGAACTAGCGGACAGTTAGTTGTCTAATTAGGATATTACTTCAACTGTTTCAATACAAGCATTAACAAAGTTACAGAGCTGCTCAACCCTTTACATGCTGAATACAACCTGAATCTCAAGTATAACACGTGTAGATCCATTACCTGATGTACAGTCTTCACTGATCAGTGCTGACCCTTATCTGCTGTAGTCAACTAAGATCAGGGCCCAAGATCATAAAACTAAGTTTTGAGATCAGTCTCAAATCTCAAGCATCTGATTGCATAAATATGCATTTTTTCGCATGTGCGAACAGTGTAGATCCAGATCAGCCAGCACATCTTTTCAACCAGAAATAGCCTAATAAATCAAATAGCGAACAGTGCAGATCCTGATCAGACAGCACAGATGTGCCGGCTGATCTGGATCTACACTATTAGCCCATGCCATAAAGGTGTGGATATGGAGGAAAGGGTTAAGTTCTACACAGGTCAGGATAGTGCAGACACATAACTGCTGTTCAGTTCACACTGATACCAATCTAAACTGGTTGCTATTAACTCATTGAAATTCACTCAATTAACAATCTGGGATAAATGAATTTACAGTCCGACATGCAAAAATAGGGTTTTCAAAATAAAGGGTATATAAATTAGGTCTTTTTATGTCATCTTGTAAAATACTTCAGATTTCAGCTAATGTTTATGAAATCAAAACCCAAAGTGTTATGACTGTTGACACAATAAAATTAATGCTTATACCCCTATGTACAATGAACATTTTCACAGAAATAACATATATTACACAATATCAGCAGGTAAAGGGTCAAGGTCAACCAGCAGATTATTAGTGACAGAGTAACATAGCTGTAACCATGGTAACTCACTAATACGACTGTTTGAAGCAGCAATAGAGGTCATGACCCCTGACGCTCGGGGGTCACCGAGCTGACCGGCTGGTCCCCCGCTGGATGCTGGAGGACCTGGTGTTCATATAAACAATAACATATCAATAAAATCACAATCTTTTTGAGGCTTTCAAACTTGGATGCACAATTAAGTCATCTAGTTTTGCTTCTACATACATATCATCAGAGCCCATGAGCATTAGACCAGCCAATCACATGCTTGAGATTAGGAACTGGGTTGAAGGTTATAAAGCTGAGATTGGAAACCAGTCTCAAATCTCAAGCATCTGATTGGCTGAAATGGCGACTGGTCGCCATTTCAGCCAATGAGATGCTTGAGATTTGAGATTGGTTTCAATGCTCAGTTTTATAACCTCGGCACTGGTCTAATGATCATGAGCTCCATTTCAGCCAATCAAATGCTTGAGATCTGAGACTGGTCTCCTGTTTAAGTTTTATGATTTTGGGAACCAGGCAAGCTTACACGCTATTGCATTTACAACAATAAGTGACACTGCAGTATGTCAGACATACATGTAACTTAAGGTGTTACATGAAAACAATCCAAAACGGGTACAATTTACAGAGGTTTATGCCAAAATCTTACAGGAAATATACTGCAGATTCAAAGTTAAACACTTTACTCCAGTGTTGATCTAGTTTAGCCTGCACATCCATGCAGTATGAATATGATCTACACATTTTGTGGTCAGTAACCTATTGGATCTAAAAACAAACAGTGTAGGTCTTGATCAAACGGCATTGATGTTAAAGCTGATCTGGATCTAAACAGGTTGCACATGGGCGTATCAGCCAATGAACTCAATGTGTCCCAAATCTCTCGTAAAAGTTTGTAATATTTTGGAAATTAACAACTGCTCTTTATTCTGAATACTTCAGTGTCACTGACCTTTGTTCAAATATTTGCCTGGAACCACAAATCAGTTTTGTGCCGTCATAAATTTGAGTATTGAAATCACACTTTAACCCTTTCCTCCATAGACAAACCTTTATTGCGCTGGCGAACAGTTTAGATTCAGATCAGCCGGCACATCTGATCAGGATCTTAACTGTTTGCTTTTTGAATCCTTATTTTATTTCTGACCAAACTGCGACCAGTGCAGATTCTGATCAGATGGCACAGATGTGCCGGCTGATCTAGATCAACACTGGTCGCACATGTGTAAAAATGCGTATATATGGAGGAAAGGGTTAAATTGATCTAAGGGTTTGAATTTGCACTTTCTCATGCAGGTCTATAGTCACAGTTAGCTGAGAAACCAGACCATATCTCCTCGCATAGAACAAAACATTCTGAACAAAGTTTTGTTGCTTACTTTTAACATCCTCTCACAAAGTTGTGACTAGATTTTTTACTGCAACATATCTTTCATAGGAGTAAATATCAAAATAAAAGGGTGGAAGGCGCGGATAATTGGGGATAACATAATTTGGCTCTATAAATCCAACTGAAAATTGGCAGGTTGTATAGTCGATATCCCTGGAGGGAATTCCCAGCCCCCCATCTCTGAACTCTTTACTCCATATTAATGCCTTTACAGAATGGGCGAACAGTGTAGATCCAGATCAGCTGGCATGGATGATCAGGATCTGCACTGTTCACTTTTTTATTTATTAAGTTGTTTCTGAACAAAAGAGGAACAGTGCAGACACCATGGACATGCCTGCTGATTTGGATCTACCCTGTTCCCATAGGCAATAAAATGTTTCTATATGGAGGAAAGGGTTAATGAATTCACTGTATGCTGGTGTTTATCCAGTTTCTATAAAAGCTTACACCAAACTGTTGAAAAATATTTACCCATGCCAGGCATTCTACTGAAGCCGTCCACCGGGGGATGCTGAATGGTCTGTGACAGATCTGCCGATGTCCCGCTGTCCAGTCCTGATGCTGACCCAATCTCATTACCGTACTCATCTTTAATATTCCCATACTCGTCTTTGATAAGCCTTGAGGGCGGGGCTGAGATTGTCAACAGAAAAAAATAGAGTTATAGCAGGGACTCATCTTGACAAAACACATTGGTAGGGCTAAAATTGTGACAAAAAATGCAGTTAAGGCAGGCACGCGACTTGATAAGCCATTTTGTAGAGAAAAAGTTGTCAACAGAATATATGAAGTTATGGCAGAGTCTTGTCTTGATCGGCAGAAGGCAAGGCTTAACCCTTTCCTCCATATATACGCATTTTCATGCATGTGCAACCATTGCCATCTGATCAGGATCTGCACTGGTCGTATTTTGGTCAGAAATAACTAATGAATCAAAAAGTGAACAGTTTAAATCCTAATCAGACAGCATGGATGTGCCAGCTGATATGGATCAAAACTGTTCACCCATGCAAATAAAGGTGTATCTATACAGGAAAGGGTTTAGAAAACATGACGTTATGGTTGGGATTGTCTTGATAAGCTACCATAGGGCAGCTAGAATTTTCGACATGAAGTTAGGTCAGGGACTTGTAAGATTCATTAAGAAATTCTTCCACAAGTAACTATAAACAAACATAATATTATAATTTTTTATACTGTGGTATATCATTAATTTTAGCATTAATGAATGTTTGCGCAGAAGCTTCAATTGATATTGTGGAGGCAAAGATTCGTTCTATGTATAAATTTATTGTGTGGATCTGTTTCACTTGTTTAACTTAGCACACTTTCACTTGCACAAAATATTCGCAAATTGAACCCATGTGAAATACAGAAAGTAGACAATAACTAGTGCCGTCAAATCTGTGACAAACCTGTGACAAACTCCAACTTGATACAGATGTTCTACCCAACTTTATCCAAAAACTACTTTCTGTTTACCTAAAACTTCTGTTTCATGTGAATTTTAACATATATAAAAGACTATCAGTTAGAATTGCCCGCTTTTAGTTACGTCAAAGGTAACTAATATTTCTCACAAGTCTGACCAATAGTGTAACAGATCACATTTTACCTGCATGCTGTATTGTCAAACCAGACAGATCTGAAAAACAGAAAACAACAACATTCTGTAAAAATAGGTATTAATGACTTAAGTCAATTTAAAGCTAATTGACACACCTTCACTATTAATACCTAAATACAGGCCACACTTGAAATGATGCATGGCTACCATTTTCTGAGGGCAAAATCAATTCTCAAGGGTCAAAACAAGCTTTTCTTGAATTTCAAGTGTCAAGGTCACCCATGTCTATCCTTACTCACCCTGGGCTTCTTTTCCTTCTTTAGTAGGGGCCTTTTATGGGCACCTTCCCCTCATAAAATTTCTTTAAAGTCATGCAGTTTTCCCCAAAAAGTAACTTTGCATCAGGTTTTTTCATTCCCCTTCAGAGAAAAAAACAAGCTATTTTCCCCAAAATAATAGGGCATGGGCACCTTCCTCTGGCAGTGAAAAAAGCCCTGTCACCTGTTTCACAGTCCTGAGACTGTCCCTAAACTTAAGTATTTACTATCAGCACACCTGTTCTACTCCACAATTCCACAATGCCTACACCCTCCCCTCAGCTGACATCTATTAAAGGAGAAACTGAGAAACTACAGACCATTTCCGACAACATACAGCTGGGCCCCTGCAAGATGGGACATAATGCAATAACTTGTGCTGCCTGTTTTGATATTAACTACTGCTTCCAAGTGAATGAATTTGCCATCTGAATTTGCCATACTCTAAGGGAGATAATCAATATGTTTGTTGGTGTAGCAAGGGTTATAACAGACCTTTTGTCAATGTGAAAGTCAAGCTGGATATAATTTTGGTAAATACCAATGCCTGATCTTAGCACAGCGTTTTTTTTCCATCTTTAACTACCTCCGCAAAACGGTACCATTCCCAAAGCTGACCGGAGTCTTCCCAATTTAAAGTACCGGACATTCCCAATCCCCAAAGCTATATTTCCAACAACAAACAGTGCCGTTTCCCAATTGACCAAAGAGTTTTTTGCAAGAAATGTCGTTCCGTGTAAAAACACTGTACCGTTCAAAAGGGGAGTAACTCTTATCAACGCTCCGGTTAGACACTTACTCAGTTGTTATCATTAAATAAAATAGACATGTGACGTCATTGATCCGGTCCGCGTTTTATACACGTCCTTTTTTCAGACTGGCTTACGGTAAATAATTGCAAGTTGACTGATTCTCACGTATAAAATTGAAGCGCAATGACCAGTCTCCAGAAACTGAAAGTAGTTAACAAACTTCACAACAACGTTTAGAATGAGCGATTATTCAAAGGAAAGCCGTTAAATACGAACACTGGCACTCTTTTGTTGCAAGATTTTGGGTATATATCGACCGATCCCATGCCATTGGCGACGAGTCCCGAGTCTGAGCGATTTGAACCAATGAATGTAGGTACCGGTATCGAGCAACCTCCCGTACTTTCTCCCGAAAATCGGACTGAAACTAAACTTGAATCCAACCTTCCGACGTATTTGGATACCAAACTGAGTCCCACTCAGAAGCTATCCTTGAGCTAGATGTAGCTCAAAGACACATTGCCTCAACCTGACACTGACTCCAGCCCCCACTCCTTCCATTATAATTTCAAATGCAGATTCATTTCACATTAATTGCAACCTCAATGAAACTTTTCCTGCCAATGGAAATTATTTTTCCATAGACAGGCAGTCATTGGATTGGCTGTAACTTAGTTCTGGCTTAACAGTTACATCACTTAAGGGTTTCCTGTTAAAAAACCAGAGCTTATGATGCTTGGTGAAGCTGAATAAAATCCCTAGTGTTTATTTACATGAATAAAGAAAAAATCCCAATTTGGCTGATTTGCGACTGATTTTTTTCCCAATTTCAAGATTTTACGACGCAAAAATTTCCCAATTGTAGGGGAAGGGGAACCTTTCCCCTTTGGGGAAAAAAAACGCTGTAGCATAAAGGCACTCTAGAATTATATTATTATATCTTATTTTAAGTATTAAGGATATTTAACACATAGTGATAAACCCACCTATTCCAGGGGAAACAACTCTCTCATAATGGTACGGATTGACACAAACACTGTCTTGTTTCAGATCAAAAGCGTACTGGCAGTACTTGACATGCTTCAGCTCATTCTTGTGAAGATCTGGCCATCTCCAGATCCTCGCGTAGATCACGTGTGGGAAACCCTTCCTTCCTGCTACCTACAATATGTTGAACACACACAATATTACAGGTGATCAGACAGCATTCTTTCCCTATTTAGTCTTTAAAGACTTCTCCCATATCTCACTTTTGGGAGACAGTTTCACCCAAGTCTTCCTCTAGTGAGAGCCCTGGTCATGCTACCAATGTCATATTTAAGGTATCGCAAACATTGCAAATGGCGAAAACAGGCTAAAATTTCAAAAAATGAATTTCGGGGGAAATACTTATTGCCACCTAGATTTTAGTTATTAAATGTATTTAGCTATGGATGTAGTAAATGTTTGCAAGCTCAATTTAGTCTAATTCATGTTCTAATTACCAAGCACATACTAAAACAAAAGAAAAACCATTTGCATGAGAACTCTGAAATTCATGAACAATATACCAAAGCAACTCATACCTGAATTAAGTATATGCTGGTCTACAATGTTTAGTGCCAATTCGTCAAAATAATGTTAGGGTTTTCAAGAAATTCAAGGAAATCTTGCTTCCTGGTTCAAAGTGAAAGTAGAAAGTGAAAGTAAGTTTTCATTGAATTTCTTGATAACCCTAACATTATTTTGACGAATTGGCACTAAACATTGTAGACCAGCATATACTTATTTCAGGTATGAGTTGCTTTGGTATATTGTTCATGAATTTCAGAGTTCTCATGCAAATGGTTTTTCTTTTGCTTTAGTATGTGCTTGGTAATTAGAACATGAATTACACTAAATTGAGCTTGCAAACATTTACTACATCCATAGCTAAATACATTTAATAACTTAAATCTAGGTGGCAATAAGTATTTACCCCAAAATTCATTTTTTGAAATTTTAGCCTGTTTTCGCCATTTGCAATGTTTGCGACCTCTTAACATATAAAATAGTTCTGGTAAACAAACAAGTGGGGAACACTTCCGATTCCTAAAACTTGTTCATTACAGTGTACATCATGTTATTCATTATAAATGAACAAAAAAAATCAACACAGATATGTACTGGCATAAGAAATGGAGTGGAATATCGCAGTATTACCTGTAATCTGCCATCTAGGGTGCGCTGTATGGTGACACACTTGGATGGGTGGGCACCACTGGTAGTAATAGCAGTTATCAAACTGTCCAGCTCATCCCGTTTTTCTTTCAGCTTCTTCACCAATGATTCTATTGCACGTTTTGCGAAAGATTCACTCTCCCCACCCTGTCTGTGACACATGAGACTGTGAACGATGCTGAGACAGGCATCGGCACTTGTTGGGGCCGAGTGAGACATGATGACAGTTTCACTGCAGTATCAGTCACTCATGGTACCTCTTTTCAATATCAGGAACATTCAAGTAATTTCATCCCAGTTCAAACCAATTAACTGCTCGAATTTAATAAGTTAAGTGACTTTTTGCTCAAAACCAACTTTCTTTCTGTAGAATCAACCATGTGCCTCGCACACTGTTTTAGTCTGAATGTTTCATTCAACAATTAACTATGCTAGCTGAAGTGGAGCACGTCACTGTTTGTGAACAGCCGTCTGTTTTAGTCTGACCATGACATCTGTCAAGTTATAGTTGCCTTTTGTTGATGATGTGAACACTTTCTGTATCACCAATAATCTCACCGAAGTTCCAGTTTTTACTAGCAGCACCTAGAAATAGAACAAGAGATGATAGAATATAGTATGACAAACTTGTCAGGAAATATCTCTTAACCACGAATACACCTTTTATCACACGGGTGAGCAGTGCCCAAGGTTATAAAACTGAGCATGGAAACCAGTCTCAAATCTCAAGCATCTGATTGGCTGAAATGGCGACTGGTCGCCATTTCAGCCAATCAGATGCTTGAGATTTGAGACTGGTTTCCAAACTCAGTTTTATAACCTTCAACCCAGTATAAATCGAGATATGCCAACACATCCATATAGTCTGATCTGGATCTATTCTGTTAGCTTTTATATTCATTAAGTTATTTCTGACCAAGAAGTGAACTGTCAGGGCTTTTTTTACTGTCTGGGGAAGGGGCCCATGCCCTATAATTCTGGAGAAAATCGTGTGATTTTTTCTCTTAAGGGGAATGAAAAAACTGATGTAAAGATACTTTTTGGGAAAAACAGCATGATTTTAAAGCCTTGACAGTGTAGATCCTGATCAGACAGTATGGATATAATACAAAGAAAAATTGGGGAAAAAACAGAGCTAGTGACCTCTGAGTTAACTACGTTACTAGTACACAACAACCAAGTTCAATTAATTGGCTGTTTGTTTTTTTATTAACAAAATTATGTACAGTTCAAGCTTCAATTACTGAAAACAGTTTATAGTAGAATCAATGTCATAAAATAACAAAACAAAAATATCTATGTTTATTGTAATGGCCACCGGGTTACCCTTTAATGTGTGCAATATATTAACAGAAAATATCTTTGATTCATTGCAGCATTGACAGCAATTAATGATGCAAACTTCTCTCACTTAAGCACTTCACAGCATAGTCTGCTTGTAACCCTTTACTCCATTTTTACTAGGCTGCGACCAGTGTAGATCCAGATCAGCCGGCACAACTTTGCTGTCTGCATGGGTGAAATTTGAAAAAAAATAATTTAAATCCTGAAATATCCGGGTCGCTCGAAAAAAAGTCGATGAAGTCAAAAGCCCGCAAAGTAGGAGCAAGATTATGATAAGAAGATGTCCAGATAGCTGGGTTCCCGCTGTCAAACACCAATGTCGCCAAATGCAACAAAAAAGATAATGTGGTGACAATTTTTTGCCATTGGGAATTTACTGGCGACAAAAAATATACCCATGGCAAAAGACATAAGCTGCATTTTCTTATTGTAAAAGATATAAGCGTGGTAATGATGTAAGCAACCCGGATGTCAAAAATAACAGCTTGTAAATTTGACAGTTTATTACGAGTTCTATGACACTTTGAGAACATATAAGAGGTAATAATTGGATTAAGATGATTATCTATGATCAGGACCGACTGTCAGTTATTAATAGTGCGATGAATCTGAGGTGTTTGCTCACTCGATTAAAGAAAGACACCCCAAGATGATGTCAGCTAGTAAAATAATTACAGAAAGGTGAGAATTGATTTTTTCAAGAAAATGTGACAAAATAATCACACAAAAGTATTAATTACACCAACTTTAAAATCCACTATTACATTAAGGTACTTTAAAGAATAATGGCAGTCTGAATTTCCATTTGTGAATTATGATGCCAAAGCAGAATCAATGAACTGTAATTTATGTCTGAAAAGGCATGCCTCCAATATATTTACTACTGGTTTTTTTAATTATTTTTTAGACCACAAGAAGGCTGTTGGTGATTCAATAGATGGGCTGTTTCAAAAAAAATGGCTGGTTTGGGTTTTCCTGTTATAAAAATGTACAACAAACAGTTACTTCCTTTTTCCTACTTTGCAGAGGTGTCCCATCATGCCCTTTAAAGATTTGTGAAGTTTTATCAAATTAGCACCATTCGTTAAAAAATATTGTAAAATAATGAGCAAAAAATGTCAGGAGTGTGACAAAAAAGTGTGACACTTTTCAAAATCACATTTGTTCTGACCATTATTTTACAAAAAGCTTAAGTAAAGACAAGTTTTAGTGTTGTTTTATTAAAAGGTGCATTTATTAGGCATCAGATAATGATAAAATTAAGCATATTATACTTAAAGTAATCAAAATTTATGATATTTAGTCAAGTGTGTTAGATTAGAAAATACCTCAAGAAAATCAATACATCTTTGCTTTATAAATTTATGGGACTTTAAAGATTAATAGTACATAAGAAATGTTTTGTGTATCATTAAGTTTAATGTTTCTAGATGCAATAATTATAATATTATCACCTCTATTGAAATTATATTTGTCTGCAGCTCTCTTCAGAAGAAGTCAGCTAAATTTGTCAGGAGTGTGACATTATGCACATATTGCAATATTCTGTCAACATATCCTTTACATGAAAACAAGAGCATGTTTTTTCCTAAAAGTCTATGTCATGTTTTGTTAAATTGTGACAAACAGGAATGGCCTTAGTGAAGCATTTTTGAGTACACTACAATTATGTGGTTGTCAGGAGTGTGACACACTTTCTTAACAATATGAATTTTTTATCTTTATGTGATACCACAAGTTCTAAAGCACTTATATTTGATGCTTCAACATGTTTTGTAACAGAAATACACATTTAAATAATAAGAAACAGTAATACTTGTATTTTAAGCACATAAATTAAAATTCTTTGATTTATTTAATATTGGTCAATGAAGCTCCATAAAAATTTTATTCTGCCACATATGAGTATAACTTGATTGATTTTGATCACAGTAAAGACTGTACAAACATATGGACCAACCAGTCTGGACTTTTTATGAACTTAAATTCTTTACATTTTTTTCACTTCACTTGCCATTTTTCAAATGACAATATCTCAGCAACCAGTTGACCGATTTCAAAAATCTTTTCAGTTCTTTACTCAGTTTCAATAAGCAAAATATACAGAATAACAAGTTTGGAATTTTAATGAACTTTAATTTTTCACTATTTTTTCACTTTTCCAGGGCTCCATTTTTTTGAAACAGCCCAGATGCAGATTGCTAGACAAGTTTTGGTGGACAGAATATATTTAATATTTTCTGGCACAGGAAGACCTTTCCATATTTATTATTATCTTTTTTTTTTCAAGAATAAAATAGATTTAATAATCTGTATAGTTGTTTTGTAATATGTTTGGGGTATAAGTGAAAAATAGAGCTATTTGGTTGGATCCAAAATTTGGCTCAAGTGGCTCCTAATTGTCTCCAACTTTCTTCAATTGGCGAAAGTGTTGGCGAGAACTCAAAAAGTCCAAGCGGGAACCCTGAGATACAGTTGTTAAGGCAGGAGCGGATTTGGGGGGGGGGGGGGGGGGGTATAGCAGATAGCCCTTTGTTTTCTTGGGCATTTTCTTTATCTATACATTTAGAAAAATGAACCTTATACCAACTGAAAGAGTGAATTCTCCCCTTCACTTTCATGTACACTGCAACTCCATTATATTGCGGACTACGGGGTCCAAGCCCGCCAACCTCGATATAAACGGAGCGCGATATAAGTAAATAATTGTGCTAAAACAATGAGAATCCATTTGTTTTTGTTGTCAGATGCATGTATATCACGGTGTTGCGTAATTAACACGCCGTGAAATCTACGGGTATATCAGGGAGTATGTTCCGTGCTGGACAACTTTTTATATGGCTTATTAAGATTTATTTTTAATACAAAGAAATAGATTAATGTACAAATAAGATCGCCGTCATAAATTTCCAACGGTGTCGATACTTTCAACTGATCGACGACCTGTTCGACGGTGAAGGTCGGAAATGTTAGTTTGCTGTTGTCCGTCGTTAGCTACCTTGATAAGTCGATGAGCAGGTAATGTCAAAACAACAAACTGTTTTGACGTTTCCTGCTCAATGTCTAAATGGTTAAAGCAGCCTGAATTGTCGCTAATTTGTGGTTTGTCTCGTGAACGAAATTCTGCCAGTAATGTTTCGGCATGGTGTTTTTCGCACCTATTGTTCACAAAGGGGTTTCATGTCAAATCAGAATCACTGTAAAAAAGAACTTTCATTTATTTTCATACGTATGAGAATAAATTGTACCTGTAGGTGAACTTGTGCATCGCGTCTTAAATCCATGCATACAAAATGTATTACATTTGCCCATAATGACGTAATACGACACGAAAAAAGCGTGCATTTCGTGAATTTGTCGCCAACGTTGATTTAATCATATGGTCTTTTTTACCACCCACGAAGAATGAACAAATATATACATTGTAAATGTACACAAAAATTGGGATCCCCGGACCAAACGTTATATATTGGATATCGCGATATAACGGAGAGCGATATATTGGAGCTGCAGTGTATTTTGTTTTGATTTCCAATTTTGCAATCAGAGTTTATCTTATTTATAAGTAGAACAAGGCAATCGGAAATCTATACCTACACAGTGATTTTACTAATGAAAAGAACAATAAACATGAAGTTTTATATCAAAAGTCTGTAAACTTTCAGAGAATATGGTTTGGTTTGGTGTATAAATTAACCTGTTATCACTCATAAAAAGATGTGCTTATAACAGCGTTTTTTTTCCTTCTTTAACTACCTCCGCAAAACGGTACCATTCCCAAAGCTGACCGGAGTCTTCCCAATTTAAAGTACCGGACATTCCCAATCCCCAAAGCTATATTTCCAACAACAAACAGTGCCGTTTCCCAATTGACCAAAGAGTTTTTTGCAAGAAATGTCGTTCCGCGTAAAAACACCGTACCGTTCAAAAGGGGAGTAACTCTTATCAACGCTCCGGTTAGACTCTTACTCAGTTGTTATCATTAAATAAAATAGACATGTGACGTCATTGATCCGGTCCGCGTTTTATACACGTCCTTTTTTCAGACTGGCTTACGGTAAATAATTGCAAGTTGACTGATTCTTACGTATAAAATTGAAGCGCAATGACCAGTCTCCAGAAACTGAAAGTAGTTAACAAACTTCACAACAACGTTTAGAATGAGCGATTATTCAAAGGAAGCCGTTAAATACGAACACTGGCACTCTTTGTTGCAAGATTGTGGGTATATATCGACCGATCCCATGCCATTGGCGACGAGTCCCGAGTCTGAGCGATTTGAACCAATGAATGTAGGTACCGGTATCGAGCAACCTCCCGTACTTTCCCCCGAAAATCGGACTGAAACTAAACTTGAATCCAACCTTCCGACGTATTTGGATACAAAACTGAGTCCCACTCAGAAGCTATCCTTGAGCTAGATGTAGCTCAAGACACATTGCCTCAACCTGACACTGACTCCAGCCCCCACTCCTTCCATTATAATTTCAAATGCAGATTCATTTCACATTAATTGCAACCTAAATGAAACTTTTCCTGCCAATGGAAATTATTTTTGCATAGACAGGCAGTCATTGGATTGGCTGTAACTTAGTTCTGGCTTAACAGTTACATCACTTAAGGGTTTCCTGTTAAAAAAAACCAGAGCTTATGATGCTTGGTGAAGCTGAATAAAATCCCTAGTGTTTATTTACATGAATAAAGAAAAAATCCCAATTTGGCTGATTTACGACTGATTTTTTTCCCAATTTCAAGATTTTACGACGCGAAAATTTCCCAATTGTAGAGGAAGGGGAACCTTTCCCCTTTGGGGTAAAAAACCGCTGTATAAACCTGCAAATTGTCACCAAACAGAGATATAAATAACTACCATGCACTTAGTAACGGATTGCATATGTATGCTACTTAAGGGGATCGTCTCCAAATTAACTTGATCTGTCAGATCGCTGTCAGAGGCCAGTGAACGTTAGGTGTGAAGTGTTGTGATTATTAACAATTGAACTAATATAACGCAATGTAGTGAATATACAGTAACTGTAACAGACTTCCCGAAAGTTGAAAAAAAGTGTCAGACATTTGGTCAGACAAGATGTGAAAATCTGTCTGACCGAAACAAATTCTGTCTGACAGAAAGAATAAGCAAGTATACGCAGGACCGGCCCAAATTTTGCCAGACAGGTCCTTCGGTCTGGCAACTTTAGGGACGTCTGCTGTAATCTGCTTAGATATTCGCTACTAGTAGTACTGTACCTGAACAACTGTAGCATGGTTACGATTGGACGTTCGAAATAGCATCATTGCTATATTTGGAAACATTAATTCCTTACCAGTTATCATCATTGACAGATTTTTTAAGCATCAGACTGCTCCCCCCTTCCAATTTTTCCAATGGAATTTACGTGGTGGTAAAATGGCCTCAGCGGCCATCACAGATCCAGAAATGGGCATAATCCAGAACTTTTACCCATGTGTCCGATCTGGGTCTGCACTGGCTGCATCTTAGTCAGATCATTGTAGATCCTGATCAGATGGCACCAAATGTGCTGACCTGGATCTACAATGTTTGCAAACACAATTTTTATTATACGGGGAAAGCAGCCGAAGGCGACCCGCCTATAGACAATGCGTACATGTTTTAAATAACAAAATCAAATACAAATCAAACAGATTTCTGAAAACATTTATGTATGCCGCCATTTTTCCAGACTGGTTCTCTAAATTCTCTACATTACGCCGTCTGTTTTAAAATAAAAAACCAATAACCCGTCAAAGTTTAAGGGGAGATCACCGAAACATGAAAAGCGGTATCCGCACTACCGCGTTAGTCTGTTGGAAGATAGAACCAAGCGCTGCGTTGGCAATACAAAAATAATTTTTACTTAACAGAGAATTCTCAAAAGCGTTACTCACTGTCATTTTTATGTGTTATTAGAGATTTTTTTAATAAAATAAAAAGTAAGTATCCCGTTTTCCAACAAAAATATAAATATAACATGTTGGTTTTGTTTTTTTTCCATTTTTTCAAGTTTCAATATTTGATAGATAACAAGAAATAGCCTTTGTTTTCAAAAGTATGTATTGAAAGTTTTGTGTAAATCATTAAGGAAACTTTTTACTGTCAAATGATATGCTGTAAACATTTCAAAATATCATGTGCTTTGCTAAATGAACACAGTGACAGTCTAAACCCAAAACTTCAGTTAGGTTCCAATAATAAACATTCAAAAACAGAGAAAAACACAGATAACATTTGTTCATTTGACCAGATAACTGACCATTTACATTCAAAGATTGTTGATAAAAAAAACTATCATTGTGCAGGAAGTAGTTAATGTGGAACTGTTTCTACAACAAAAGTAAACAAAAAATGTAATGAAACTGACCATAATTACACAAAAACTATTCCAGTATATGCAAACCACACACAGACACACACACAGAAATTATAATGAAAAAAATGTGATCAACTGAATGTCACTCTAGAATGTGTGAATTTATTCCAATATGCAACAAAATATACCTAAACTATTAACCTAGAGACACACACTAACAAACACAACACAATCATGTAAACAAATCTCAAACAAATTAACAATATAAAAGATATTGTAGCCAATCAGGTAATGTTTTTACAACTTGGATAAATTTACAGCGAGTTTCAGAACTGTTGATATAGCTGGCACTCATTACAAATCTTTGCATGTTACAGGAGATGGCATATGTTTTTTTCAACTGCATTAGTTTTGCACTTAACATGTTTTATTTTCCAAAATCTACAATAGGAAATCCTAGGTACAGTGCTTATTGTCGATATGCCCCAGACAACAGCTTAGATTTGCAGACCTTAGACCTGGATGGGCGAAAGTTTACACCCAGAATGGTGGACAATACTGCTCAGTGTTAAGACACACCTTTCAAAAAAAGCTACTGTTTATCTTTCAGCAAAATGACATAATGTTCACAAAAAACATCATAAACTACAGTTTGTATATGCTACATTATAGCATGAGCACAGTGATATTTTCCTTTTGCTTTTTCTGATGAATCTGTAAATAAATGTATGTAAACAAACCCTTGCTGTTCTGAATTGGTTCTATAAATTTGCAATTGTCGTCTTTGGTAATACTTCTTGGTAGCTTTTCGAAAAAAAAAAAACAACACAAAAATATTGGTTTGATGTTCCATAAAGTATTCCTTGTTTTGATTTCATATCTGATACAGTCTCTATGGGTCATGTCTTCCTCGCGTACGTAGACCTAAACATCAGAAAATCCTTGGCTGCATCGCCTGGGCCATAATGTTGATTGGTCATAATACGTAATTTCGTACAGTGCAAAACATGTTAGTTATATTTATTTTGTATTTGTGGTATAAAAAAAGCTTTCCCCTTAATAGGTAGCACCTATAGTTAATTTAATGGAGTAAATATCTGTATCTAAGGAGTAAAGGGTTAATTATAAATGTCGATTGCCAACTATAAAAATACATTAACAAACGGGCCTAAGCGAATAGCCGAACATCTAATGGTGTTCAGGCTTTGATACTACGTCAACTACATGGATGTCAGTCCTAGACTGGCTGGAGCCAGGGAAAGTGTTAGCACGCCAGGGAAATGACCAATCATCACGTCAATTCTATTCAGTGAACACAAAAACCTCAACATGGTCCATATATCTTTACCTGTTTTCGGTGGCTATTTAGTGTAACTGCTGAACTAATGGGCAATATCAATAAATTTTGTAAATTTTCTACCGCGGGGAAATCAAAATATCATAATACGCATGCGTATGTTAATATTGTGAAAATCTCATTTCCGGGGAAAAATAATTCTCGGTATCTTAACATTGCTGTACCGGACACAGGACAACGGTACTGATTGCACACAGTAACATATACAGACTCTAACACAGCAGTCATAAATCAGCTTGTATGCTGAAGAAGAAGCATGCGCAAATTAGTAATCTAACGCATTCTGTCATGCCGTCGTATATATTACTCCAGAAGACAGAAGAAAGCTGTTAAAATCGCCAACATGGGATGGATTTACAAACTTTTTAGGGACACCTGCAGTTTACCGGTACGTAAAATTTGTCGTTGTCGCCCCATAACTCCGCCTGCATTATAATTCATTTATTCATTTAACAGTTAGTTCAGAATATAGTGGTCAATGGGGGCTGCTGCCCCCACACCCCCGCTTGCATTAAATTATTAATATATAATTATTATGCGAGCTCTATGTAAACATCCGTACCGGTAAATTGCATTCTAGCCAACTTTTTATAATGTATGTGTGTACATGATAAACTATTTTCCTGTTGACCTTTGCGAAAAGCATATTGTAATATCACATACACATTATATATAATCCTAGCCACATATTGACCATATCAGACTTTTAATGTTAGGTCAGCAAAATGACTGTAGTGGAGGTTTGTTCTTCGGTTATCTTGGAGAATCATAAGAGAACGGTTACTTCATAATTACATAAATTTAACTTCTATTTAGACCAGTAACATAAACAGTTACCAACAAAATTAAATGCCATTGAGACTTTTTACAAAGACTAAGTTCATTCATAATTACTTAATTCAATGTAATGCAAAGACAGTAGGGAGCTTCTAGTCAGCCCTTCAACAAGATTCGCTCATTGTTTTCATGATTATGGCAAATCCATTCTTTTATCTAGGGACCCACTCTCCAGGGGGTCCAACGTATTTGGTTTTTTCGGAAAAGTAAGTGACATTTAGCATGGTTTATTATGTTATTTAACATGTAAACACACCTTTATTTTCATTAACCTTAATTACATTCATACACTATGTTAAACACTTAATTAATATAAGTTTCATTATCGACACTTTTAGAATATAGGACTGAAGTTTCCAAATTTCTTTTCTAAGTTTCGCTGGCTTGGGCTTTTGGGCTTTCTTTATTTAACAGTTCATCTTTCCGATGAAATGAAGCCAGTTATTATGTAAAATTGTATACCGCCGAAAAGGGTCTTTTGCTTATCGCTAAATGTCGTAAAACTGTAAACTCGCGTTTTGCCAAAAGATAATGGCACTTGACTATGTATTCGGCGAGCAAATGCCTTGTGGTCGTAATTAAGGGGTCAAAATAAGTGGCAATTGGGCATATAAGACTGTAGAAAGTGGTCGCATTATGGAATATGGAATAGCGGGGTGGTCGTATAATCGATGCGAGCGACCATTGAATTATATAGGAAAAAATTTGTTCTTTCAAAAAGTGACAGTAAAAGCGGGGTGGTCTTGAAATTGAGGTGGTCACAAGGCGGGAGTTTACTTATCAAGAGGTAAAATTATACATGTGTAAAATTATACAAGTATAATATGTGGTAGATAATTGTGCATAAAAAATACGCGATATGTTCGTATTTGGGTAACAAATCGGCTTTTATTTTGATTATTAACATTTGTTATTAGCTCGTGTCTTACTTTCACTTATATTAACGCATACGAGTGTGTAAATCAGATTCTGCACCGAACAAAAACATGCTTACCACTTCCACGCCAAACATTAAAAGTGTTTGAACATAAAAAAATGGCCATAAAGTACCCATGTAAAGTGCAAATGCCGCCGTGAAGAAATATATGCAAAAACTCGATAATAATGTCGCTAAAATAGGTCCAAGAATGGTATATTTTGACTAAAAACACAGTTTTAAGTCACAAATTTTCTATTTTCACTTTGTAAACAAACAATCTTTCAGTTTATACATTCAATAACTTTTTTGTTTAGGCCTCTAGAAACATAAGTTAAAAAAACCGAGTGGAGCTTACACATCTGGCCTCCGGGTAGGCGTATTTATATTACGATAACATTGATATAAATCTACTTACCAGGTCAAAATATCTCCTGAAATGCACCAAAACACACAATTTTCCGCCATTTTGTTCCGCAGAGAACATGTCCCTCACTTACTTTTCCGAAAAAAAAACAAATATGTTGGACCCCCTGAATCTCTTACACTATCGGCTCGGAAAAGTGAGTGTAAGGAACGACAACTCTGCGAAGGAGATTGGGACCATACGATTAATATTATTACGCCGCTGATCATGGAATGGTATTTATCTGAAAATACCTACCACATTGAAGGTTCCTTGTCACCGCCATGTGCACAACATCATTTGGGATACGATTTGTTTATAATTATTTGTGTAAATGTTTAGCTTCGTATATCTGTCAAAAACAAAGTCGCGTTTCACCTTTATGTGGTCATGTTTAAAATTGGTGTCAGGTTTTCTTCTTAATTATCCAAAACGTTCTTATTATAAAGATAATGTTCCTTGCATCCGACGAAATATCAGCGGAAGGTATTAACATTCGCACATCTGGGCTGAAGGTTATAAAACTGAGACTGGAAACCAGTCTCAACTCTCAAGCATATGATTGGCTGAAATTGCGTCTGGTCAAAAAGACAGGTTCGGTTTGGTACTGATTTGTTTGTGGTGTTTTTTTTAACTATACAAAATAATATTTATGCATCATTTACAAAACATGCTTTTATTATAAATTAAAATTTATTACAGCTATAAGATGAAGAGCATTCCTATCGAAACTTTTTTATCCTTGCCGACATACCCATTTTTGAATCGCAACGTTAAATAATCACGGTATGTATCCCAATAATCAGCGCTCGGATGACAACGTCAGGCTCGGATGATAAGAGCGGCTCAAGTTGCGGATGAGAGTGAAAAAAGCGTAAGTATTTTTACTTTTATCTATTACTTACGCCGATTTAAATCACGTTAGTGATTGCAATTGTTCTAGGCCAACATAAGCTATATAAAACTGCAACGGTTTTTGCAGACAGTCCCTACATTGTGGTAAAAATCACCGAAGAAGGTGGAAAATTCGACCCATCGCTCAAAATTAAACAAGTTTCCATCGGTATTTAGGCAATTGAGTGAACATAAAACATAACTATTTGATCCTTTACTGTCCCTCTGTTAATAAACAATCACAACATGGTAACACAGTTCGGTAAAAATGAATCTAAACCTTACTTTTTCTAAAGATGTCAACGCGAGATGGATAATCGCTGGCTTCAGTGAAGATAATAGCTGGCTACATTTACAGTAGTATGGAAAATGAACAAACTGACCTTTTCATCGTAATGTTTATTAGCTTTAAAGTAATGTTTATTAGTTTTTAAATCCATTTTTTATCTTTCAGGATCAGAAGTCATTGTCCAACAACTTATCTATTTTCGGTAAGTAATAATGAAGGTCATACAATTTATATTGGCACTGTTGAAATCTTAAGTGATTTAGATGCACAATATTATTTCATATCATATCATAATTCAGGTTTTACGCCCTTTTGAGATAACCTGAGTTTGATAGTTTTCAGCGTGTAGTTGTTAACGTTCAAAATCATTCATTGGTTCTATACACACACCCAGTTCTAGACACCGGTGATGCTCCTGGATGTGACCAGTACTGAACACCATGATACTGTGATACAAAATTTCCAATGTTTGTCCATAGATATATGGTCTGTACTGATATACGATGCTTAGCACTATGAAACTTACAAATATACCATTCTTTCTTAGAACCAATTCACCATCTCATCAAGTTAAGCGCCACGAAGTGTAATAAATTGCATATTTAATTATATTGCAGAAACTATGAGCACTGGTTTCAAATGCTACTGGTGTGGCACAGAGTGGGAATCTTTGACAGAGGTTGTCTCACACTTGACGCTATTACATGGGCATTCGTGCATCAAATACCAGAAATTTCTACTAGATGAGTCAACTGGTAAAAAAGGATACCGTACTCGAGTCCTATCAAGTGTCATACCAAACGCAGTGACATCCCAACAAAAATGCATCACAGTCACAGACGGGATTATATTCATCATTCATAAAAAGATGACACACAAGAGATAATCGCTACAACACCTTTAAAAAACAAAATAATGTACTGTTAGTTCCAAAAATTTTCTAATATAAGTTTTTCTGGCAAAAGACAATTGGAAAGTCACTAGTGACTTGTTTTATTTATTTTAATTTTTGTCCATCTAGCAGAAAGATACCGACGGCTCTTCTTTATATTTTTCCTATAAACATTTTATTTCATTTCTAGCAAATGTTGTTTTTTTTGTTGTTGTGTGCTCAGTTGGATTGAGTGAGCAATTGCGGTACGAGCCAGTCACTGTTAGGAGATAAGAACTGTAAAGGACAGGAGAGCCCAGTGGGGACAGCACTTGTCTGTTCGTTTCCCGGTCTGGCTGCACACATTTCTCATCCTGTGACATTTTTGCGGACATTTTTGAGTCTGTGATAGCTAGCCACAGCCTGTAATAGCAGATTAATTTAACACACACAACTCTTTGGAATGCTTGTTTGAGGTGGTGTATGTCGCGTTACGAACATAATAAACAATTCGGGAGAAGTAAAATGTAAGCGGCCGGGTGGCTCAGTCCAGAGCACTCCTAAAAACGAGGGCCCGTTCTGGCTGCACATTTTCACGCCCTGTGACATGTTCTTTCTACTGGTTGCGATTTCAAAATTTAACGTCTACAGTTGTACGTCAGAACGAGTCGGATTTATGGGTGAGATCGAAATATGAATCTATTCACCTGAGTTTCTTAAGTCTGAAAAGTTGTAATTGATTCTGCTGGCATAGGTCAAGACAGAATGATTGAACTATTAATAAATACACATAACAAAAATTTCATTGATTGGTTTTCTTTGGCATATTTGTCTCCAATAAGACTAGTATGAAAAACAATATTATGCGCACGAGCGCCGACTTGTTGTAAATCGGAAATTGTGCAAGTCTTTCTATTCTCACGAATTTTGACGTTTATGTCAAGTTTCCTTTTGATATAAGCAATAAAGAGAAATAAAATTTTAATAGAAATATTTTATTTGAGTAACAAAGGCATGAAATATGATTGGCGTGATTGTTTACCTATTATTTGTTGTTTACCTATTGTTTGAAATTGCATTTTGCACTGACCCAGTGTAGAGAAGGGAAACAACAACGTTAAAAATAAATTGTATGCTATTTGGGTTGTCTTTCGTTCTAACATGGAGAAGTCACTGCA
This sequence comes from Corbicula japonica, assembly GCA_038501625.1. NCBI lineage: Eukaryota > Metazoa > Mollusca > Bivalvia > Venerida > Cyrenidae > Corbicula > Corbicula japonica. The sequence continues at coordinate 1,110,111 of JAZAYU010000162.1, forward strand.
TTCATAAACAACAATAACAAAAACGCACACTATAACAAACTATGCAAACATGTTATTTATAAATAACGACAAAACAACACTTAGGTAAGCTTCATTTGCAAAATAAAAAAAATCTAGGTGTAAATATTTTAGATCTACAAAACATTTATAGAATGATATTTTGATGTCTTTTTAAGCTAGATCTATTATTTCATTGTGCGAACACTTAATTTCTTTTTAAAATAATTACATATGATGCTTAAAACTGTTTGGATTTTACCCACTTTGAGAGGTTAATAAAATTTCGGCTTCTTTCTGCGTGTAGATATGCAGCGATCTTGGTCTACAAAGTTTATAAGATATGGAGCCTTTATTTCATAATGCCCGCAGTACCATAGACGACCCGAACCCGTTTGTGTACATATTCTAACAGGTCTTCTACACAACCGTTTATATTCTGAAACGATCACTTTTTTCTTTAGATCTATAAATTTCGGGATTCTTTTAGAATAGTGAGCCCCTTATTGATTCCCGGTGGAATGTTCACCATTAAACATGCTAACACCGCCAAAAATCCTACGACAATACTTTATCCCATGAATTTATTAGATACAAATAATAGATATAGATACAAAAAATCAGAAATGTCCGACACAAGCAAAAGAATGTTGAAACACAGATTTCAGTGACTACAACGCGCCAAGATGTCTAGTCGATCACGTGACAACCGGCAGCCAATGAACAACCGGTAGTCGCGACCTAATAAGGTCAACTCATTACACATTGGAGGGAGGCAGGTCTTACCTTGTCCAAATGGCATTCTAAATCAACAGTTCTCGTGACCACTCCAGATCAAAAGTCATCAGCGATAAACACTCAAAATAACTGTGAAAAACATAATTGGCTTAATCGCAATCTAAACTGAGTGAATCGACTAGTTGATCGCTTTGTATATAACACTGTAAACGTTTGTCACACCTTGTGTGTAATGACTTCGTCTCATCTTCGGTGTACTCGTATTGTATCGTGACTAAAAATTTCAGGATGAGGTGAATTTTAACGGTATTATAGGTGTTTAAACTGTAGTTTTGGATTTAATGGTTGTTAATATAGTGGACACATACGAGGATTTACCTATAACGGTACTATTTCTCTGCAACCAGCGCGAAATTTTAAAGTTGCAGCGTTAATTGAAATCTAATTGGACGAAAACAATTTATATACCTATACACAGTGTAATATACATGAAAGGTGAACTGTGTATTTAGGTCACCATACAGACAGCATGGAGCCTATTTTAAGGGGAACAGAAAAACGTGACGTACAGCAAATACATCCCTCAGTTTTCGTTGTTTAAATGCAGGATTACAGTCAAAGAGCCTGTTTTGACGACCAAGTGCCGAACCACATCACAACTATGGATTTTAAAACATAAATTTTGGATAATTTGGAGTGAAAACACAAGAATATTTTGCTGAAAATTCTGTCAAAATTTTATAAATTTTGGGTTCAAATTGTCAGAGTAGCAATGTCAGTGTTGCCTTATTGAGTTTCATATAATACGCAATGCAAGTGTCAGTGAGTGACCAAGTTTCATATGTTATGTTGTATGTTTAGGTCGAGAAGAACGTCACACGTGCGGCGTCTCTGGAAATTACGTGTACAAAATGAAACCGGGTGTGAGACAGAAACACCAGAACAATTAGAACTAAAATCTTTTACTCACAGAATGTTGAAACGCTTGAAAGAAAAGAATCTAGAAACAATGACGCAGAGCGTTGAAGCAAAGGGTGGCGAGGAGACGGACTGTGTGTTGTTACCAAAAGACGAAATATGTTTGGGTAAAAAAGTGTTGACACCTGTGGTATTGTGTTGTAAGATCTGGCGCTGGCCAGAGATTACTAATGTGACAGATATAAAGCGATTACCGTGCTGTCGCAGTGCTGGGGACCCAGCGTATGAGTGCTGTAATCCCTACCACTGGAGTCAAGTCTTAGAACCAGGTAATTAATTAACAGGTGCCCTGCTAATGGACCTGGTCGGCAGGTGTTTTATTGTGTGGTTTGATGTGGGGTTAACAGTGTTAAAGGTTTAGGTTGCAGGTGTTAATTGTTAATGGTTTGGGGGGAGGCTTTTACTGGTTTGGGATGGAGGTGTTACTGGTTTGAATAGCTCGGCTTTCAGTAATTGGAGATTAATCTAATGTGAGACATGACTCGGGATTTCAGTAGCTTTTGAAAACCAAAGGTCATTTGTCCCCTGTTGAGAATTTTTAAGGGGTGAAAACCAGATCTTCACAAGTCATATCTTGTATTAAGTGAAACTTATTACTTATAAAATTGTTATCAAGAGTTAAGTAAGTGTTAACTTCATATTTAAAATGCAATTTCCTCAATATTTATCCTCATTCTTGCTAAAGTAAACCACTTTTTAAAAATTTTGTGCATCAAAATGACCCCAAGCTCAAAATTAGGTGGGGTCAAAAGTGGAAAAAATCAAATTTGTTTGCATCAAAATGCAAGAATCTGCATCAATTGAAATCACTGATGACTGAAGTTTTATACCTCTTGTTACCTATGCCATAAGGCTATCCCTTCTACCTTTAACCCTTTCCTCCATAAACACGCCTTTATTGCCTGGGCGAACAGTGTAGATCAAGATCAGCTGGCACATCCTTGCAGTCTGATCAGGATCAGCACTGTTCCCTTTAAGATTCCTTAGGTTATTTCTGACCAAAAAGCGACCAGTGTCGATCCTGATCAGATGGCACAGATGTGTGGGCTGATCTGGATCTACACTAGTCTCACATGTGTAAAAATGGAAGACAGAGTTAACCAGCATTTTCAACATTTTTTTTGAAAACTACGTGTTATATGACCCCTATAAAGAAGTTCCAAGGAGTGATTTCAGAACTTCACAAATCAAATAATGTATTTGATTAAAATTTACAAATTTATTGCATTTGATGCAAGCAAATTTCAATTTTCTGCATTTGAACCCACCAAATTCTGCCCTTGGGGACATTTTGATGTAAGAAAAATGCAGAAAATGTCAAAGTTTGACAGAAAATCATAAATATTGTGTCTTTTACTTGTTAATGAAATAAATATTTATTTAACAGTTGCAAATAAATGTGACACAACACAACACAACACAAACAGTTTAGATTCAGATCGGCCAGCACATCTGCACTATCTGATAAAGCTGTACATTATTCTCTTTTAGATTTATTAGGTTATTTCAGACCAAAATGCATCCAGTGTAGCTCGTAGCCGGCACATCCATGCCAGCAGGTCTGCACTATTCATTTGTAGATTAATTAAATTATTTCTGACCAAGAATCAACCGTATAGATCCTGATCAGTGCCTAAGGTTATAATGCTGAGCATGGAAACTAGTCTCAAATCTCAAGTCGCCATTTCAGCCAATCAGATCCTTGAGATTTGAGACTGGTTCCCTTGCTCAGCTTTATAACCTTCAGCCCAGATGGCATGGCTTTGCTGATCTGGATATCTACATTGTTTGCCGATGTGATAAAATGCCAATACAATTACATGGAACAGGTCTTTTCATCAGTAAATTGGGAAGAGAGGGCACCCTGGCCTTTCCAGTTGGGAAATTTAAATGCGCGATAATTGTTTATTTTGGGAAAACAAAATTAATTGAAATATGGGTTCTAGTTCATTAATTTGAATAGTAATAGGTATTTTTTACTTAAATCTAATTTTTAATCACTTTATTTTTCATACTTCAATTTTCAAGCACCCCTCAGAGGAGTTTTAACCATTTTTTGACATCTTTCCTAGCATTTTGGGAAGAATTTCAGCCGCAGTTGGGAAAAAATACTATATTTTTGGATTGGGAAGAGGCCTTTTATAGGCCTCTGTTATAAAAGGATGATGGAAGAAAGGTGAAGCCCAGAGTACAGCTTAGGGGTAAACTAAAAAATGGAAGGAAGATCAATGTGAAATTGGCATTCATAATTTCCCCTTTTCTTTTACTTTAAAATAAAAAAAGTAAAGTATTACCAAAGAAAACCTCCAGTTGTCCATCAATGTTAAAACAATTTTATTGAAGATTTCTCAATATTTTCGAACATTTGGAAGAAAACACTTTGCTTTTTATTTGTATTAAAAACTTAATTTTTATCAACAAAAATGTTCTTTTCTAAACATTTTTTGGACACCAAGCCTTGTGTAAATCTACACGTGAAATCTGCAATATCATGAACAATAATACTTAATAAAAAACTGAAATTTCCAAAATGTGTTGCAGTATTTTTGTCAGGGCAAATTTGACGACATTATTTCCTCATAATGGTATATCTCCTTCATATTTTAACCCTTTCCTCCATAAATACACATGTGCAACCAGTGTAGATCCAGATCAGCCGGCACATCCGTGCCGTCTGATCAGAATCTGCACTGGTCGCATTTTGGTCAGAAATAATCTAATGAATCAAAAAGTGAACAGTTAAGAACCCGAAACATCACAAACCAACCCTTACAAGTTTTACAAGTTTATTTAACAATTTCTCAGTAAGTACATCATACTTAACCCTTTCCTCCATAGACACACCTTTATTGCGTGGGCAAACAGTGTAGATCCAGATCAGACGTCAGATGAAGATCTGCACTGGTCGCATTTTGGTCAGAGATAACCTAACAAATCAAAAAGTGAACAGTTAAGATCCTGATCAGATGGCATGGATGTGCTGGCTGATCTGAATCAAAACTGTTCGCCCTTGCAATAAGGGTGTATCTATGTAGGAAAGGGTTAAATAAGAGAAATCCTTATACATACATACACGCATACAAACATGTCACTCAAATAATGCGAAAGAAAAAGAAAATATGTAAAGAAAGAAGAAACAAATCAACAACAGAAATCAACACAAAAAATTACATAAACTATACATTAGACTACGAGGACAGCAAACTTCATGTTAAAGTTGTTTAGCCTGCAGATAGTATACAACTGTATACAAACAGGTAATGGGCCGGCACTGAGACACTATTATAAACAGGCGCCACTCAAACTTGTAGGTATTCAGGGAAGGTAAATTACTAATTATCCCACATAGTTTTCATAGCTAGGTTTATGCAGTACTAACCTATCAGATTGAAATTAAAGAAATGGTTTAGACAGTTTTAAACAACACACACTGTACATATTTTTTAAATGTCATAGGTTAATATTAAATTTTCGTTAATCAGATTTTAGTGAAAAATTTTCAGAAGCAAGAGACTGGTCATGTAAATATGGTTTAACAGCAAAAAGTTTTACAAATTTGAGAATGCTATGTTTTTTGACAAGTACTGTGTCCAAGGTTATAAAACTGGAATCGAAACCAGTCTCAAATCTGGTCGCCATTCAGATGCTTTAGATTTGAGACTGGTTTCAAATCTCTGTTTTATAATCTTTAGTCCTGGTCAGTGAAAAATATTTATTTACTCCCATATCAGCTTTATAAGATTATGCTTGTTTATGAGTATCACATGACTGTCTACCTATGAGTATCACATGACTGTCTACCTATGAGTATCACATGACTGTCTACCTATGAGTATCACATGACTGTCTACCTATGAGTATCACATGACTGTCTACCTATGAGTATCACATGACTGTCTACCTATGAGTATCACATGACTGTCTACCTATGAGTATCACATGACTGTCTACCTATGAGTATCACATGACTGTCTACCTATGAGTATCACATGACTGTCTACCTATGGATTCCACAAGATGCTGAATGTCAAGGGTCAGTTTGTCCATTTTTTCTCTCAACTATAAGTTAACCGTTTCCTCCATAGATACACCTTTATCGCATGGGCGAACAGTTTAGATCCAGATCAGTTGGCACATCCGTGCAGTCTGATCAGAATCTTAACTGTTTGCTTTTCGATTCGTTAGGTTATTTCTGACCAAAATGCGTATATATGGAGGAAATATATATGGAGGAAAGGGTTAAACTTTGTTATGCAACTGAGATAGGAAACACTACATGAACATTTTTAAGCAGACATTTATTATTTTCTTGCAAAAATCAGTATATTATTAGTGTCATACATTCAACTCTGTTATGTATTTCTAGCTATTTGTGCTAGAATGTAACTAAGCAAGAATAAGTGATTAACCAACTTTAAGAAATCATTATATTTGCATTAACTCATAAATTTACAAAACTTTAGAAAGTTAAATTCTGATAAAATATGTTTGCTTGCCAGGTATATCCAGTAACAAATCTCCAGTCTCTAGCATCTGATTGGTTCAAGTTAAAATTTGTCATCAAAGCGACCGAAATGAAGCATGGATGGGTTGGTTAGGGCTGTTCAGGGTTTACATTTGTCATGTCAGGGTTCTACAATGGTCACATTTATAGGCTTGGTAGGGTCTACATTGGTCAATTGGAAAACCAAATAGGGTCTACACAGGTGACATTTAATTGTGCTATAGTGTGGGTCCGAGAGGGTTCTGTTATATCAGGGTTCTACTTCACAATTTCCAAACTTGATCTTAGGGTCTACAGTGGTGAAATAATCGATTATGCAATACTTTGGGTCGAACAGGTTTACTTGTTTTTTTTATTTACATTCTGAACTTCATCTATGCAGTACTGTAGTGTTTCTATTAACCCTTACCTCCATATGCCTCCATAGATACACCTTTATTGTGAGGGCGAACAGTTTAGATCCAGATCTGTGTAGTCTGATCAGAATCTAAACTGTTCGCTTTTTGATTTGTTAGGTTATCTCTGACAAATTGGGACCATTGCAGATCCTGATCAGATGATACAGATGTGTTGGCTGATGTGGATCTACACTGGTCGCACACATGTAAAATGCGTATATATGAAGTGAAGAGTTAACCTTATCAGTGTAACAGTTTGTTATATTTAAATCTGAATTAGGCCTAATTCTGGACTTCTTTATTTCAATCCCATTAAAGGCTTTAAATTCTGTCAGAGATACAAACATTTCCAGACTTGATACAAAGACATTAACTGAGAACTTTTTTATCTGAAACATTTCAGATTTCAAATTATTTCGATTAAACAATCAGATAGCAGAAAAATACACCCTAATTTTAGAGAAGTGTATTTTTTGTTAAACATAATCTTTAAGAACGCAACATTATACTGGCAGTCAAGAAGTCTCCTCTGTGTTCATACGTCTTGATCGAATCACTGATAAAGTGTTTTTAAACTTGAATTTAGGAGCCTTCCATTCTCAAACTGTAGACGGTAGAAAACTGTAGGATTTATATAGAATGTTGTCAGCTTTAAAGAAGTCTATACATGAAATAAATCTGGTACATGTATGTGCTCATTAATGATTATGTTTAAATGTTAGGAAACTAAAAGAATTCTGCAATATGTGTCAATAATCTGTCACATAGCTGATCTTAACCCTTTCCTCCATATATACGCATTTTTACGCATATGCATCCAGTGAAGATCCAGATCAGCTGGCACATCTGTGCCGTCTGATCAGGATCTGCACTGGTTGCATTTTGGTGAGAAATAACATAGTCAAATAGGGAACAGTTTAGATCCTGATCAGACAGCACGTATGTGCCAGCTGATCTGGATCTAAACTGTTCACCCACGCAATAAAGGTTTTTCTGTGGAGGAAAGGGTTAACCCTTTTCTCCATATGTACACCTATTATTGCAAAGGCAAACAGTGTACCACATCATGCCGTCTGATCAGGATCTGCACTGTTTGCATTTTGGTCAGTAATAAGTTAAGAAATCCAAAATCACGGAGTGTATATTCTGATCAGATGGCATGGATGTGCTGGCTGATCTGGATCTACACTGGTACCACATGCGTAAAAATGCATTTGTATGGAGGAAAGGGTTAAATGAGATTAGCACATACCCCATATTAGTGTTAAGACATTGATTGTCAAAATCTCAGATATATGATGACCAGCTAACTGATTACTTGAAGGCACTTGTGTAATGTGGTCTGAATGTTTGTATTTTCAGAAATATGTGATACTGGTTGGGAGGAATCGGACAAGCCAAAATACACAGGTACGTTAAATAAATCAGTCACAAATCAGGTCAATTATGTGTATAATTTTCTTCATATTTAACCCTTTCCTCCCAATATATATACCTTTATGGCATGGGTGAACAGTGTAGATACAGATCAGCTGGGACATCTTTGCCATCTGATCAGGATCTGCTCTGCTATGTTATTTTGGACCGAAAAAAATGAACAATGCAAATGTGCCAGCTGATCAGAATCTACACTGGTTGAACTTGCATATAATGCGTATATATATGGGGTAAAGTGTTAAAATGCTTTGTCTCCTTTCTTTTAAAGTTTTGACTAGTGCATCTTACCAAAAGGACCTCAAGCCTGGTCTGGTCAAAATTGGAAACATACAAATTTCGTGTTACAGAAAGGCAAGAACCTACATTACTTTAACCCTTTCCTGTTTATATACGCATTTTTACACATGTGCGATCAGTGTAGATCCAGATCAGCCGGCACATCCATGCCGTCTGATCAGGATCTGCACTGGTCGCATTTCGGTCATAAATAACCTAATGAATCAAAAAGCGAACAGTTTAGATCCTGATCAGACGGCACGGATGTGCTGGCTGATCTGGATCTAAACTGTTCGCCCTAGCAATAAAGGTGTATCTATGGAGGAAAGGGTTAACTTCTACTCCATTGGATACGGCTGTTGCTGGGTGAACAGTGTAGATTTAGATCAGATGGCACAGATATGCCAGTTAAACAATATCTGCACTGTACGCTCTTTGATTCATTAGGTTTTAACCAAGATGAGTCCAGTGAAGATCCAGATTAGGATGCACAGATTTGCCAGCTGATCTGGATCTACACCGGTCACACAGCTGATCTGGATCTACACTGGTCACACAGCTGATCTGGATCTACACCGGTCACACAGCTGATCTGGATCTACACCGGTCACACAGGGATTAAAATAAGTAAAGGGTTAAAATCACTGCTTAAGTACTAAAAAATTGTTAAACAAACTAACAAAAAAAACATGAATTGTAAATTGTGTTCTTAAATACCAGATTTTATAATACAAACAGGGTTGTATTAAAAATTTGATGAATTTATTTCTTCTTGGAGGAGAAAGCTTGAATCAAGAATTGCCTATCAGTGAACTGTCATTCAATGAATGTAAAAAACAACTTGACACAAATCTTAGTAGATAGCATGAGCAATGAAATTTCGATATCTTTAAGGTCGCAGGTAAATATGACCTTTTCTCCGCTGATTAAATTTTAAGGACTCCAAATCGGCTATTTCACTGTTTACACAGTGTTGCTTGTAAATAGTTCACATTACTGTGTGGTAATAAGGTACTCAATTATTTATCAATTTGTTACTGAAAAAATCCTACGTCAAAGTTATGATAAATTTAAAAAAACACAACTGTTTTAAAGCACCATTTTGAAAAAGTATTTCGGTTGTTTATATATTATTCCCTGATGAAGGTTTAAATACACCAATACTTTGGAATAAAATATATAATGTTTGTGCAAATTTATTCATTACAATTATGATAAATGTAATAAGCATTCTTCCTAAGTTTTCCTTGGAAAAACCAACAATGCACAACGTCAGGCCAGAGAAAAAAATATTTTAGATTCTCATCCCCGCCCGCCCCTGTCCAAAACCACCCGCCCCCAAAAAATTTATTGGTAAAAAAATCGAAACATATTCTGTTCCGTACAGAACAGGTTTTAGACCATCCGGAAATACCTTCATATGGTATTTCGTTAATAAAAAATAAAAATTAAAAAGTGCCCACCTGCCCCTTTTTTTTCCAAAATCCGGATGAGAATCTAATAATTTATTTTCTCTGGCCTAAATAGGATGTTTGTATTTGTTGATAATCTGTGCCATCTGATCAGGATCTGCACTGGTCGCATTTTGGTCAGAAATAACCTAACCAATCATAAAGTGGAAAGAGCAGATCCTGATCAGATGGCACCGATGTGCCGGCTAATCTTGATCTAAACTGTTTGCCCATGCAATAAAGGTGTATCTGTGGAGGAAGGGTTAAGTGATTCATAAACCCTTTACTTTTCAATGCATTTTCAAGGCCAACACAGACTTCCCGAAAGTTGAAAATATTTGTCAGATATTTGGTCAGATGAGATGTGAAAATCTGTCTGACCGAAACAAATTCTGTCAGACCGAAACATGTTATAAGGCTATTTGCAAGTATAAGGAGTTCAAATTTTTGTCTGACATTCGGTCTGATAACTTAAGAAATCTAGTCTGACCGGCTCAAATTTTACCAGACAGGTCCTTCGGTCTGGCAACTTTCGTGATGTCTGCCAACAGTGTAGATCCAGATCCATGCCATCTGACCAGGTTCTAGGTGTTAGTTTTTAGCCTCATTAGGCTTTTTCTGATTAAGTAACAACAGTGTAGATCCAGATCAGAAGTCACTATGTGAAAAAACCTTTATAATCTAAAAGGGCCATCAGCCTTCTTTATTTAATTGCTGATGACCCTTTCTGGCTTTCAATAGATGAATTATAATGAAGAAAAAGGTCAATAATGCTATGAACATGGAATGGGCTTGCAAAAATTGACAGAATGGCAAGTCCATGGTATTGATATAGTGAGTTAAGAGTTAATACAGTCATTTTGACAACTCAAACTAGAGACCAGTCTCAAATCTCAAGCAACCCTCTGATTAGTTGATCTGGAGACTAGTCTCCACTGGACCCTGTTTTGTTGAAGAGATCACTTATCTATTTAATATGTTTCAGATAACCTTGACAGGCCACCAGATGATGTCTCCATGGAAACGGGGCTTACACCAACTCCTCGGCGCAATGATTTCACAGGTAATCTTGTTATTAACAGGATGTAGTTGAAAAGAACCTTCTGTGTGAAGTGTTCAGTAATGCCACCGACAGGGTTTAAATGTTGAATTAACCCTTTCCTCCACGAATACGCATTTTTACGCATGTGCGACCATTGTAGATACAGATCAGCCAGCACATCCGTGCCATCTGATCAGGATCTGTGTTGGTCACATTTTGGTCAGAAATAACGTAAAAAAAAAGCGGATGTGCCGGCTTATCTGGATCTAAACTGTTCGCCCACGCAATAAAGGTGTATCTATGGAGGAAAGGGTTAAATGTTGAATGAATGAAATACTTTCGTTCTGAAGTGTGCAGGATGAAGTTTGACATAAGGTTACTTACAGAGTTTTTACAGAGTTTGGGTGTTTTGTGAGATAGGGGCATTTTGGATGTAGAGGGGGTTAGTGGCAGTATGGGTGTAGAGGGGGTTAGAGGCAGTATGGGTGTGTTTGGGGTTAGTGGCAGTAACTCTGGGTTTATAGAGGGTTGGTGGCTAGTATCCAGGGGGTTTGGAGCAGAATTTTTGTGTGTTGGGTGTTGGTACCAAGGTGTAGGGACAGTTAATTATTGAAAGCTCAAAATTAATGCGTAGTTGAAGGGGTCAGAATAGAACTCAGTATTTGTTCCAAATTCAGAAATTAATGGAAGCCAACAATTGCGTTTTAAATATTACCACCAGCAGCAACAGAAAACAATAATTTATAATATAGATGATGGAAATTTTAAATTCTTGCTGAGTAATGCCACTTTAAGTTATATGAATGAAATGTAAAACTGGGCTAATGATCGTAAAACTAAATCACTGGTGACCATTTTAGATAATCAGATGCTTGAGATTTGAGACTGGTCTCCAATCTCAGTTTTATGATCTTGTGCCATGTACGCATATTTGTTTCTCTAGACCTGATAAAGCTATTGATAAAATATGATAATAATCAGTGATTGAGGACTTCAAAGAAATAGCTGCTGTCACTCACATGTCATTTTCTGTCACAGTAATGTCCCCTTAGGGGGACAAGTGGTACTGGACAACACAGAGTAATTTCCCCTGAAGAAACAAGTGTTAGTTTACATGTTGTGCTCACCTCAGGCCAACCATGAAGTCTCTACATCCATATTCTATGGAACAGTCAAAATATTAACTAGCACAATTTCTGTTGGGGAAAATTTAGATTTTAAAGCATTATTTTCTTTCTACAATGTAACGATGTTGTTTAGTCATAGTCTGTTATGTCATATATCTCTTATACTGTTCATAATGTCCAGTAGTTCTTGGTCATCTATGTCTAGCTGTGGATACAGTTTGGGAACCAGGAGATACATTTGGAAGTAGGTTACATCAAACTGTAAGGAAGGGATTTAGCTGCAATGAGGGTTACTCTTGGGTACACCCCAATAAGCAGAGTTTAGCTGCAATTGGTTTTATCTAGTTCTTGAATACACCCCTGTAAGCAAGGAATTTAGCTGCAAATCTGTTTCATTAAGCTCTTGGATACAACCCTTTAAGCAAGTATTTAGCTGCAATAACTTTAATGTAGCTATTGGATACACCCATGTAAGCAAGGAATTTAGCTGCAATTAGTTTTATCTAGCTCTTGGATACGCCCCTGTAAGCTAGAAGTTTAGCTGCAATAGGTTTCAAGTATTTGGATACATCCCACTAAGAAAGGAATTTAGCTGCAAACAGGTTTAATCTTGCTCTTGAATAACACCCCTGAAAGCAAGAGAATAGTTGCAAATCTATTTCATTTAGTCACTTGTACAGTGCTGTAAGCAGACAACAGGCCTCTCCTAGCTTTTGGATATACAGTATACACCCCTGGAAACTTGAAAATTGCATGATTTACAGCTTGGTAATTATGATATTATCTGGCATTGTTAACATTCTATAAAAAGAAGGTGTTTAGGAATATTGGCGGAAGTTTGGACACATTGAGTAAACTATCTTACATTTCTTTCATCATCTCAAAACAGAAATATACCAGCTTCAGGAAAGTGCTGTAAGTAATAATCTGCTCAAGTTAAACAAGGGCTGAAGTTTATAAAGCTGATATTGGAAACCAGTCACAAATCTCAAACATCTGATTGGCTGAAATGGCGACATTGTTTCATAAGGCTCCCAAAAACAGGGTATTGAGCCTTTAAATAGCATCCGAATGTTTGTTCAGGTTCATCTTTTGTTAATTTATTGTTGGACTGTGGCTGTGACTTTCAGATATTGTGTCAAACATTCTGACACTTTTTTCTTTTTATATTAGGTTATTTCTAACTAGTATGCTACAAGTGCAGATCCAGATCAGACGGCATAGATGTGCTGGGTGATCTGGATCTACACGGGTCGCACACACATTAAAATGTGTATATAAGGAGTAAAGGGTTAAAAGATGGATGAAGGAATCACCTTTTAAGCCTAACGGAAATAAAATTGTCTGTCTGTTTGTTTGTCTGTCTGTCTAAAATACTTGTGCACTTACCAGTTTTCCAGCATGTCCATAGCATATATACATTTATTGTAATGGCTTGTTGGTCGTCATATAAATATACAATGTAGAAATATTCAGACACCATAAACATTTTAATATGCACAGCTTAGTTAAAACAAAAAGACAACCAAATCTGTAGAAGCATGAAGACTATCAGTGTCCGCTGTAAAGGTTTTGTGACCCGTCTTTTAATCATGTAAAAAAACTATTCTTATTTGTGAGAGGTTTCAGTTGGATTTTCAATTTTGGTTACATCACATAGCTACAACACTCTAACATAACTACAAACAAAATAGTACCATAAAAAATTACTAACAAAATAGTACCATTAAATTCTATTAAATGCCTCTACCCTTCCATGATTTCTGTTGAAAAAAATAACTGTGTTCATTTGTATGTCAGTGAAATGTTCCCTGTCTATATTAACAGTATGTGTGCTTAAGTTGAATGAACTCCAGAAAACGAAATTAAAATACTCTGTATTACTTCTTTGTACAGAAGAGCATGCAAACTAAAACATAGACTCCATGTATGGTGGACAGTATATTGTAGCGTAGATGTAACATAGACAGTTTTTTGTTCCTAACATGTATGAACATGGTCTATTTGTTGTAAATTCATGTTGAGGAGTTTCCAAATATACACAGTAAATGTTCAGTGAAAACCTTATTTTATGTCAAACTGAAAACGATACTAATTGTTTTATCCTACTGAAGTTTTGAAATTAGTAACTAGATGGAAGTCACCATAATATAAAGGTAACTGTCATCCAAATCTTTCCGTTGAGATCATAAATAAAGGTTGCATTGTCCCTAATCAACCAGCACATCTTGGCTTGGCCTGAATATACATTTTTACGGAGCGTTTAACTCGTAAACGTCTTCTTCCATTCACAAGGTTGCTGAGGATTAGCAATAAAATATTTAATTTTTAAACGGTATAAACTGCAGCAAAGGTTGACTGCTGTCAGAAAGATGGAGTTTTTGTCTTTTAAGTGGAGAACTTACTGTACATAATGGGTTTTAAATTGGAAAAAGTGCTCCGTGTAATGGCTGCAGTAACTGTTGATTTTTGGTTGAGGTGAGATGAGGTATTCTTTTCTTTATCAAGAGTGATTGTATGGTAGATGGCTATGCAGTATTTAGCTGCAATACCTACAGTTAAACCCTTCATTAAGGCCATCCCAGAATTAAGACCATTCTGTTTATAAGATCATTATTTCTCACCCTAAAGTAGACAATCAAATCCAGTCCTTGCATCAGATCCTTGCCTTTAACCCTTTACTCCATAGACACAGCTTTTATCACATGCACAAACAGTTTAGATCTAGATCAGCGAGCACATCCTTACCATCTTTTATGATCAGGATCTCAACTGCTCACCTTAGATTCAGCAGGTTATATCTGACCAAGAAGCAAAAACTGTAGATCCAGCTCAAACCGCATGGATGTGCTGGCTGATCTGGATCGGCACTGGTTGCCCATGCGATAGGAGTTGTATACTGTGGTTTCATTTTTTTTTCGCATGGGTTTAAATTTCAGTTACTTCGCGCTGGTTTTCATGCACGAATTTTCACCCTCAGTGAAATTAAACCATCCAATAATACATCTTAGTAGAAAAATACACTTACAAGATTTTATACCTGTTCCAATTTATCTTTCGTGGGTTTGACACAAAATTTCGTCCCCGTGAAATTAAATGATACCACAATATATGGAGTAAAGGGTTTAACTTGGACTATAGCAGAACTTTAACTAGGGAACACAAATCAGACACTGTTTAAAGGGTTTGAAATGTGTCAAGTGGTCAGTTGACTGGATATAACATCAAACAATTATTCATTGTACACATCATTGAAGCACCTTTCATGCTATAAACTCCATATTTGCAGACAATATCCTTCTGATGAAGTGAGCTAGTTCATAAGCTCAAGTTGTGTGTTAAGTGTCACTTGTTTCATGATTTACACCCCAGAGGGAGATAACGGGATCTCAGCTGGTCAGAAGTGACCACTTATAGTGCATAATCTCGTATGGGAAAGTCATTAAATGTAAATTGTGAAAGACAATCCTAATGACAAAGAGAGAGAAAATGGAAAACTTTTGTATTACCAATAGCCTTGACTGACAAAATGTTTTCTGATTATTTTGGTTAATCCTTTACATAGATAGGCGTTTTATTGCAGTGTAGACCCAGATCAGCTGGCACATGCATGTCATCTGATCAGGATCTGGGTTCGTTCGCTTCTTGGTCAGATTAACCTAAATTAAATTAATAAAAAAGCGAACAGTGCAGATCCTGATCAGACATTACAGATGTGCCAGCTAATCTCGATCTACACTGTCTGCCCATGCCATAAAGGCATATGGAGAAAAGGGTTAAAATCATCGGGCAACGGATGTGCCAGTTGATCTGGATCTACGCTATGTCCATGCCATTAAATTTGTATCAATGGAGTAAATGATTTAAAGGTGGTATGATATGTTATAATAGGACAAAAGATTATACATCACCTAAGTGCAACAATGGAATAAATACCATAAAATATAAGTGAGATATACGGTTATTGCATTGAGTCTACGATAACATACAGAACAGGAGTGTTTTTCAATAGAGATCAAATTAGCACAATGGTATCTGTTACAACATTGGTAATTTAAACCCAGGACTGTTCTACAAGCTTTTACAGATATTGTAGACTTAATATCATGTCTCCAGTGCCTCAGTAGCCTGTCACTTCTTATAATTATATGCATTTTTACCAGTGTAAATCTAGATCAGCACATCAGTTCTGTATGATCTGGATATACTCTGGTCATTACGTGATACAAAATCCCTTAAGGTAGTCTAACTGTAATGATTTCCCGCGCTTTTTTCTCGAATGTCGGGAATACTCGGTTAACTGTCACTAACAGTCGACAATAATCGATGTCGCTTCGGTTATTATCGGCTCTGACGAGTAGTGTCGGAAGTCACCGAAAGCGAGCCGATGTTTGACGACGTCGCAAATTTATGCGCGGGAAAGCATTACAGTTAGACTACCTTAATGAATCAAAAAGCGAATGGTATAGATTCTGATCAGTTGATGAGCCAGCTAATCTGGATTTACACTATTTGCCTTAAAGGCATAAAATAATATGGAGATCTAGGCTAAGGCCTTTGCTCAAATTAAGGTCATTTTCTTATTTCTTATTTTCTTGTTTTCTCTTCCCAACTTATAATTCATCAAAAATTGTTATCCCAACTAAAAAGTCATTTGTTTTACTCCTCTCCCAACTTGAAAGCCATCACATAATTATAGGCCTTTACCCAATTTAAGGTCACCTCGGGCTCCCAATAAAAGACCTTCTCCCAACTTAACAGTTATTCCTACTTGCAAACTGTGTAGACCAATATCAGATGTGGGTCTACATTGTTATTGATTTTACTGATTAAGTAGAATTTAGGGTTGGGTTGATGCCGCAAGGAAGTCGATCTGTCAATGTATTGTAACAAAACATTTTTATAATATGTTCCAGTTCTCGATGACTCAGCTCTGTTTTTGTCTCTTTAATGTTAAAGTATGCATGCTTGCCTGATGTAATAGTTTAGAGTAATTTTGTATACAGTTTAACCTATATTAAGCAGCCCCAAGGGAATGACAAAAAGTGGCTGCTTAATACAGGTGGCTGTTTAAGATAGGTAAAAATTAGAACAAAATGTCAGTTTGGGACATATTCACTGGCTACTGGCTGTTTAAGACAGATGGTTGCTGAATGCAGGTGGCTACTAAGGCAAGTTCAACTTTAGTTTGTTTATGTTAACCCTTCCCTCCATAGACACACCTTTATTACATGGGCGAACTGTGTAGATCCAGATCAGCCGGCACATCTGTGCCGTCTGATCAGGATCTGCACTGTTCACTTTTTGAATTGTGAGGTTATTTCTGACAAAAATGTGACCAGTATAGATCCTGATCAAATGGCACCGATGTGTCAGCTGATCTGGATCTATACTGGTCACACATGTGTAAAAATGAGTACATATGGAGGGAAGGGTTAAGTATGGTTTGTCAGATTTAGACTAAACTTGATTATGGGATAGCAGTCAAGGGTTAAGCAGAACATTATTAAGTAACATGCTGTAACTTTATTCTCATATCGATTGCTAGAACTGGCAGTTTTGATTGACTAATGATCAACATGAATTGTGTTGTTGATGAATTTGAGATAAAACGGCTAATTAGAAAACAACTAGAGACTGGTTAATTTTGTTTCTTTAACTCCTATAAAAAATTCCTCATTTCTCATGCATTTAAGCATAAAAATTGTCAACACTGCTCTAGATCAAGATCACAAAAGTTGGTTATTTTTTCTTACAATCATTAAAATTCAATTACCATTCATTACAATGTTTAAATAGCTTTACTTCAAGTGTTTAAATATTCCACTATTTGAGTATTTATCAACGTCCCCGCGGGAGGCCTCGCCAGTGAACGATATGAATGATGGGATATCTCAATAAGACTAGACTGGTGTCTCCATACTGCAGACACAACGATACAGTCTGTACAGATAACATTCACGTTATACCTTAAACCAGTCCACTGAACTATCTGGGGCCTCCCTAGGGAGCTGATTATAATAAATAAATTATTTGAAAGGATAATTAAGATATTCAGTTACTTATTCATGGAACATTTAATTAGGTAGTTAAAAAAATTTAACCCTTTCCTCCATAGATACACCTTTATTGCATGGGCAAACAGTTTAGATCCAGATCAGCTGGCACATCTGTGCCATCTGATCAGGATCTAAACTGTTTGCTTTTTGATTTGTTAGGTTATTTCTGACCAAAATGCGACCAGTGCAGATCCTGATCAGACGGCATGGATGTACCGGCTGATCTGGATCTATACTGGTCACACATGCATAAAAATGCGTATTTATGGAGGAAAGTGTTAAACATAAATTTCCGAATGAAAACTGTGAATTGACTAATACCCTCCCCTCCCCCATGCCTTACATTTTTTATCAGGTACAATATATAAAATGCGATTTGCTTGACCCAACCTTACCTGCAAGCGCTAACACCCGGTATGCAATTTATAAAATGTATGTAATGTATATGTCCAGGTTTGATAGATGAAACTTATTCAGTTCATTGGATACAAATAACCTTTTCTCTATAGATACACCTTTATTACCTGGGTCTACAGTGTAGATGTAAATCAACCCGCACATCCAGCACATTTGTGCCTCCTGATCAGGATCTACACTGGTCTGTTTTAGAGTCATTAGATTATTTCTGACTAATATGCTAACAGTGCATATCCAGATCAGACAAATAAATGTTCTGGTTGATCTGGATCTACACTTTTGGCTCATGCACACACACTTCTTATTGTAATGCATGTAGTACAAAATGATTTAATTCTTATACAGTTATGTTAAGCATTTTTTCAGCACACGATAATATTCATAAGTAATTGTGTTAATGTTTTTTTTAATGAAAAATTATTTTACTGTGGCCATCTGGTACAATTAATAAATGTTCCAATAATTTCATTTATACTTTTCTGCCTGGCATCGGATTTTACTCTTAATTAAAACATAATGAAATACATCATTTTGCTTCTTTTTATGAAATTACCCTATATTCAATATATACACATTTTAACACATTTGTGTTCATTGTAGATCTAGATCAGCTGGCAGATTGATTACATCTGGATCTACACTGTTAGCATCATGGAATAAATAAAATAATCAAAAAGCAAACTCTGTAGAACCTGAAAAGACAACACAGATGTGTCAGCAGATCTGGATCTACACTGCTTGGAAATACAATAAAGGTGTATCTATCGAGCAAAAGGTTTAAAATCCCTTCTTGCCTTCCGAAACCAATGACCTGTAATCGCGGTAAGGGTAAAACCAAAAGTGTTCCTAAATGATTCACCGGATTGTCAGAGATATTGTGATTAGTTAGAGACAGTTGGACCTCTATTTACAGGAATATAGGATTATCAAGATGGATTGTAGACCAGTCTGGAATCAAATCTTAGCTTTTGATTGGTAAGCTGAAAAAACTTCAATCAATCAGTTGTTTAAGATCTGGATTGGGATTAATGTAGGGGAGGTAAACTGTACAAAAGTAAGAAGCTTTTGGATATCAGTTATCTCCCTTTAGTTTTGTACTTTTAGATTTCTTCACAGTAGTGTAGATAAGTCTTATCTATAACAAGGTTCCCAGTTGTCTATTCTCAACAATAACTGGCCAGCCAAGGTGTCTGCGAGTTCATTCAGAATTCTCCTGTGAAATAAATAATACAAATAGTGGCTAGCACATAATTATTCTACATTTTCCAATCTCTTTGATGCCTGATGTTTCCTGGCTCATCAGCGGCATTTGTCGAGAACATGCATTTATCTTCTAATTATCTTTCATTTTCGTATTAATTAGAGATTATGAGATAGTAATTATGAGCATATTATACACTGTACTTGATGCAGTGAACAGTGGTTTCCTTATCTTTCAAAGTAGAACTGGGAGTTAATAAAAATGGGTTGAAAACAAATGAAATGGAAGCTGTTTCACATGTTTTTGATTAGGTCATCCTTGCCAAAAGTGAACAGTGCAGATCTTGATCAGATTGCAGAGATGTGCCAGCTGATCTGGATCTACAATGTTCACACTTGTGATTAAATGCACATGGAGGGAAGGGTTAAAGGCTTTCAAATGCGTGACAATTCTGCTGAGTTTTTTGATTGCTGTGGAGTCTGCAGCCAGCTTGCAGGCTAAACTAGACAAGTATCAGATCTATGCACAGTGATCTGGGATCTGATCTGCTTTAGATCCCTGTAAACTGATCTGGTCTGAAAGATGATTTAACTAGGCAGGTTGATTTGGGAAAGCATCAGGTCTCCAGTGTCAATTTTATGGTTTATAACAACTAGTCAGAATATTCCCTGGGCCCAAGATCATAAAACTGAGATTGGAGACCAGACTCAAATCTCAAGCATCTGATTGGCTGAAATGGCAACCAGTCGCCATTTCAGCCAATCAGATGCTTGAGATTTTAGACTGGTTTCCAGCTTTAGTTTTATGATCTTGGGTACTGGAAGACCAATTACAAACTTATACAGACACAGTGACATATCCACAAACTGGGCAAAATTAAATATCCATTGAAAATGAATACTAGACTTTGAGAGATAGAGGAAGATTTACTTTGGGGATAATAAAACTGAGATTGGAGGCCAGTCTCAAATATCAAGCATCTGATTGGCTGAAAAGATGACCAGTCCCCATTTCAGCCAAGATGCTTGAGATTTGTAACTGGTCTGAAGGTTATAAAACTGAGCTTGGAAACCAGTCTCAAATCTCAAGCATCTGATTGGCTGAAATGGTGACCAGTCGCCATTTCAGCCAATCAGATGCTTGAGATTTGAGACTGGTTTCCATGCTCAGCTTTATAACCTTGGGCACTGGTCTCCAGCTTCAGTTTTTATGAGAGATTGAGGAAGATTTCTGCCTTGATAGATTGGGATCATTTCTGTTGATGTATGTCTACAGCCAGGCTGGCTATATGATAAGTATTTAATTAATGAACGTTGTGACCATTTGTTGATCCCTGGATACAGTCTCTGGAGCGACTTGATGGCACCGAAGAAACCAGCATTAACAAGATTGGGAAACTTTACTGTCTCCAGAAGGCCAGGCTTAATTTATGGCTAGTTAGTGGCTAGTTGTTCCTTCACTGTGTGTCTCCAGAAGGCCAGGCTTAATTTATGGCTCGTTAGTGGCTAGTTTTTCCTTCACTGTGTCTCCAGAAGGCCAGGCTTAATTTATGGCTAGTTAGTGGCTAGTTGTTCCTTCACTGTGTCTCCAGAAGGCCAGGCTTAGTTTATGGCTAGTTAGTGGCTAGTTATTCCTTCACTGTCTCGCACTTTAATTTCTGATGTAGAAAGGATTGCTTTTTAATTTATCCATTCAGTATTGACTGATCACCATTTTAGCCAATCAGATCCTTGAGATTTGAGACTGGTTTCCATTCTCAGTTTTATAATCATTGGGCTAGATGGGAGACATCCGTGCCCTCTGATCAGAATCTGCACTGGTCGCTTTTTGGTCAGAAATATCGTAATGAATCAAAAAGCATGCAGTTTAGATCCTGATCAGACAGCATGGATGTGCCGGCTGATCTGAATCTAAACTGTTTGCCCTCGCAATAAAGGTTTGTCTATGGAGGAAAGGGTTAATGTAGCACTGAAATAACTTTATGTTGGCCTATCTAGATCTGGACACATATCTCCATTCTAGAGGGACAAGTCGCTCATTTTTCAGTGTCTGGTTGTCTCCCCTGGTACTTTATTACAGATTATCTTGGCGAGAGCAGAGAGAACTTTGTCGCCAAATAACAGTGGCTAGGTTATCTGCTGACCAATCACTTCTCTCCACACTGTTCTCTTGGATATCTCTGGCAACAATAGAAAGATTTCTGTCTCCAGGGAGAAGTTGTTATACCTCGAAAATCATATAAAATATGACAGCTGAAAACAGAGATGTCCAGTTTGTTACTATGGTATAAGAATGTTGGCAGACAGAGGAATACTACTGGCTCCAGGGGTAATTTCCTGAGACGAGAGTGTAACAGATCAGATTGGCCATAATTGTAGTTTGCTGAAATAATCTGGTCGTGATTCACTCCAGCGGCAAGTCAGGGGATGGTCAGTAGCCTATCTTACATTAAGAACATGAAATAGAAATATGAAACCTAAGTCTGTAACTTCAGAGCAATAATAAACAATGCCTGCTGAATAACTACTGTCATAATTAAAGCATTCATGAAGCAAGAGATATTTAGAGGTTTATTAAGCAGGTGTGTAGCAAGAAACCTTAAGAAACTTGTTAAAGCAGGGGTGTAGTCATTTTATTGGAAGGGAGTGTAGTAACATAAAGAAGCTTGTTAAAGCAGGGGTGTATGTGTTTTGTTGAAATGGAGTGTAGTAAACAACATAAAGAAGCTTGTTAAAGCAGGGGTGTAGGTGTTTTGTTGAAAGGGAGTGTAGCAAGTAACAGAGAATCTTGTTAAAGCAGGAGTGTAGGTGTTTTGTTGAAAGGGAGTGTAGCAAGTAACATAAAGAAGCTTGTTAAAGCAGGGGTGTAGTCATTTTGTTGAAACAGGGGTGTAGCAGTTAACATAAAGAAGCTTGTTAAAGCATAGGTGTAGTCCTTTTGATGGAACAGGAGTGTAGCAAGTAACAGAGAAGCTTGTTAAAGATGGGTTAAATCAAAAGAAATAAACAAAAGCTTGTTAAAGCAGATGTGTACCAAGAGGCAATAACAAGCTTGTTGTAGAAGGGATATAGCTAGAGATATAAAGATGCTTGTTGAAACAGGGGTGTAGCAAGAGACATTCTGAATTTATTGAAACATGGAAGCTTGTTGAAGCATGGGTGTAGCAGTAAACATAAAGAAGCTTGTTATACCCCCACAATCGAAGTTTGAGGGGGTATATAGGAGTGGGCTTGTCGGTCGGTCGGTCGGTCGGTCTGTCGGTCTGTCAGTTGGTCGGTCGGTCGGATTCTTCGTTTCCAGATGATAACTCATGAAAGGCTTGACAGAATTAAATAATTTTTGGTACGCAGGTATATCGTCATAAGATACAGGTCCAGTTCGATTTTGGGGCTGGTGGGATCAAAGTCAAGGTCACTGTTACTAAAAATAGAAAAATGGTTTCCGGATGATAACTCATGAAACACTTTACAGATTTAATCCTTGTTTGGTAAATAGATGTAACATCACAAGATACAGGTCAAGTTCGACTTTGGGGCTGGTGGGGTCAATGTCAAGGTCAGTATTACTAAAAATAGAAAAAGGGTTTCCAGATAATAA
The DNA here is from genome assembly GCA_038501625.1 of Corbicula japonica. NCBI lineage: Eukaryota > Metazoa > Mollusca > Bivalvia > Venerida > Cyrenidae > Corbicula > Corbicula japonica. The sequence continues at coordinate 1,133,333 of JAZAYU010000162.1, forward strand.
CTCGTGAAAAACTTCACAGATTAAATCCTTTTTTGGTACATATATGTAATATCAGAAGATACAGGTCGAGTTCGACTTTGGGGCCTGAGGGGTCAGTGTCAAGGTCACTGTAACTTAATAAAGAAAAATTGTTTCTGGACTATAACTCATGAAATACTTCATAGATTTAATTATTTTTTGGGACACAGATGTAACATAACAAGATAAAGATTAGGTTTGACTTTGGGGCCTGTGGGTTCAAGGTCAAGGTCACTGTTATTTAAACTTCAAAACTTCGTTTCCACTCAGTAACTATAGCTTGGAATGAGATTCTTAAATGAAATTTGGTGTATTGATGGTTTTTGTGAAGATGACTTTTGGGATTCAAGGCCTGTGGGGTCAAGGTCACTATTACTAAAAATAGAAAATAAACTGTATGCTCAATAACTTTGGTTCAGAATGAGATATTGTGATGAAAATTGCTATATAGGTAGTGTCTGTGAAGACGAAACTTGGTATTGAAATTGGGCCTGATGGGGTCAAGGTCACTGTTACTAAAAATAGAAAAAATGGTTTCTGGATGATTTCTCATAAACAATGTTTGGCACACAGTTCTTAGATAAAAGTTAGATAAAGGCCACTGTTACTAACATATTTAAACCATTTCTGCTCAATAAATTTAGAAGGAATGAGATATTGTGATGAAACTTGCTGAATATGTGGCTACTGTGAAGACGACACTTTGGATTGAAAGTGGGGCACATTATGCCATTGATTCGAAGCATTCCCAGTTCAATTATCAAGCATACATGTGGGGGTATTTAATCACTTTCAGTGATAATTCTAGTTGAAGTAGGGGTGTAGCAATAAACATAAAAAAGCTTGATGAAGTAGGGGTGTAGCAATAAACATAAAAAATCTTGATGAAGTAGGGGTGTAGCAATAAACATAAAAAAGCTTGATGAAGCTGGGGTATAGCAATAAACATATTGAAGAATCTTGTTGAAGCAGGGGTGTGTAAAGAAGTAAATATACACATGGTATCACAAAGGAAGAGATATTCAACAGTTTGTAGAAGCAGTGACATACTGAATAACCCCATTATATATTATGTTTCTTTTTTATTTCTGTAAGTTAATAGCTCATTATTTCACACCTAGCATTTTATCTTATGTACAGTGCTTCTTTTGGTCAGAAATATTCTAATGAAACAAAAATTAAGATTTGTAGATCCTGATTAGATGGCTAGGATATGCCAGCTGATCTGGATCTATACCATTTTAACATGGATAACAGCCAAATCATATAAAATAAATGCATAAATTTTGTGATAATGTCTCTTTTCAGAAATCCCCGAGCAGTCACTTGGTTGTGCCATGGACACGGGTCAGAGTTACCTCAATGGTCACTGGTGTACGTTGGCGTACTGGGAGCTGCGGCAACGTATGGGGCGTCTACTCACCGTATTTGACTCATTTATCAACATTTACGAATATCTACCTCGTGGTGACGGTTTTTGCCTTCAAGTTTTGCAAGAGAGTGCTGCTGAGACAGACTGTGTTCGCAGAACGCGTGAAAAGATTGGTTTTGGTGTGATTTTGAGCCGAGAAGGCGACATTGTGTGGTTGTATAATCGATCGGAGTATGCAGTGTTTGTTCACTCAGCTTTGTACCAAAACAGAGACAGTAGAACGTTGAATGTTATCAAGTTGTTACCGGGATATTCTCTCACTGTCTACGACTACAGCAGGCGAATGTCACTGGACAATATTCATGACCCCAAATATTTAGACGGACCATATGACCCCTACTGTGTAAGGGTTAGTTTTGCCAAAGGTTGGGGCCCGCATTATTCTCGCCAGGTTATAACTTCCTGTCCATGCTGGCTGGAAATTATGCTAAATATAGACAGATGATAGTTGATCATGTGACTGGATAATGACTTTGTACACTCGTAGTGGAAACCATATACTGTAGCCCTACACATTTTCACAACCAGTTTGTTTTCGTCGTAATTACAACACTTTTACTGTAACCCTTTTCTCCATATGGAAGTTTTATATCCATGGGGCAAACAGTTTAGATCCAGATCACCCAGTACATCTGTGCCATCTTATTTGGATCTAAATTGTTTGCCATGTGGTCAAAAATAACCTAATGATTCCAAAAGTGAACAAATCCTGATCAGTGCCCAAGGTTATAAAACTGAGCATGGAAACCAGTCTCAAATCTCAAGCATCTGATTGGCTGAAATGGCGACCAGTCGCCATTTCAGCCAATCAGATGCTTGAGATTTGAGACTGGTTTCCAATCTCAGCTTTATAACCTTCAACCCAGATGGCACAGATGTGACATGCAGTAAAAAAATTATTTATGGAGTAAATGGTTCATACATGAATAAGTTGGCAGTTATTTAAGTCATTTTGGATTAAATTTGGTACATAATATAAGCATTTGTAATGTATATTTTAATGAAGTGTAATGCTATTAATTTATTTCATTGCAGGGTTGCTTGCAAGATTTCCAGGAATTGGGGGGTGGGGTGTCGTTTGGGCAGTCTTAGGGTAGTTACACAATAAATTTTGACTTTTTGGTTGAAATCCCCATAAAAAATTCAATATTGCTGTCCAAAAACCCCGCTGAAATCCATCTGGTTTCACTCCCTGTTTCAATGTATGTAAAACTATGATAACAGATGTGCTACAGCTTAACAACAAGATGTGAAATACAAACTTGTTTAATTTAACCCTTTCCTCCATATATATGCATTTTTATGCATGTGCAACAAGTGTAGATCCAGATCAGCTGGCACATCAATCCCGTCTGATCAGGATTTGCACTGGTCGAATTTGGTCAGAAATAACATAATGAATAAAAAACAAACAGTTTACATCCTAATAAGAGGGCACTGATGTGCCGGCTGATCTGGATCTAAACTGTTCGCCCTCGCAACAAAGGTGTACACGTATATGGAGGAAAGGGTTAAGCTTTACATACTTACAACAATTATAGATTTGCACACTGTGTATTGTTTAATTTCGCAGGGACTAATTTTCAAGCAGAAGTCATAAATGATATATTTGTGCTGACATAAATTCATGCAGTTGTATTTTTATATTAAGATATATTGTTACTTGGTATTAGTATGGCTAGTGTTTAAATTTACATGTTTGCCTAGCGTGAAAATCATGAATTTTAACCCTTTCCTCCATGTAAACGCATTTTTACGCATGTGCCATCAGTGTAGATCCAGATCAGCCGGCACTTCCTTGCCTTCTGATCAGGATCTGCACTGGTCGCATTTTGGTCAAAATAACCTAAGAAATCAAAAAGCAAACAGTTTAGATCCTTTTCAGACAGCATGGATGTACCGGCTGATCTGGATCTACACTGTTCACCCACGCAATTAAGGTGTATCTATGGACTATAGGGTTAAACATGTGCAAAGTAAAATAACACTACAGTACTGTTACATGAAATATTGTTTGATGATCAGGACCCAAGATCAGAAATCTGAGTTTGAAGACCAGTCTCAAATCTCAATCATCTGATTTGATGAAATGGTGACCGGTCAATGGAGACTGGTTAATCTTGGGCACAGAATCCCTTTTCGTTTTTTCATTAACGATTTACATTGTTTGTAATCTTGAGCCCTGGTGAAATATACTCAGCATGTATTAACCCTTTCCTCCATATATACGCATTTTTACGCATGTGAGACCAGTGTAGAACAGATTAGCCGGCACATCCGTGCCGTCTGATCGGGATCTGCACTGGTCGCATTTTATTCAGAAATAACCTAACAAATCAAAAAGCGAAAAGTGCAGATCCTGATCAGATGGCACAAATGTGCCGGCTGATCTGGATCTACACTGTTGGCCCATGCAATAAAGTTGTATCTATGGAGGAAAGTGTTAAAATGAGACACTTCTCTACCTATTATTTTGTGAAAATAAAAAACCAAATTCAAAATGTTTTTTCGTGGCAATTTTTTGCATTTCAGTACTTTTAACAACAAGATAAAATATTGTTGAAAATCCACAATCTTTCCCGTTGTTTAATTTAGTTTATAAAGGAAGTCAGTGGTTCTTCAAAATATTAGAGTTTATGGATTTATTAAGTGGTCAATAACAGTCACAAAACATTCATTCAAACCAAAATAAATAACTGAGAAAGAATAATAAAACTGTTGAAAGTGTTCCTGGTCCTGAATGAGAATATAGGCATAACAGTGGATACTTCTTTGCTGAGTATACATTAAGACATTTAAATGCTGTCTTATGCATAAGTCACATTTAAAATGAGTGTATAAAAGATCAACTAACAAGGATGATTAAACAGCACCAAGAGAAATCAGTCATTTACACTTGATGGATGTTAAAGTTGTCTTTCTTTGAGTGGTTGTTAGAGTTGTCTCTCTTGGAAGATGTTGGTGTAGTTGTCTCTCTTTGATAAAGAAAGCTATGCTGGTTCTAGTTACTTCCCTTGCTTACTTCATTGTCAAAAAATACCTCATTCAACCAAACATTACATGACAAATGTAAAACTCAGGTGTTGATTCTTTGTTTTCAATTAGAAAAATTATCATGCTTGTATATTTTCTAGGAATGTAAATTGTTTATTGGATAACATTTTGTTTTATTATCTCTTCCTAGGGCATTTGTATTTCAGTCATTGATTTCTGCAACCTGCTACTATGCTATGTGACTTATTGATTAACATACACATCATTCTTAAAATGTTACATTTCACAGTATTTTCAAATTTAATTTGTTACAAAGTTATTGAAAATAAGAAAAACATAAATCAGAGCTGAAACTTTTGTTGTGAATACAACTTTTATTGCATGGGCGAATAGTATAGATCCAGAGCAGTAGACACATCTATGCTGTCTGAACAGGATCTACACTGTTTGTTCATAGATTCATTAGATTATTACTTACCAAGAACTGAACAGTGATGTGCCAGTTGATCTGGACCCAAGATCATAAAACTAAAACTGAAGACCAGTCTACATGTCAGCCAATCAGAAGCTTGAGATTTGAGACTGGTTTCCAGTATTGGGCCCTAGTTTAATCAGTAAACACTACATTGTTCACTTTCTGTATGGAACTTTGAGTTCCATTAAACCATGAACCACTGCAAAATTCATGATCGGTTAAATAATTCCATTAAATTTTTACTGGTTTATTGAACAGGATAAATCATTTTTTATCATCAAAGTAATGTTTGAAAAAAGGAATGGGAGTCTTTTTTGGATTTCTTTTTAATGTTTATGTACAGTTATTGTTTTTGTTAGTGCATATAACATATTTTATTATTTGAACAGTGTTAAGGAACAATATATTTGAACATCGAGTGACATGTTACCATAAATTCCTTTTTACTCCATGAATATGCCTTTAATCAGATGGGATACCAAACATCTTTAGTGCCATCTGATCTGAATGTACATTGTTCAGGTTTGGAAAGGGTTAAATTTGTTAGGATTTGATTCAAACACTCATTAGTTTTATACACTTATAGTATCTTTTGCCAAAGTTATGTGAGGCATGTTGTTTATGAACCTTTTTAAATTTTAATCTTCAATTTTAATTTTCTTTAAGATTATAAGAACGTGTAATGAAGTATATGAATACTGTTGTGAATGTGTTAAAGAACAGAAGTTCTGTTCTGTTCTGTGTTACAGATCATTGTTCTCACCATGTTGTTGATCTTAATATCTTTGCATTGTTCTCTGAATGACAGAATAATAGACATTCTGTTCTGTTCTGTTCTGTTTCACATAGTTGTATGACTAAGTGCACACGTACACATTGAGATTTATTGTTATAAAACTGGGTTGAAGATTGCATATTTTGGATTGAAGACACAGTCTACAATCTCTTGCAGCTGATTGGTTGATACTGAGCACAGTCTCTGAACTGACCAATCACCAGCAAGAGTTTGAGACTGGTTTCCAGTCTCAGGTGTATGATCCTGGACCCTGATGTAAATAAGTCTATGCATCTTGTTAGTGTGTTTGTTTATGGTTTATGTCAACATGATTGAGGCTTAGTTTGGGTAATAACATGCCCTGGAAAATATTAATAGTTTTTATTAATATCAAAGCACCTGTTGAAAAATTGCGGCAATTTATTTTCTATTTTGGCAATTCCTAACATGAAATGGGGCGCGTCACGGGAAAACGTACATTCGGTCATATTGTGTTACATTTTAGTTGTTACTATATTTGGAAAGAAATTTCAGCTATCTTTTAGTATCTCATAAATAAGAAGTGATTGTCTTTCTCATTTTGACAATAAAATGATATTTTTACCGCGAAATGCATAATGATTAATGTAGTCTGTTCAACTTTAATACGTCATTTCAGGGATTGACGTCAATTGTCCGAAGGTACCTTTTCCCCTGACGCGCCCCAAACAAGAAAAATTTATTCAGTGTTGGTGGGAGGGGAATGTTATTTTGAGTCTGAAATGACTGTTAGCTTTTAAGGTGTTATTCTTTTAATAAAATTTGTATTATAGTATGATAATTTTGTATTCAGGTTTGAACTAGTTTTTAACGCAGGCACATACTTGTGGAAGAAAACTATTTATAAAGAAATGACCAGGTCAGACAAAAACCTTATGTTTTTACCCAAACTTTGCCCGAAAATCTTTTGTACCAACTACCACACAATTGGTGGTTGTAGAAATATTAAAATAATTCAGAAAACAATTAAAAATTAATAAAAATGTTAGAAAAAAGTTGTTTTATTTTTACTTGACAATTAGTTTTTTTATGCCCATCATAAACCATGACATATTATGTTATAGCACTGCTGGCTATCTGTGGATGCGTGTTGTCTGACGATAACTCAAAAACAGTTGTGGTAAAAGTCACCAAAACCTGTGTGCCAGAAGCCTTTGATATCCCTTTTTGATTTTGAGGTCACTAGGAGAAAGGTCAGGGTCATGATAATTAAAAAAACTTGTCAGCAAGATTATGCAACAGCAGTTGCCCCTACAGTACAAAAACAAATTAGTTAATGAGAAGCGAGGATGATACCTATTGATTTTGAGGTCATTTTGTCAAAGGTCAAGGTCACAGAATCAAATAGTCCACATGACAATGTAACAGTGGTTGTCCCTACAGTCAGCAAATCTTTTACATGAGGTAAAAGCTTTTTAGATAATAACTGGACAATATTTGTGCCTACAGTCACCAAAGCTTTGCGGTGCTCGTATTTAGTATTTTGTCAAACATTTGACAAATAGTAATGGACCTGAAATGTAAGTGATTAGACATCGGTCACCCGATTTACCTAAATCGGCCCATTTACCGAAATCTACCGAAATCGACTGGGAATTACCGGAATCGACTTTTTAAATTCATTTTCCCCAGTTATTAATGATTATTTTTATAATAATTGTGATTATATAATGAATGTTCATTTAAATAAAGATGATTTAATTCAGAAATTTGATTTGAAATTATAAAAATGACCGCAGATGTGCGTACTAACATATATTATTGTATGCCACAAACAGAAATTGGCGTGTAAACTTCATATTTATATCTTAAATATGGCATTAATCTTGAATAAATTGTTATAAATCAAAAATATGTTAATATTGACATCTTAATACGTTTTTATTTCTAAATTTTCGTAAAACTTGCTGAAAAAAATAAGCAAGCGAATATCCGAAAGTGGGTCGCAAAGAGATACATCAGTACCGCCAAGGACACACCGTCATCAGCAGTTCCATTTTTGTCCATGAATAATCGACAATGATAGTGAGTCTGCAATATTTTTGTGTCACCTGCAACAGATAGTCCCCCAGCAACAGCAGGTAGACACGTAAGGATCCTGTTGTCAGTGTCGTCAGATAGTCCCCCAGCAACAGCAGGTAGACACGTAAGGATCCTGTTGTCAGTGTCGTCAGATAGTCCCCCAGCAACAGCAGGTAGACACGTAAGGATCCTGTTGTCAGTGTCGTCAGATAGTCCCCCAGCAACAGCAGGTAGACACGTAAGGATCCTATTGTCAGTGTTGTCAGATAGTCCCCCAGCAACAGCAGGTAGACACTTAAGGATCCTATTGTCAGTGTTGTCAGATAGTCCCCCAGCAACAGCAGGTAGACACTTAAGGATCCTATTGTCAATGTTGTCAGATAGTCCCCCAGCAACAGCAGGTAGATACGTAAGGATTCTATTGTCAGTGTCGTCAGATAGTCCCCCAGCAATAGCAGGTAGATACGTAAGGATCCTGTTGTCAGTGTTGTCAGATAGTCCCCCAGCAACAGCAGGTAGACACGTAAGGATCCTGTTGTCAGTGTCGTCAGATAGTCCCCCAGCAACAGCAGGTAGACACTTAAGGATCCTATTGTCAGTGTCGTCAGATAGTCCCCCAGCAACAGCAGGTAGACACGTAAGGATCCTGTTGTCAGTGTCGTCAGATAGTCCCCCAGCAACAGCAGGTAGACACGTAAGGATCCTATTGTCAGTGTCGTCAGATAGTCCCCCAGCAACAGCAGGTAGACACTTAAGGATCCTATTGTCAGTGTCGTCAGATAGTTTCCCAGCAACAGCAGGTAGACACGTAAGGATCCTATTGTCAGTGTCGTCAGATAGTCCCCCAGCAACAGCAGGTAGACACGTAAGGATCCTATTGTCAGTGTCGTCAGATAGTCCCCCAGCAACAGCAAGTCCCCCAGCAACAGCAGGTAGACACGTAAGGATCCTATTGTCAGTGTCGTCAGATAGTCCCCCAGCAACAGCAGGTAGATACGTAAGGACCCTATTGTCAGTGTCGTCAGATAGTCCCCCAGCAACAGCAGGTAGACACTTAAGGATCCTATTGTCAGTGTTGTCAGATAGTCCCCCAGCAATAGCAGGTAGATACGTAAGGATCCTATTGTCAGTGTCGTCAGATAGTCCCCCAGCAATAGCAGGTAGATACGTAAGGATCCTATTGTCAATGTCGTCAGATAGTCCCCCAGCAACAGCAGGTAGACACTTAAGGATCCTATTGTCAATGTTGTCAGATAGTCCCCCAGCAACAGCAGGTAGATACGTAAGGATCCTATTGTCAGTGTCGTCAGATAGTCCCCCAGCAATAGCAGGTAGACACGTAAGGATCCTGTTGTCAGTGTTGTCAGATAGTCCCCCAGCAACAGCAGGTAGACACGTAAGGATCCTGTTGTCAGTGTCGTCAGATTGTCCCCCAGCAACAGCAGGTAGACACTTAAGGATCCTATTGTCAGTGTCGTCAGATAGTCCCCCAGCAACAGCAGGTAGACACGTAAGGATCCTGTTGTCAGTGTCGTCAGATAGTCCCCCAGCAACAGCAGGTAGACACGTAAGGATCCTATTGTTCTTGAGTAGTCGATATTTTAAGGCCCATAAAAACAACTATAAAATACGATATCTTCTTTATTGCCGCCGCAGCACGAGAAGGTTTCACAACACTAAAAAAACTATATTTTCACAAAGGTTACACACTATCAAATTTTCAACTAAATCAAGGTACTATGCCACTATTACAACTCATGAATAGAACCTATTCATACCAAATGTAAGACTATAGAGAACTCGATTATAGTTACTCTTCTAAACATTCCCCCGCACATTGAGAGGTTTACCGATCAATTACATAATACAATGAAATACATTATGCAACTATAAAATCACATTATCCAACTATAAAATCCTTTCAAGATTTATGTTCTGATCACATTTCTCTATATAAATGAAAGTTACTATTTAATATGATATTTTGAGTACACGATTATTAGACAAAACCAAATATCATTATATCAAAAGTTCATGGTGTTAGTAAGGCCACATGCCTTCGATTAAAATGTGATTGTCACAAGGTACAGTTACTAAATTGCGATCTATAACACAAATAACTCAATTTGTAAAGTTCATCAGTTCTGCACAGCTCATAAAGTAACTGATTTACATGTCAACAATGAAAATACAGCACTCTTGATGCCCTATGAGTTCTTCTATGTAACAATATATACAATTTTCTTTACAGTTAGTTTCTTCAAAAGTTCAACCTTCTTTGGTTTGGTTTTCCATGAAGTTACATGAAAGATTCATTCTTCATATCTGTATTCACAAGCTTATGAGATTTTCTCATACCTAATGACTCAATGAGAAGGCACTGGGGATTATTGTGCCCCTTAACACTATGCCTCTCAAACTTTAAAATTTTAATGCTTATACCTAATGAGAAGGCACTGGGGATTATTGTGCCCCTTAACACTATGCCTCTCAAACTTTAAATTAACATTAACACCTAAAAACCCTATTCAGTCTACTTCTATTCTGTGATTAAAATAATCTTTAATCTGTTATGAAACTTAAACGTGTAATTGGTCGACGTAGCACAGTTTCTCCTAGTTTGAGATCCACAACTCGAACATGACCATCTTGTCCACAGTACACTTTAACTATCTTTCCTAATGGCCAGTGCCCACGTGGAATTTCTGGATCAACCAACAGTACAACATCGTTGACCTTGAAATCTCGAGAACGATGAAACCACTTTGATCGTGTTCCAAGGGTTGGTAAATACTCTTTTAACCAACGTTTCCAAAAGTGACGTAGAAGTTCTTGTATGAAACGCCAACGCCTTCTGATGTCATAACAATCAGTGTCTGGTATTTGTGGAGCTAACTGTCCACCTAGTTGACCAATCAGAAAATGGTTTGGTGTCAAAACGATGTCATCACATGGATTTGCTGACTGGTAGGTAATTGGCCTGCTGTTTATAAGACCTTCAGCTCCGGTGATTGCTGTTACCAATTCCTCGTCGGTGATTTCTGCATTGCCTAAAACAGCATATATTGCTTTCTTAGCCGATTTCACAATGGCTTCGTGGACCCCACCGAAGTGAGGCCCCTTGGGTGGAATAAACTTCCAGTCAACTCTCTTGGTTGCAGCATTTTTAACGACTGCTTTTTGGTCAAGTCCTTGGAAGACTTCTTTGAGTTCATTAACACATCCAATGAAATTTGTCCCATTGTCAGAAACAACAGTCCTTGGTAAACCCCTGCGACTCACAAATCGGTTAAATGCATTAAGAAACGAATTTGTATCTAAACTGTAGGCCATCTCTAAATGCACTGCTCTTGTCGTCATACATGTGAAAACACAAAGATACCGTTTCAGCCTTGTTTTACCACGACCTTGTTTGGTTAAAAATGGTCCTGCATAGTCCACGGCGGTGTTGGTAAATGCTCGTACCGACTGTTGGATGCGTTCCTCGGGTAATGGTCCCATAATCTGTGCTGAAGTTTTAGCTTTGCGTTTTCTGCATTCAGTACACTCCTTCTCCCAGTTTCGTATTTCTTCACGGGCCGATAAAACCCAAAACCTACTTGACAGTTCAGCTAATGTTACATTAGTACCACCATGGTTTGTTTGCTCGTGACTGTTTTTTACTATTAATTTCGTTACCCAGTGTTTCCTTGGAAGAATGATCGGACATCTTGCATCATAGGATATGAATTCTGCAAATTTCAACCTACTGTCTGCTCGAATTACTCCTTCAGAGTCTATTTTTGGATTAAGAGGTGAGAGTCTGCTATTTACTGGTACCCTTCTTCCTTTTAACAGGCAATGATATTCAATACTAAATGATTCTTCCTGTGCTGTTTGAATAATCTTTAACTCTGCTTGTTCAATTTCTTGTACAGTAAGTTCTGATGACAACCGTCTCTCTGGTCTAGGAACATTGCAGTTATCAATAAACCTTTGGACCCATGCTGTAACTCGCACCAAACGACTCCAGTCTGAAAATCTTGTTGGATCTAAGCGAAAGTCATTGTCAAACTTAAATGCCACAAAACTGTTGTCTATTACTTTTCGTTTCATTTCAACTTTGGCTTCTTCACTAATCAACAATTTATTTTCAGGCCAGTGTTCAGATTCCAATTTTAAGAATTTCGGTCCATGCCACCAAAGTTCATTATTACAAAGTTCCGAGATGGAGGTACCTCTTGACGCTAAGTCTGCAGGATTCTCTTTTGTTGGAACAAATCTCCACTGAGTTGGTGATGAGTGTTCATGAATTAATCCGATACGATTTGCAACAAATGTTTTGTACTTTCTACTTTGGTTACTTATCCAATAAAGTACATTCATCGAGTCTGACCATAAAGTACAACTGTTAACATCTATATTCAATGCTGAACACACTGCCAACGTTAACATCAGTCCCAACACTGCGGCCAACAACTCCAACCTTGGAATGCTTAATGATTTCAATGGTGCAACTTTTCCTTTAGCTGCTACCATGCTCGGGTTTTGTAACGATGAATTCTTGCAGTAAACTACAGCACCATATGCCTCAGATGAAGCGTCAACAAATGTGTGAATTTCACTTTCTTTTGTCACATTTATACATCTGTTCACTGTTATTTTGCTCAAATCTCTTAACTCACTGTACCACTGTCGTATTTCACAAGTAATTGTTTCAGGTAATTCTTGGTCCCAGTCAAGTCCTGTAAGCCATATCTTCTGCATAATAATCTTGGCTCTTACTGTGAATGGAATCAAAAAACCAAGAGGGTCAAAAAGAGCAGCAATTGTTTTCAATACAGTTCGTTTAGTCATTTTTTCACCCTGTTTTGCTTCCAGATGACGATACGTAAATTCATCAGTATCAGACTTCCAACTTAAACCTAATGTTTTGATTAAAGGCATTTCGCTTTCACTTAAATCAAGTTCATACGCCCTTTCTGTTTGTGGTATTTCATTTAACACAGCAATGCAATTGGACATCCATTTTCTGGCATTCATGCCTGCAAGTTTCCACAATTGTGACAGTTCATGATAAAGTTGAATCCCTTTCTCTTCTGTTTCCACAGAATCCATTGTATCATCCATGTATGTGGATTTAATGATGGCTTCCGATGCCATTTTGAACTTGCTTTCAAATTTCTTTGCGTTTGACTGAGACACATACTGGGCCAAAAATGGAGATGCATTTATACCAAAAACTAGGCGCTCAAACTGGTAAACATCAGGGTCTTGACTATCATCTGCACGCCACAAGAATCTATGGTATTTTCTATCAATTGGCATAACGCGAACTTGTAAATACATTTCTTGAATGTCACAGATCAGTGCAACAGAGTTCTTTCTGAATCGAAGTAGCACATCGAATAATTCATTTTGAAGTTTCGGACCTTGATGAATGACATCATTTAATGAGAGACCGTTGTACTTTGCCGAAGCGTCAAACACTATTCGGATTTTCGTAGTTTCTTTATCAGCCCGAATAACAGGAAAATGCGGTAAGTACCATTTCTCTCCATTTTCTGATTCACTATCTGATACTTTGGTGATGTATCCTTTTCTTTCATATGTATCTATAATATTTCCATATGCAGCTTTCAATTCTCCGTTCGCATTTAACCTCTTCTCAGTACCTCTTAATCTGTCAAATGCCATTTGAAAATTGTCTGACAATTCATTTTTGTTGTCTTTCCATGGGATAGGAACTTGGTATCTCTTCAAATCTTCATTGTACAACATTTTTTCTTCAACGAAATTAACAACTTTCTTGTCTTCAACACTAATGATTTCACATGTTTTAATGTCAATATCTTCAAGTTCCCAGAATCGCTTCAATGTTTCATTTATTTCATGATTCTGCACATGAAAGGTAAAAAGATTGAATTCACCGTCCTTTTCTGGTAAAGGTCCAACACATGTCCAGCCTAATGGAGTCAATCTTGCTGATGGTGATCCTTCTGGACCACTAATCTCCATAAGGGATCTATGCAATTCTAGATTATCAAGTCCAATAAGAAGATCGATCTTCGATTTCCTTCCGATTGAAGGAAACTTGATATCTTTTAAATGTTGGTACTGGCTAGCATATCTGTTCCAATCTACAGGCCGTAATTTTCCTGTAACTTGCCGAGTTGTGTATGCTTCCATTTCAACTATGGTGCGTCTGTCTGTACTACTTAACGAGAAATTCACACACATTGTCTTAAGGTTTTCAGACCGTCCATTCAGTGTGTTCACTTTGACTGTTTCAAATTCAGTGCATATTCCCAATTCTTCGGCGACATCTTGATTCATGTATGTACGAGTGCTTCCATCATCTAGGAGCGCATTCAGTTTTAATTCACGTCCATTTGCAATCAGTATAACAGGCACTGTGCGAAGGGCAATAAACATGTTTTCTGTGTGATTACTGGTGAATGTCTGATTTGCTATATTCTCTTTTTTATTTCCTACCGGGTTGAAGACTTCTGCTTCAGGATTCAAGCTGTTGGATTTATGTAATAGTCTATGATGTACATATTTGCACCCATCTATTCCACACTTTCTTGTTCTCTTACAGTCTTTTCCCACATGACTATCGCCTAAACAACGAAAACACAACTTTAGATCTTTGGCTTTCTTCCATCTATCTGTCACAGGAAGATCTTTCATAACTTTACAGTCCCATATGCCATGAGAGGCATCACAAAGTTTGCACTTTTTCTGTTGTCCATCACCGAAATACGACCGTTGATCTTTGGATTTTCCAGATGCGGAGTCTAACCCATGCTTGGTTTCCATAGCAATGTTCTGGAATTCAGCTTCCTTTAGCACCCATTCATTTAGTACTTCAACAGATTCAGACTTTTCACTTTCAAACAGCCATCTTTGATATCTAGAGATCATACTTTCAGGTAATTTCTTCAACAGTTGCTGGTACATAAACCCACTGTGCAGGTCTTCAACATTTTGTTCTTTCAAGTTCACCACAGCTATGTCAAGCAAATCTGCAAACTGTTCTATCATTCTTGCATTTTCAAACTTAATCACTGGAAATCTTTCAATTTCTTCAATAAACTTGTTAATTTGCCTTCTTTCACCACCAAATTTCCTATCGAGTCGCTCTTTTGCTTTATCGTATGCATACGCTGAATGACCAAGTCCTTCTATTGCTTTCAGAGCTTCACCTTTGAGGTACTGTCTCATCTGAAGAAATTTATACTCAGGTGTTGCTTCTGTATTATCAATACATGCAGTAAATGCCGCCTTCCAGAACTGGTAGTCTCTCTTCAAACCTGTAAACACTGGTATTTCAACCCTTTTCAGCTGTTTCGATAAATCTTTCTCTAGTTGCTTTCTGACTGGTTCAACAACTTTACTTTCAGAACTCACAGATTTCCGGCGGGTCTGCCTAAAAACAGTAAGGATGAGTAAAGATAAGTAAGGATAAGTAAGGATAAGTAAGGAGAAGTAAGGAGAAGTAAAGACAAATAAATATAAATAAATTATAACTATTTTATCAATTTTTATTAATATAATTAATATTTTGAATGGAAATAATAATGAAATTTATAAATTTTGCTCAACAAGTTTACTTTAGGTTAAGTAAAGACAAATATGGCGAAGTAAGGAGAAGTAAGGATAGGTAAAGAGATGTAAAGACAAATAAATATAAATAAATTAAAACTATTTTATCAATTTTTATTAATATAATGCATATTTTGAATCGAAATATTAATGAAATTTATAAATTTTGCTCAACAAGTTTACTTTATGCTAAGTAAAGACAAATATGGCGAAGTAAGGATAAGTAAGGAGAAATAAGGAGAAGTAAAGATAAGTAAGGAGAAGTAAAGACAAATAAATATAAATAAATTAAACTATTTTATCAATTTATAAAAATATAATTTATATTTTGAATGGAAATGGAAATTTATTAATTGTGCTCAACTAGTTTACTTTAGGTTAAGTAAAGACAAATATGGCGAAATCAGGAAAAGTAAGGAGAAGTAAGGATATGTTCAGGTAAGTAAGGAGAGGTAATTATACATTATATTATTATTTTCATAAATATATTATATATTTAGAATGCAAAAATAAATAAACTTTAGTCGTTAAATGGATTTAGAGTCAAAAAATGGATAAGTAAGGAGAAGTAACGGTAAGTAAGGCCAAGTAAGTTGAAGTAAGGATTATTGAACAGATATACGTAGAAGTAAAAGATAGGTAAACATAAATCAGGAGAGGTAAATACATTATTTACTTTAAGGAGAGTATTTAGTTATAGCTGAATCTTTACGTTTTGATTCGCGGATAATAATGTAAAGGTTCAGCTACATCCAGGCCACACCACGTGGAGGCACTCTCGTTATGGCCCAAAACAATACAATACAATACATACAATAAAATGCCATAGAATACAACACAACACAACACAATACAACACAATACAACACAATACAATTTGATAAATAAACAGATACAAAAGCTATACTATACAAAAAACGACAATGATAAAACAATACACAACACAAACACAACTACACAGACACTAAACCGAACTACAAACTACATTTAATGTCACAACACTGTAATAACGAGAGAAAACGAAACAATCTAATAACTACTAACCTAAAAGCTATATGTGTTTACAGACTATGCCCATACTCGGACTCGGACTTGGACTCGGACTTGGAAATAGAGTGCGTACCTTACGGGGTAATGATATGCATTAAGCAATATCGTATGACACACTCTATTCCTATTCCTATTATATAAACTACTTATAAACTAAGAATCCCTTCATTTAACTTATTTATAGACTATTTTCTAAACTACATAACTCATACTCGGACTTGGAACTAGAGTGCGTACCCTACGGGGTAGTGATATGCGTTAAGCAATATCGTATGTCACACTCTAGTCCTATATATAAACTACTAAATACAACTAAGAACCCCTAATTTAACTTATTTAAATAATATTCCCAAAAATTCATAATAACTCATAGACTACATGTATTCCGCGAACTGTATAATACAAATAAGAACTTATTAACAAACTATTCCCCCAAATACTTAATAACTCATACTCGGACTTGGAACTAGAGTGCGTACCCTACGGGGTAATGATATGCATAAAGCATATATCAACGACTTAATACAACTAAGAACCCTTTTATTTACTTATGTACAGACTATTCCCCCAAACATGTTAACTCATACTCGGACTCGGACTTGGAACTAGAGTGCGTACCCTACGGGGTAATGATATGCATAAAGCAATATCGTATGACACACTCTAGTTATATTTATCAACGACTTAATACAACTAAGAACCCTTTTATTTACTTATGTACAGACTATTCCCCCAAACATGTTAACTCATACTCGGACTCGGACTTGGAACTAGAGTGCGTACCCTACGGGGTAATAATATGCATAAAGCAATATCGTATGACACACTCTAGTCCAAACAGTATCACCTTTTATGTGTGCGTTCAGCGACGGGCCTTTTTCTTTGATACTTATGTACAGACTATTCCCCCAAACATGTTAACTCAGACTCGGACTCGGACTTGGAACTAGAGTGCGTACCCTACGGGGTAATGATATGCATAAAGCAATATCGTATGACACACTCTAGTCCAAACAGTATCACCTTTTATGTGTGCGTTCAGCGACGGGCCTTTTTCTTTGATGCGGCTTTTTCCCTCCATTCGGTGTTTTAAATCTAGAATTTTAAATGTTGGCAGAAATTTCCCATTTGACAACGGACCACGGTAATCACCATTAACGGGTACTTTGCAGTCTTCGGTTTGAACGGGATCTTCATTTTCTTCAATTTTTAAGTTGGAGTTAGGTTCAAATGATGGAGAAGAAATAGAAGTTGCGGTTACGTTTTCCTCGATGTCGCTTACACTTTCATTCAGCTTTTGTTCAAATTGCAGTTTTGTTACATTCTTACTCATGCGAATCGGGGAAACAGAAGGGGCGGTTGCGCGTTCCTCTTTGTCGCTTACATTTGTACCGAGATTCTGTTCAAATTGCAACTTTTTAACCTTTTTACTTTTACGGACTGGGGAAACGGAAGTAGTGGTCACGCTTACTTCACTGTCGCTTAGACACGGAAAGTTTTCGCATTCTGCTAAGTCGGAGAATTTGTTACTAAGTTCAAACGATACTGGAGAAGTATTTCCGATTGATCTTCGCTGTTTTTTTGGAAATTGCCAGTCATCTTCATGGAATCGAGTGGGCGTAGATATTTTCTGAGGCTGAAATTCAGCATCCGATAGAACATCGGCAGCTTCAAGAATGTTGGGTGGGGTTTTGTCGCATTTCTCGTCACATGGAATGTCACGCGGAGCCTCAACATTTGAGAGTACTGGAAGTATGGCAACGAAATGGTTAGGAACAAATTGTTTCTTCCTGTTAATAATGGCATTTGACAGTTTATTTATGCTAGTCCACATTATCATTATTGGCTCTTTTCCGCTTTCAGTGTTGAAGGTTGCATTTAAACTCCTATACGCAAGGTCTTTTTTGCCATTCACCGCTGGATATATGCTCTGTATAGGCCGGCCGATAACCATAGCAAGCGCTATCATTGTCCATGTTGATGAGTAGGCCGACACTGTTGCACATTCAAGTATGGCGTCATTGTAATCCGGGGATAGTAACATTATACTGGCTCTGTCGGGATGCGCAAGAATTGATTTTTCTTCTTTAACCATCATTAGCGTTGTCTTGTATCTGAGTTCGACTGACTTCAATTCATTGCCACACAGAAGTACAGATGCAGCATTAAACAAACAATCACCGTCCCCCGTGATTTTTACTGGGCGTCCTTCTATGTGATGATATTTCTGTAGAATCGCAGCTGCGTTCTCGTCATCAACCAAGTTATCATCAACTTTCGTACTAGCCGCGAAACTGCGATCTTCTCCAAGCAGGAGTGTCTCTCGTTCAACGGCTTCTCTTAATCTTATTATCCCATCTTTGGCCGCTCTTTCCAAACGAGTAATTCCCCGCAGGAAGTCAAACTCGCCATCAGACTGTCGGCATTCCTGGCATAAGTACTCTCCTTGAATATTACTCCATTTCTTGAATTCCGCTTTACTTAGGTTCTGGCATTCAATGTGATACCAGGCATCACACACCTAAAACATTAAATATTAACTCAATTAATATTTAACTCTTTACACTTGTCTCAATCTAGTATAATTTCCCGTATCCCTAATAGAACATATATCTTTTAATATTAAGTGGATATTTTTATTCCATTCGATAGGATAAAACACCGAGTTATAGAAATTTACGAATAAAATATTTAACACAAAATTCGTAATCTTATATATTCTATATAATTACTATTTTACATACTATCTACGCTCACTAAGTTTTTATTATTTAGCTTCTATTTGTTTCCAAGTTTCCAAGTTTATTTACAATTTTCTCAGTATGTATATATTTGTCAAATTATGATTGCGGACATCAATTAACTATCAATTAAAAATCGATATTTCATGATGACATTCTGAGTGACTAACGCTGACACGTATTAAGCTGTGACATAACAGCTTGTTGTTTTGCTAATTAAAATCGCGCATAAATTGGCATATGTTACTCATTTAAGTATAAATATGTTGTGTTTTGATTTCATCTTCAGTCTAAGACTAATCTAACCATGTCTAAAATCGTTCTGTTCGGTGACAGCTATATCAAGCGCCTGCATTACTACAGTGTAGGAAAGGAACGAATGATCGTTCCTGGTACCGTCAGATGGTACCACAAGGGTGGCCTCAGGACGGACTACATGGATGAAGATTTTTTCAGACGAATGTTGAATGAAAAGGCTGATCAAGTGTTCATACATCTAGGTGGGAACGACATTACAACCGTATCGACTCCCAACGAGGTGTTCCAGAGACTTAACAGTATCGTCGACGATCTATATCAGTCCGGCGTGAAACAAGTGTTTCTGGCAGAGATTATGACACGAGGTGACTTTTTAGGACTAAACAATCATTCATGAAAGAAAATCTTGAAAATTGTCATATGTAATAAAATAAAAATAAAAATGAGTTATATAATACATAGACTGTCTTAATTTTGTAGGAATTCGTAGAAATCACGGTGAAATTCCGCCCGTGAAATTCGTGCGTTTCCGAATGCGCGATTTCTAATGTTATAATAATAATAAGTTATATAATACATAGACTGTCTTAATTTTGTAGGAATTATAAATCGCGGTGAAATTCGTGCGTTTCCGAACTATGATGCATATCGACATGCGCAATTTCTATTTCCATCTTGATACGTAATTTTACAAATTTATTTTCAAATTTCCTGGTATGTAAAAAAACTTGAGAAAATCTATTTACTATGTTAATTATTTGCCGATCAAAATCATTCCGCGTCATTATTAAAGTGACACGATGGTGTGAAATCTGCAATAAACAGCAATCATCGATGGTGTGCTACCGGAGTGATTAAATTAATCAGTGCAGCTGTGACATTACAGGTTATTGTTTTGATAACGAATGAAATATCGCATACAGTACACTATAGGTCCATAGGTGTCCGGTCAAAGGATAATCGACAATCTGTCCTTATCATGGTTTAACAATTATTCAAGAATAAAATACTCTGTACAAATTTATTTTCAAATTTCCTGGTATGTAAAAAAACTTGAGAAAATCTATTTACTATGTTAATTATTTGCCGATCAAAATCATTCCGCGTCATTATTAAAGTGACACGATGGTGTGAAATCTGCAATAAACAGCAATCATCGATGGTGTGCTACCGGAGTGATTAAATTAATCAGTGCAGCTGTGACATTACAGGTTATTGTTTTGATAACGAATGAAATATCGCATACAGTACACTATAGGTCCATAGGTGTCCGGTCAAAGGATAATCGACAATCTGTCCTTATCATGGTTTAACAATTATTCAAGAATAAAATACTCTCATATTGTCATAACTTTCAATAATGCAAACAGCGGATAAACCTTCACGCAAAAAGGCAGTGAATAGTTTTAAGTCGGTTAATATATCACAGTGAAACGTTTTATTTGGGAAATACCAATATTAAAAGGAAACTTGTTTTACAGCTTTGCTCTCATAACGAACCAATTCAATAATTCATTTTATGAATGAAGAACTCGGTTTAATATACGCGCGGTGTATATTGTTTTCTATACTAACTCAAGGTAAGATGTTATATTATTATTAACAGTTTAATTTCATTATATTTTTAAGAATCATATAAGCATAAATTGGCACAAGCTTGTTGCCTTTTTCGTATCATGCAATTTCTGTTTTAATCATAAGAAAGTAATCTAGTCCGTATTGCGATTCCTATTTATACAACATCATTTAACATTGTCATAATATAGTTATAAAAATAGTCACTTACCTCGCATGCCAGGCATCCGGAATTACATTCCTTTCTACAAATTCCACATGGGAATTGTACCTTCTTTGATTTTCCCATTTCACAAGAACACCTCTCGTTATACACAGAAAACAAACAAACACAATAAACAGATCACAACACACAACAATAAAAAGCAACACACAAATCACAAAAAAGTCACACAAAAAATCACTACAGAAGCAGAGAACAAAATTCACTGTCACTTAAGCACAATTGACTTATATATATTTATATGAACACTAAAAATCACTTCACAAAGAAAACACTATATTCACAAAAATATAGCCAAGAGATAGTCAAATTTGACTGTATGATCTATACTGAGATAGAAGGACGAACAATCAAATGTTACTTGTTTTATTGCAGGGAGTCTAGCTTGCGAGGGCCAATGAATTCGAAATCTTCATTTGATTGGATCTAGGCAAAATTAATCTCAATTAATGGTTAATTAAGTATAACATAAATTATTATATATGGATTAATAATAATTGTACAAAACATGATTACATGCCGCCTTAGTAATAATTCAGGTGATAATGCATTAAGTGATAAAATGCAGTCTCTTATCCAGAAGCCGACAATGAGATGTGTGATTGTGCATTCTTTAACAATCGTTTATTATGCCGCGTTAACTGTTTAATCCCATCACACTAATCCCTTGATAAACAAACCGTCACTGATGATTGGTATTTAACATAGGTGATAATTTAATTATAACAAAGGTGATAATTTAATTATAGTTCCATTATTACACAGGGACAATCTTTGAATACGAAACTCAACAAATGTATTAATGAAAAAAATGGATTAGTTAAATACATTCATATTTTTTTGGATTAAAATTTCACATTTTTGTTTTATTCGATAATGTAAAATTTTAATTGCAATATTTTAACTACCAATACCAATACGTTATATGAAGCAAGAAAGATTAAAATATATCGATAACAGAAATAAACAGATACTTCAGACTCCTTTTTCAATTCTTAATGATTATGAATAATTTAAAGAGTATAAATGTACAAAATGTTTATAAACTATAAAACCAGGATATTAGTTAGTAAGTTGTTGCCGTAAGACGCAATATCACATAAAATATAATAGAAAACCAATAGTAATTTGATTATTTCAACTATAACAACAGCAACAGCTATGCATTTACGCATTTGATCATTCAATTTGATAATATTATCGTTAAAATTTTCAAAATATAACTTTTTCATTCCTTTCTGTATACCTTACACTTTTTACATCTCCTTACTTATCTTTACGACTTCACTAACGATCTTTACTATATACTTACTTCTCCTTACTTAGCTTACTGTTTTATTTAATTGCTGAATACATCATACTTTCTTAATGATTTTGTATATTATTAAAGTTATTTGGTTAATATCATCTTTATATCTTAAACTACCTTACTTCTCAAAACTTGTTATTTATCTTTACTTATCCTTACTTTGCCTTACTTCTCTTTACTTCTCGTATGATCGACTCGGGAAAAATATTCAATTTTATTTTGAATAACTGTAATTTTTTTTTAATTATGTAGTAAAGAAAATATATATATAATTAGGTTATTAATATAAGCATGAAACCATGATCTCATAACTTGTTATTTATCTTTACTTATCCTTACTTTGCCTTAATTCTCTTTACGTCTCGTATACGCGACTCGGGGAAAATATTCAATTTTTTTTAAAGAACTGGATATTATTTAACTTTTGTAGTAAGTATAAAGAAGGCGATTATAATATATATATCTAATATAAAATCAGGTAATTAATATAAGCATGATACCAATGTTCATGCTTGACACGTTCAAACTAATATTTATTACAATAATAACAACAACAACAATGTGGTAAATCGTTTATTTTCAGTGAATGGTCATTTTCAATTCCATTTTTTATTATTATGGGTCTATTTCTGTATACCTTACACTTATTAACTTATTTTTTTTTCTCCTTACTTATCTTTACTTCTCTTTACTTTTCCTTACTTATCCTTACTTCTCCTTACTTATCCTTACTTAGATTTATATACCTTACTGTATTTAGGAACAGCGATTTCCGGCTACTTGTCTCAGAAAATAATTCATGATACTCCTGAATAACCTCATCATACTGATTTTCTATCAACTCAATATCTTTCATTGTTTCTGTCATTTCTTTTGTTTTACCTTGTTCTTTGTATTCGTTCACAAGCTCCCCCACTGCCTGGATGACACTGTCCATTGAATGCTCAAGTTTGTCTAGGACTTCTTTTAAATAATCTTTATTGGACTGTTCACTTGTTAATTCATCTTTAAATCGATTTCTCATTCGCGTAAATGCTGCCTTACGTCGGGATTTAGCCATTTTCAATTCCACAATCTTCGCCTCCCGAATATGTTCTTCGTCCACCTCTTCCTCGCCTTTGTGACTCATTGTCCGAAATGTTTTACTATGTCCGAACACTACTCAAGTTATAACAACGTCCCAGATTTTCACAGTTACACGATATAAACGATAAATTCTATTTGCGTTCAAACCTCGCTCTGCTACCAAATGTTCTTGAGTAGTCGATATTTTAAGGCCCATAAAAACAACTATAAAATACGATATCTTCTTTATTGCCGCCGCAGCACGAGAAGGTTTCACAACACTAAAAAAACTATATTTTCACAAAGGTTACACACTATCAAATTTTCAACTAAATCAAGGTACTATGCCACTATTACAACTCATGAATAGAACCTATTCATACCAAATGTAAGACTATAGAGAACTCGATTATAGTTACTCTTCTAAACACCTATTGTCAGTGTCGTCAGATAGTCCCCCAACAACAGCAGGTAGACACTTAAGGATCTTATTGTCAGTGTCGTCAGATAGTTTCCCAGCAACAGCAGGTAGACACGTAAGGATCCTATTGTCATTGTCGTCAGATAGTCCCCCAGCAACAGCAGGTAGACACGTAAGGATCCTATTGTCAGTGTCGTCAGATAGTCCCCCAGCAACAGCAGGTAGATACGTAAGGACCCTATTGTCAGTGTCGTCAGATAGTCCCCCAGCAACAGCAGGTAGACACTTAAGGATCCTATTGTCAGTGTTGTCAGATAGTCCCCCAGCAATAGCAGGTAGATACGTAAGGATCCTATTGTCAGTGTCGTCAGATAGTCCCCCAGCAATAGCAGGTAGATACGTAAGGATCCTATTGTCAATGTCGTCAGATAGTCCCCCAGCAACAGCAGGTAGACACGTAAGGATCCTATTGTCAGTGTCGTCAGATAGTCCCCCAGCAACAGCAGGTAGACACTTAAGGATCCTATTGTCAGTGTTGTCAGATAGTCCCCCAGCAACAGCAGGTAGACACTAAAGGATCCTGTTGTCAGTGTTGTCAGATAGTCCCCCAGCAACAGCAGGTAGACTCGTAAGGATCCTGTTGTCAGTGTCGTCAGATAGTCCCCCAGCAACAGCAGGTAGACACTTAAGGATCCTATTGTCAGTGTCGTCAGATAGTCCCCCAGCAACAGCAGGTAGACACTTAAGGATCCTATTGTCAGTGTCGTCAGATAGTCCCCCAGCAACAGCAGGTAGACACGTAAGGATCCTATTGTCAGTGTCGTCAGATAGTTTCCCAGCAACAGCAGGTAGACACGTAAGGATCCTATTGTCAGTGTCGTCAGATAATCCCCCAGCAACAGCAGGTAGACACGTAAGGATCCTATTGTCAGTGTCGTCAGATAGTCCCCCAGCAACAGCAGGTAGACACGTAAGGATCCTGTTGTCAGTGTCGTCAGATAGTCCCCCAGCAACAGCAAGTCCCCCAGCAACAGCAGGTAGACACGTAAGGATCCTATTGTCAATGTCGTCAGATAGTCCCCCAGCAACAGCAGGTAGACACGTAAGGATCCTATTGTCAGTGTTGTCAGATAGTCCCCCAGCAACAGCAGGTAGACACGTAAGGATCCTATTGTCAATGTTGTCAGATAGTCCCCCAGCAATAGCAGGTAGACACGTAAGGATCCTATTGTCAGTGTCGTCAGATAGTCCCCCAGCAACAGCAAGTCCCCCAGCAACAGCAGGTTGACACGTAAGGATCCTATTGTCAATGTCGTCAGATAGTCCCCCAGCAACGGCAGGTAGACACTTAAGGATCCTATTGTCAGTGTTGTCAGATAGTCCCCCAGCAATAGCAGGTAGATACGTAAGGATCCTATTGTCAGTGTCGTCAGATAGTCCCCCAGCAATAGCAGGTAGATACGTAAGGATCCTATTGTCAGTGTCGTCAGATAGTCCCCCAGCAACAGCAGGTAGACACGTAAGGATCCTATTGTCAGTGTCGTCAGATAGTCCCCAGCAACAGCAGGTAGACACGTAAGGATCCTATTGTCAGTGTTGTCAGATAGTCCCCCAGCAACAGCAGCTACACACGTAAGGATCCTATTGTCAGTGTCGTCAGATAGTCCCCCAATTTTAACATGAAGCTTATGTTGTCTATTACTTTGAAAGTACTTGTCGTATTCACGTAAAACTTAGAATATATAATCTGCATGAACAGAGCAGTCTGTAGCTACAAGATTGATAACTCCCGTTTCACTTTTTTTAGCTCATCTGTCACATAGTGACAGGGTGAGCTTTTGTGATTGCCTTTCGTCTGTCGTCCATTTACAATTGTTGTCTGCACTCTAGCGGTCTCAATTTTTATCCGATCTTCTTCAAACTTGGTCAGAATGTTTATCTCAATAATATCTAGGTCAAGTTCGTAACTGGGTCATCTTCGGTCAAAAACTAGGTCACTAGGTCAGATTTAAGCAAAAAACTAGATCATGTCACCTTGAAATCTAGGTCACTAGGTCAAATTATAAAAAAAAACTGGTCTGCACTCTAGCGGTCCTAATTTTGGTCCGATCTTTTTACACTTGGCCAGAATGTTTATCTCAATGATATCTAGGTCATGTTCGTAACTGGGTCATGTCACTCTAAAACAAGGTCATTAGGTCAAATTAAAGAATAAGCTTGTCTGCACTCAAGCGATCTTTATTTTGGTGGGATCTTCTTCAAACTTGGTCAGAATGTTTATCTCAATATTATCTAGGTTAAGTTCGAAACTTGGTCATGGACCTTGAAATCTAGGTCACTACATCAACTTATATAAAAAGTTAGTCCGCACTCTAGCGGCCTTAATTTTGGTCTGATCGTCTTCAAACTTGGTCAAAATGTTTATTTCAATGATATCCAGGTCAAGTTTGAAACTTGGTCATGGACCTTGAAAACTAGGTCACAAGGTCAAATTATAGAGAAAGCTTGTCCGCACTCTAACAGGCTTAATTTAAGTCCGATCTTCTTCAAACTTGGTCAGAATGTTTATCTCAATGATATCTAGGTCATATTCGTAACTGGATTATGTGACCTTGAAAACTAGGTCACTAGGTCGAATTATAGAAAAAGCTTGTCTGCACTCTAGCGGTCTTAGTTTTGGGCCGATCTTCTTCAAGCTAGGTCAGAATGTTTATCTCAATGATATCTAGGTAAAGTTCGAAACTGGGTCATGTGACCGTGAAAACTAGGTCACTAGTTCAAGTTATAATAAAAGCTTGTCTGCATACTAGTAGTCTTAATTTTGGTCTGATATTCACTTTCATTACCATGAGATCTTGTTTTCTTTCTTGAAATTGCCATATCGCATTATGGGTTTCAGAGTTATAACCCCTGAAAGTGCAAAAATTAACTTTTTAGACCTTGTCTGCACAATAGCAGCTTCATTTTTTATTTGAATTTAATTAGACTTGTACAATACTTGAGTTACTATAAGATCTCGGTTCCTTTCTTGAATCAGCTAGACTCCATGATGGGTTCCAGAGTTATGGCCCTTGAAAGAGCCAAAGTAAGCTATTTTGACTTTTTCTCCACAATAGCAGCTTTATTTTTTGACTTGATTTTACCAAACTTGCACACAACTCTTGAAACCATTGAGCAGTTGTTGACAGGTGAGCGACCCAGGGTCCTATGGACCCTCTTGTTTTTAGTTTTCCCCTTTTCAAATGCAACTTTGTACAGTGGCACACTGGTACTTGAATACCGTTCCGACAGAAGTAAATTTTTAATCCATTATACGTTTACACAAGTTTGTTTGTTAGAACCTGTTTTAACCCAGACTTACATGTATATTTTGTGTAAAGTGTTAACATGCAAATGCATATATCATTTGTGTAAATTGTGAAATGGTCATATATTGTCACTATCATGGTGAACACACATATGGCAAAAAGATGCAAGTCAAGGTTCAAAATCTGGGTAAATTTCAAGGATGCCTTGTTTCATTTAAGCGGCTTTGTTCATGTTCATTTTCTTCGAAATCTGTTATGAATACAATGTAGGTGTTGTGACAATTAATAGCAGCGTCCGACACAAAACCTCAACAACAGTGTATTTTTATGTAAAAAGCGGCTTTTAAATTCTTATAACTTTGTTAATCATAGATAAAATTTACAGTGGTAATTGCGTTTCGTGGATAGATAACTAATAAAGTTACAGAATAGACACTTGTGAAAATATTGCATGTCTGTTCTATTAGACAGTTCGTGGGCAGTTCACATTACTCCGTCGCGGAGCGGGTTTTCCGATTTTTGTCGAAACGCGATTTCAGAACGAGATGTCCTATGCTGACTCGCATATTAATAGTGAATGCTATGGGTTTAATTCTGTACTCTTGACACAATTTCTTTAAAATTTTAAGTATTTGGACCCAAAAAGTGTTTTGGTGTAAATCGATATCACACATGGAGTTTGCAAGAAAAAAAAAGAAATTATTTATTATGCAAAATAATCCCGTTTATTAGATTAGAACAAGCGCTCATTTCAGGAACACAAGAAACCAAGTAGAATCTAAAATATTTTAGGCTTATGAACCATACGAAAACTATTTTGCTTTTTACCATCTTTAATTTAATATATAAATGTAACTCGGTCGTTTTGTTTGTGGCTTAAAATTAAAAGAGAATACAAAACACTTTAAGAGCCTTAGTCTATTTCTTGTGCTAATGAAGTTTGTCTAACAATCAAACTCAAGAAATTTAACTAATGAAAGGCTTATGTTTAATCTACGACAATAATCGAGTGTGAGTGTTTCCACTATTTTTTTTAAAATAAAATCAATAAACGCTGCTTTGTCCGTTTCTTTAAAAACATTTCTTATCCCCACTTGAAGTTTATTCTTAAAGAAAACTGTTAGGCAGTGAACGTGCACATGATAGACTTATGTGGTCAACTCTTGTTGGCAAGATTCTGTATACTGCAGTTGTCTGGTTTGAATAAACATCCTGTTATTTTGTGTCATTTCATCCATTCCTAGAGGCTATATAATTTCATGCTTCGGTACGGATTGAAAACATCCCAATAAACAGTTTCAAATACACAGTTTCTCCAGGAAGATCAGCGAGGGCAATATGATCGTTTTCAATTATTTTAAGAGTCGAGTAATTCAGTAAAACTTGTCCAATTTCTCGGCAATGCGTTATAATCTAATGTGTAATGACCCGGCCCAGCATAATATGCTTCGTTCTGAAATTCGGAAATTATATGGTAGTGATAAAAACACGTAGTACATCGGTATTGGGAAACAGGTCTATTACCTCCCACGCCATCTTACCCTCTTTAAACCAGACCCGATATTACGAGCTCGAAGATTATAAAACTGAGATTTGAAACCAGTCTCAAATTTCAAGCATCTGATTAGCTGAAATGGCGATCAGTCGGCTGTTCAACCAATCGGATGCTTGAGATTTTAGACTGGTTTCCATACCCAGTTTTATATCCTTGGCATGAGGTAGAGAGTGTCAGTCAGGTGTCAGTCATGTTTGTGTATTGTAAATACTGAGAAAAAAATGCAAATATACTTGGAAAAAAACTTAGATGCAGAGGTTTCATTGGTCAGTCACTTGTCTACATCATTAAAACTGTATGGGATCGTGAGCAAGGGACGTAACCTCAATTCTCTTCCCATCTCGCTTATGTCCGAGTTGTATGACTTCATACAATAGACTTAAGATATATTTTTTTTAACTGTGTAGGGATGGAATAGGGTTATGTACTGTTATTTATCTATTTGGAGAACCGCGAACGCCCTCTTCCAGCTCTACACCTTTCACTCGTAAAAAAGCTGAAAGCGGGAAGTTAAATATTTTTGTTGAATATTGCGTTGATTTCAACCTGTGTAATAAATGTGGACAAAATACCGAAGCATCAAAATACCCTACATCAACCACAAAAACTCCCGGAACTGATACTGTCATCTATCATTTGTTACTAACTTAATACACCCCCCCCCCTCAGCAAATATGAGACGAGCCGCTCACAACTTCTAGCCTTGCAATATGAATGGTTACACATGGTTTGGGGAGCCTAGCCTTGCAATATGAATGTTTTTTTTTTTACCTAGCCTTGCAATATGAATGGTAACACATGGTTTTGGGAGCCTAGCCTTGCAATATGAATGGTAACACATGGTTTGGGGAGCCTAGCCTTGCAATATGAATGGTAACACATGGTTTGGGGAGCCTAGCCTTGCAATATGAATGGTTACACATGGTTTTGGGAGCCTAGCCTTGCAATATGAATGGTTACACATGGTTTTGGGAGCCTAGCCTTGCAATATGAATGGTTACACATGATTTTGGGAGCCTAGCCTTGCAATATGAATGATTACACATGGTTTGAGGAGCCTGGCCTTGCAATATGAATGGTTACACATGATTTGGGGAGCCTGGCCTTGCAATTTGAATGGTTACATATGGTTTTAGGAGCATGGCCTTGCAATATGAATGGCTACACATGGTTTGGGGAGCCTAGCCTGGCAATATGAATGGTAACACATGGTTTGGGGAGCCTAGTCTTGCAATATGAATGGTTACACATGGTTTTGGAAGCCTAGCCTTGCAATATGAATGGTTACCCATGGTTTGGGGAGCGTAGCCTTGCAATATGAATGGTTACACATGGTTTGGGGAGCCAAGCCTTGCAATATGAATGGTTACACATAGTTTGGGGAGCATGGCCTTGCAATATGAATGGTTTGTGGAGCCTAGCCTTGCAATATAAATGGTTACATATGGTTTAGAAGAAGTAAAGTCAACCATTCTGACTGGGGTTTTTAACAGAGGACCTCCGTTAAAATTTCTTAAGCCTTCCATTAACGTAGTATCGAACTCGCAACCATATTACGGCTTAGATTTGACATCATAAGTCTGCTGCGTTTTTTCACATGTATACATTATTTACGAAAAGTATTTTGTTCAAACAGTTTTTAATTATTAAATGAACACGAACGTATTCAGTCGATTTCAAAACAGCATGTTCAGAAAAGCCGGTGTGTTCCCACTCCATCGGCGTGTTCCTCATTACTTGGTAAAATGGCTTTCTAACACATAACACATTGAATGTTCCATATTTACTGTCATATGTACACACCTTCGGAAACTCATTGAATGTTCCATATTTACTGTCATATGTACACACCTTCGGAAACTCATTGAATGTTCCATATTTACTGTCATATGTACACACCTTCTGAGATAGATCAAACAGTGTTTTATGTTTAATTGTGCAGAACAGAAGTTGGTGATTCACTTGTGCAGAGATTGAATTGGGCGCAATCAGGATCTAGGCGGCGTGTGCATTATTTTTTTTTATTTCCATTACTGCAATCAAACTGTGTCCACGTAAGTGTATTTATCTTTTTCAATTGTCTCCCTTGATGGTAAAATGCTAATTTCAAACTATGCAGAATGTCAATTATTGTCGGTAGCAGTATATCAGCGTATTTAAACTATTCTTTTATTAGGGATACGAATGGTATGAATCGTTGCCAAAGATTATGAACCTGAGCACGGAAACCAGTTTTATACTGAGTTTTATAACCTTCAAACCGTGTCTGTCTCTTGCATGGTTGGCCAGACGCTACCGCCGCATTCGTATGGCCTTTGGGTTATTTTTACATTTACTATTTCCATATTGGTTTTGTACTGTTGGTGTCAACGTTTACTCTTTATCTATTTAAGTATCACACTAAGCTTTGTTGACTTTTGTCGTTGTCCCGAAAAGCTTTATCTTTCTTCAAGGCAATGTTGTACACATTCTAGTACATCTTATTCTAATGTTTCTTTGATTTAATCTGATAGAATATTTCAATCAATGTGTAATAAGGGTTCTGAAAATTCCACGCCCGAACCAAGGATTGAACCCGGGACCACGTCGCCATAAAATATAGCTCTAGTGCGGTACTAATCCATGCTCGTGTCACACATGTGAGTAATATGTATGAGATTTATCCATGATTATGAAAAATAACTGTAAACTAAAAGCGGAATTCTATGAACATGAAACACGTACTCGTACATGTACGATGCACTACAACATGTACAGTGACAATAATGCTGGGAAAGAAGAAAGCGACCTGTTTTCCCTAGTTAATCTGAAAATAAGACCTATTAACGGCCTTGAATTATAGGCTATACTCCTCGTATACGTTATCATCACTGCATTACCTCGGTAACGGGTTATTTTACTGACAACAGTACTGACTGTATGTACGGGGATACGTTTTATGGCCGCCACACTGCACAAATAGCGCTACTGTGAACTTCTAATTTTAAGACGTGAGTAAATTACTCATTCGCTTATTTTATATCTCTAAACAACAACAAAATAAACAAAATTAGAATGCAAAGATTTATATTTGACAGCATTTCGTATACAATATTAAATATAATTTCTGTGTCTGTATCATTAGTGAATTGCTGATAAAATGTCCACGTCAGTAAAGTTACCCCAGAAACTGAAACAAACTAACCAGCAATTGAGAATAAAGCCAGTCAAAAAGCAACAAACATAGTTAACAATTTAAAAGAATTAAACGAAATGAAACAAACGACGAAAGTAATTTATAAGAAATAAAAACTTTCACAATTGAAAAGAAACAAACAATGTTAACAATTTAAAATAAACAATGTCGACAATTTTAAAGAAGCAAGCAAGATTAACAATTTAAAAGAAACAAACGGTGTAAATGATTTAAAAGAAACAAACTACATTTACACTTTTAAAGACACAAGTAACGTTTACAATTTAAAACAAACAAACAACGTAAACAATTTTAAACAAACAAACAACGTTAAAAATTTAAAACAAACAGACAACGTTAACAATTTAAAACAAACAAACAACGTTAACAAACTACGCTAACAATTTAAAAGAAGCAAATACAAATAAGAACTGCAAGGCGTTTTAAGACATCGAGAATACAGAGAATATATTTTTGCTAGGTTAAATCTTCTAATTAAAATCCATCGCTATAAAAAGCATGGATTTTGTCTCTTAAACAAATAAGCCTCTTTAATATATTAGAATTCCATAGATTTACACTCATTCATCAGTGCACAATCTTCCTTATCATAGCTCGAACATCGCCAGTTCCGGTGCTTCAATCCTTGAAGGTTGACAAGGATAGCGTGGCTTATCTAAATTAATGGGAAAACAATCTCGGTATCATTCTAATGTAATGAAATATTCATATGTCATCCCTCTTTAAAGACTTGCAGAAATAGCCCGATCAGATAACTTCTGTAGCATTGTTCTTTCTTAAAGGTGATGATCACAAGGTACTATCAATGGTAAAGCAGATGCTCGTCCTTTGCTACTGTTGTAGGTGAATCAGGACTGAAGGTTATAAAACTGAGAATGAAAACCAGCCGTCATTCCAGCCAGTCAGACGCTTGAGATTTGAGACTGGTTTTATAACCTTGGGGCCTTTTTTGGCGTGGTGTTTTTAACGTAACTTATGGATTATTTCATTTTAATTTGAATAAAGATCCAAAAACCTGACACAAATTTTAATGTTCCAGCATACGATCATATCATGTACATAGCCAACACCCCTACACCCTGGTACCAGCACTCCCAATGTTCCATCATACGATCATATCATTTACATAATCAAATCCCGCACACCCTGGTACCGGCGCTCCCAATGTTCCATCATACGATCATATAATGTACATAGCCAACTCCCGCACACCCTGGTACCAGCACTCCCAATGTTCCATCATACGATCATATCATTTACATAATCAAATCCCGCACATCCTGGAACCGGCGCTCCCAATGTTCCATCATACGATCATATCATTTACATGATCAAATCCCGCACACCCTGGTACCGGCGCTCCCAATGTTCCATCATACGATCATATAATGTACATAGCCAACTCCCGTACACCCTGGTACCAGCACTCCCAATGTTCCATCATACCATCATATCATTTACATAATCAAATCCCGTACACCCTGGAACCGGCGCTCCCAATGTTCCATCATATGATCATATCATTTACATAATCAAATCCCGCACACCCTGGTACCAGCGCTCCCAATGTTCCATCATACGATCATATCATTTACATAATCAAATCCCGCACACCCTGGTACCAGCATTCCCAATGTTCCATCATACGATCATATCATTTACATAATCAACTCCCGCACACCCTGGTACCAGCGCTCCCAATGTTCCATCATACGATCATATCATTTACATAATCAAATCCCGCACACCCTGGTACCAGCACTCCCAATGTTCCATCATACGATCATATCATTTACATAATCAAATCCCGCACACCCTGGTACCAGCACTCCCAATGTTCCATCATACGATAATCATTTACATAATCAAATCCCGCACACCCTGGAACCGGCGCTCCCAATGTTCCATCATACGATCATATCATTTTCATAATCAAATCCCGCACACCCTGGTACCAGCGCTCCCAATGTTCCATCATACGATCAAATCATTTACATAATCAAATCCCGCACACCATGGTACCAGCACTCCCAATGTTCCATCATACGATCATATCATTTACATAATCAAATTCCGCACACCCTGGTACCAGCACTCCCAATGTTCCATCATACGATCATATCATTTACATAATCAAATCCCGCACACCCTGGTACCAGCACTCCCAATGTTCCATCATACGATCATATCATTTACATAATCAAATCCCGCACACCCTGGTACCAGCACTCCCAATGTTCCATCATACGATCATATCATTTTCATAATCAACTCCCGCATACCCTGGTACCAGCACTCCCAATGTTCCATCATACGATCATATCATTTACATAATCAAATCCCGCACACCCTGGTACCAGCACTCCCAATGTTCCATCATACGATCATATCATTTACATAATCAACTCCCGCATACCCTGGTACCAGCACTCCCAATGTTCCATCATACGATCATATCATGTACATAGCCAGCTCCCGCACACCCTGGTACCAGCATTCCCAATGTTCCATCATACGATCATATCATGTACATAGCCAAATCCCGCACACCCTGGTACCAGCACTCCCAATGTTCCATCATACGATCATATCATGTACATAGCCAAATCCCGCGCACCCTGGTACCAGCACTCCCAATGTTCCATCATACGATCATATCATGTACATAGCCAAATCCCGCACACCCTGGTACCAGCACTCCCAATGTTCCATCATACGATCATATCATGTACATAGCCAAATCCCGCACACCCTGGTACCAGCACTCCCAAATTCAGATGACACTCATACTATTAGAGCCCGGTAAGCGATTTTGGAGGAACGGTGGTGTAAGTATTTCTTATTGTTTGGTTGGTTCCAAAACATTTTCAAAATAAAGATGTCTGCGCACTGATTAACACTTGATGTTCTGCGAGTGTTACGACATTTCATCTTAATTATTAATTAACATTTGATTACGAAATCTCAATTGTCTAAAGAAAATGTAAAATACTAAGGGAAAACTGCAATGTATTTATTTTTGATACCCAATCGTATAGTTACGTCTTTCTACAATTATCAGCTAAAGTTCCAAGCCTACGCTATTAAAAGAACAGGTTCGCCGATTTTACTTTTATGAATGTTTTAATAGCGGCAATAAATAATTAAATCGTGTTTCAAGTATAAAAGCGACATGTCCATTTAGTAAGGTTAACCGAGTGCATTGATCAATATCTATTGCAATTCTATTTCATTTTTACTACAAGAATCCCTGTTTAACATTATCTAGAAACATTTTCTCAGAGTAAGTTGGCTATTTCATTGTTTCGTTAAAGTATATCAGCCGAATCAAGCCCTTATAGATCTATGTGTCACCCAAAGGTACAATCGGAAATATTTTTCTGCATTTTAGTTGTTACTTTGTTTTGGAAAGAATTTACAATATTATCCATTATTTTCTCATAACTAAAGTGATATTTTATTATACATTTTGATCATATAGTAACGTTTCAATAGACTCACACTTTTTACGCCAACAAAAAGCTTTACAAATTGTAATATTATAAATTTAAAATTTCATTAAAATCCACTATGATTTAATTTTAAAGTAGCGCAACGTCTCCACGTACATATAATCAGTAATGTTGCCAGTAAAAATAAACCGTTACCGATGTCCTGCAGTGATGATAACATATATTAGGGCTATCCGATTAACCGTTTTGGGGGTTGTCCCGGTAAGCTCAATTTGTTCTTTGAAATTGCAGGGCTAGGCGCTGACGCCGTGACGGTGCGAGTTCGCTCCCAGCTGGAGGCAATATCATTTATAAATCCTCAATAAATACTGTTCACTTTTACTTGTAACAGTATTCGGTTCCAAAAGTAAGAAATTCTTAACTATATGTATATCAAACAATTGACAATCTAATGATGGAATTGACGTTTTAAAAGTAATGTACATTACTACAGCTAACAACAATGTATAATAATTTTGTGTCTTTAAGAATTTTCAAACGTAACACAAATATTGATATTTGATTAATAATTAGTTGAAATTTTACCAAAACATTAAAATTAAATGAAATGAGACTAAAGTTAAACATGAATTTTAAAGTTGGTTTGAGGCTTTTCTGTAACAACTTTTTAAGGTATACACAACACACATTCGTATCGGGGCATTATTGGCTTGATAATTGAGATTTTGCTCTGAAACTTGCAATAAACATGCAATAAATACTGACAGTTTTAATAAAACAAATATTCAGAATGACAGACAAATGACTACTCACAATCATTTCGAATACTGGCTCCCACAGAATACAGATTCACATCGGTCAAGAACGCGTAAGACCACCATCATATCACTTTGGGAACTCGTAGCCCATTTCGTAGGCGCCTTCCAAGTTCAGACCACAACCAGATTTAAATTGCTTGAAGGTGCGAAAGGACAACCGGAAAAAGGACTTGTCGCAGAGATTCCTCAGAATTTAAGTTCCCTTGGTTTAGAACTGCTACAGTTTTCGAAATGCAATGTATTATGAAAGTCGATAACTAAACAGTGTAAAATAAAGACTTTACTGTCATACGATAGGTATAGCAGTTGCAATTTCGTTCCAACAAATATGAAAAATGTCGGGAGGAAAATAGTGTAAACTTAGAAAAGTTGTTAAGTGTAGCATTTAACCCTCGCGAGGTTCGCGAAATTGGCCTCTCTTTCTGACAGTATGCATGGTTTGTGCAAAGTTGAAAATGCAAATAGAAATCTCCGTCCATCACAAAACAAAGACCTGCATATTCTAGGCATTTTGCTGTACTTAAGTAATAAAAAGAATTTCAGACTTTTTTTTCTTGGTATTGTGACCGTTAGACGTGAACTGTCTTTATTAGAAATCCAATTGAGGAAAACTGATATCAACTAATTGAGGTGCTATATCAATCAACATTTGGTAGGATGTTATTATCACGTTTCACCGTTTCATTGAGTTTATTCATGTCAATGCATATTTGCATATAATATTGCCGTTCGGTTTTGTCACGGGAATCAGGGCCGCGTAGATATCTCAGGGCAAAAATACCGTCAACTTCGTATCAGGAATATCATGATACCAAATTCCACAATTTTATATAAAAAAAACATGTTTTTAAAGGGTATAATCCACCCTAATCTTTCTCCAAGTTTAAAAAGGAAAGATACGCGGCGCGCTTTACTCATGGGCGGATCCAGACGGGGTGGAGCTAGGTTGCTTGATCCCCCCCCCCTTTTGGGGCAGAAATATTTCATTTAATGGGGATATTTGCCAGAAAGTTGAAAGTTTTCATGAAACTAACTTAGAACTGCTCCAAACGATCATCCATGCTGGAAATCCTGACTCCGACCTACCTACGTGTTCAACATCCTGAACTATACTCACAGAAATTAGAAACGCAACCTTCTAAAACAAGAAATACATTTCATGTTTAAAGAAGTTGCGTTTCTAATTTCTTCAAGTACATATAATAGAGTAAAAGAAATTAAAAACGCAACTTCTCTAATCACGAAACATATTTTGTATGTACAGAAGTTGCGTATCTAATCTCTTTAAGTATATAACACTTTCCAAACGTGAAAATTTAGTAACGGTAACGTACTATAGAACCGTTATTGGCATTAGTTTCCATTATACTTGCTTTCATTTCTTATTTTCGTTAGTTGGTTGTGTTGCCTTCTGTTTTTAATTGGTCATTTTATAAGCGCATGCTTTCATTTTTTGGCTGAGTAGGGAGGTTGTGTTTTCCGAGTTTGGCTATTCCTGAAATGCATATTTCAATTTTTGTAATAAATTACTTCACACAATGCATACAAAGTGTGAGAAAACCACAGTTAGATTGATGCCATGGACTCAAATGCTGGCCGAAACGTTTAATTGCAGGACACATTGACAAACAACAATAATTTGGATCGTTTCAGCCAAAATCCATAAAAACCTTGTACATTTATCTATATAAACATTATAGGTTCGGTTGACATGTAAATGTACTCAAACAAGTGATGCTGCAAATCAATGATTTCCTAAGGTTAGGTCAACCTTAGACTAGAGACTAGTAACTTATCAATGCACTGGATGCGTATTAACCGATTTGGTAACAGACGTAATTTTGCAAGTGTTGTATTTATGTTTCATTTCATTTCATATTCTAGACGCTCCACTGTCGGTCTTAATAGCTGTTAATAGCTGGTTAGCGTCTCTGTAGTGAGTAAAGTTTTCTTGAATAAGAGAAATAGTGAAACGTAAATATCAAGAACTGGATTCGATCTCACAAGCTTATAAAGAAAAATGTCAGCTTATTTGTATGATGAAGCAACCACTGACCCAAGCTTAATGCAGGATAGTTGTCGGACATTTGAGGTCCATAGATTCACCCTTATCAATTGACAACAAGTAATTAGCATACATAATTTTCCACCACTCCCTAAAGGATCATCTGTATTATTCTGCGAGCCAAACAAACATTCAAAATAATTACCAGTCGTATATATTTTTATAAAAGACACATCGAAAGGTCGAGATGAACTGCACAGCCTATAAAACACTGTGTACCTTGTTAAATATAAACAATAACAATTTTCCATCTTGAGTCGACAAAAGTATATCCTGGTAAACTTAAAAATAATAATGCAAACAATTTTAAAAAGCAAGCAGAGGTTTTTGATTTAATCTTTCCGCTGAAAAGGTTTTGTAAATATTAAAATATATGATAAAAAAGACGATTTTGATATTTAATATTGCCTTGGTGAATTAGCTCCAACCCACCAATATGTATGTCGAATAGTTATCGGATAAAACATAGTCTGCAGGCAGATTCTGAGAATAGTTTGATGTTGGGTTATTTCAATGACAAATGCTGAAATTCTAGTTTCCATCCAATCTGATTAAAATCATCTCCTGAAAACCGCTACGCTATCAGGATCTGACTACGAGTAACTAAAATGTGCTTTTATCACTACCCCTTTCAACCAATAAGACCGTCGCCTACAAAATCGCAAAAGTGAAAGTGAACATAGTATTTTAAACCATTGAAAGTGTTGACAGCCTGCACAAGACATAATTTATTGAAGATATATATGTTTATGTAGTATTGCATTCATTTCTAATGTAATGACATCTTCAGATCATTTGGCGAGCGTTATAAGTCATGCCTCCTGTCACATCCTGTGTTCAATTTCTAAAAATAGTAATCGAGGAAAACCGCTATAGCTTATGTACGGTTTCTGCGGGCCGTCATCAGATATAATATTTTGTTAGATCTGACTTTAGTGAGATTGGTTTCAATCTGCTTTGGAAATTAGGCAATGATAAAATATTATCGTGAAATTCTTTTTTAAAAAATATTTCTTGCTGGAAATAGTTTGAAGTGGGTCCCGGTATGTTTTGGGGTACCAGGTACATGTACCACTGTACTGGACGGAATCGCCAGTGGTTTCTGATATTTGTAATTACTTCTACACTGTTCGTGTATTTGTATTTCCCCAGGCTGCCAACTTCACGAACATTAAGTCTTGTAGAAAACGTTAAGACTTTAAAGTTTAGTTTACTTCTTAACTTTCCACCTGACCTGTCTATGCTGGCTTTTGTACATACAGTAAAGCATTTTGGATCAATTCGTCCTTTTTACATTTCGGTCCAAAAAATCACCAGTTAACATAATATTTCATCTCCTTCAATACAATATGCCAAATTAGCCGTCTACGACTTTTTTTCAAAAGCTGTCCTTTTGTAACGTACAGAACTTAACATGTTTATTGCAGCTGTCCGATATACTTCCAGCGCCGACAATACATTGGCTGCTATTGGTGGTTAGCATGTTCTCAGAAATGACTCCGTAGGGAGATTTGTCCAATAGAACACGTAGTCTCATGTGGGTATTGTTAGTGTGGTATCGTATATCCTGAGACGGTGTGCGACATTATGGAGGACTCTTTCCTAGACAAACGCGTTTTATTCTTTCTGAACCTTTTCTATATTTAAATAATTGTTTTATGGAAATATTACTTAATTACTGTATATTAATAATAGCGCAGTTTTGAAAACAGCTAGGGAAATCAACAGGTGTGCAATTGATATTTGAATTAATTTGAAAACAACAACAACAAACAAAACAACATTTTTATAATCGTTGTAATTATAACTATTAAGTTCGGAATTCTAGCATTTTTATTCTGTTTTTAAATCTAAAAAGAATTGTTTTTATCAGATGCTAACAAGGGAAAAAAAGATTCAAGACTAATTTTACAAATAAAAACAGAACCATAATTATATCTGATTACTCTAGCTAAATTGATACCGAGAAGTTGTAAAATCTAATCAGTGATTTTATTCAATTCAAAGACTGAGAGGAAAGTGTTGTGAAGAAAACATGGATTTTGAGGAGTACCGCAAGCATGGTAAAATTTGTATTTTGAAAATGTGTTACAATGTAAATTTATATTTTTACGCTTATATTTTATGTATTGACATGTTATCTGCTTTTGCTGTTCATTGCTATGAACATCGGATATGTACCTTACCCGAAAATAAGTATTTCAATATAATATTCTTTGTACTCAAAGGAATCTGTAAACATTTCTTTAAATGTAAATTCAAAACCATCTTATTTAATCACAGT
This sequence comes from Corbicula japonica, assembly GCA_038501625.1. Taxonomy (NCBI): domain Eukaryota; kingdom Metazoa; phylum Mollusca; class Bivalvia; order Venerida; family Cyrenidae; genus Corbicula; species Corbicula japonica. Next base: position 1,173,995 of record JAZAYU010000162.1, read on the forward strand.
CAAAACAATCAATGTCGATTTTGTCCAAACGAATTTTTACAATATTCAAGAATATTTTTCACGCACCCAGTGCGTAACAATATACTCAATGTATTCCACGGGAGAGTAGATAAACTCCCAGAAAAAGAACACAAGAAAAATAAGTTTAGTTCTAACTTCTATAAGGAATGTTAGAAATTAACGCATAAACTTTTCGTTTTATTGTCGATACTGTATTTTATAAGACATTCAATTTTGTTGTTATCTTAAATTATTTTAAGTGGCACAAACTGTTACTAATAATTGCTTTCCTCCACATATACGCATTTTTTCACATGTGCGACCAGTGTAGATCCTGATCAAACGGCACATCCGTGACGTCTGATAAGGATCTGCACTGGTTGCATTTTGGTCAGAATCAACCTAATGAAAAAAAAAGTTTATATTCTGATCAGACGGCACGGATGTGCCGGCTAATCTGGATCTACACTGTTCGCCTATGCAATAAAGGTGTGTCTATGGAGGAAAGGGTTAAGAGAAGTGCTGAATAAACGCGATTCCGCATGTTACATGCTTTTTAATTCGATTAGTTGGGGATGCAATTCGGGATTTTTAAAAATGGGGGAAAATAAAAACTGAAATAAAAAAATTGATGTTTAAAACCGAGTTGAGTTCATTAAGTTTTGATTAAAAAACCTTATCTCAGAATGAACATAAGTATTTACATCGTCTTTTACAGTACTTCAGAACACAGGCACAATTAATTAGCAAATATGGACATACTGTCGTTCTGTTCTTAAAGTACACGGCTACATTCTGTTTTTCTTCATCAACATGACACGCACGCAAGAATAACTAAACGATATCCTTAATTAATGTACATGCATAACACGAAGACTGCAATATATAATCGAAGATGTCAACATACCAAATAGTTATATGACCACATCTTCAATTTTGTTAGGAAGTTTATACATTCGGCAGGTCATTTAAATTAATTCCAATGTATTAACGTTGGGCCATCCATGGACATTGCGATGGTCAACACCAGATTCAGGCCCCAAGAAAATAAAAATGAGAATGGAGACCAGTCTCAAATCTCAATCGTCTGATTAGTTGAATGGGAGACTTGTCTCAATATCAGCCAACCAGATGCCTGAGATTTTAGACTGGCAGCCAATCAGATGCTTCAGATATAAGACTGGTCTACAATCCGTGTTTTATGATCTTCAGCCCAGTTTTTGTTCTATTTCAACTTGCCTACACTAATCATTATTTCCATTATCACATTAAAAGGATGTTTTGCGATCAAATTAAACATCGCTAGAATGTACAAAAATACCTAATTACGCACAACGCTTCCAATTTAAATATAGTGTTTTGTAATTCTTTATAAATTTTGATTAGATGGACATTTTCTCAGTTTTTGTGATGAATGTGTAGTTCATTATCAGTTGTCGGTTTGTTGCAACAGTTGTCGGGTCGTTGAAATTCAGTGTTGTCGGTTTGTTGCAACAGTTGTCGGGTTGTTGAAATTCAGTGTTGTCGGTTTGTTAATACTAAGAGTTGTCGGTTTGTTTAAACTATTTTCAGTTTGATGGTACTTACACGTACAGTTGTCGGATTATTGATTTTTTTTCAGGGAAAGAGATGGTGGATTACATTGCTGATTACTTGAAAAACATCCGTAATCGCCGAGTATTACCGAATGTGAAACCCGGATATATGCGACAGCTGGTTCCCGACACGGCGCCACAGAAAGGCGAAGACTGGAACGTTATCTTCGACGATATAGAGCGCGTCATCATGCCGGGTGTAAGTTGTCACTTTTTTCTTCGTAAAGAAAAAAAATGATGACGCTGACGGCTATTATTTTCAAAGCTTAAATGTTTACTTTTCAAACAAAAGTGTGATCTTCAGTCACCATGATAACGTTCAGTTTTTGTCTTTTTTTTTGCTCTTAACCTAACATACGCCAACAACTCCTTGATAACTTTATTTATCTTTTTAAAGTTTAATTCTCCGCTCAAAACGGATGTTCCGTGTTTTGATGATAAACATAAAACACAAGAAAACGATTCTGAGACGAATTCTAAAGCCTGTCTCACACAGAACACACGGCTTATACGGTTGGCCACCCGTGTAAACCGTACATACAACCGAAGCAACCGTGGCCTTATCCGAGTTACAAACGGGCCATTCGAGTGTATCCGTGAAAGCCGTGTATGATTTTTAAAACTTAAAAAAAACTGGCACGGGTGCCAAGTTCGTGTATGATCGTATTAGCGATCGTACAAGACCGTGAGAGACCGTACGAGACCGTATATACAACCGCACATGAAGTCCACTCCACAGCTCAACCGTTTCAATATCGTATATAAATCGTATGGAAAATAACTCGAACTAAAGTCGGTGGGACTGTATGTAAACCCCGTAAATGTCCAGTTAACGCCGAAATATGATTTCGGTGACGGCTTTTGGCAACTGTAAGTACTAAGCACAAAATGTATCATTCCTGCGGCAAGTGTGGACCAGAATCAGCCTGCACATCCGCGCTGTCTACTTTTCGATATTCAGTCAGTCGTTTGTAATTCAAGCTATGAAGTTCTGTATAAATTGTAAACAAACAACTAATTGTCGACTGCATATAGAAAGTTTGTGGGCAGCTAACAGTTTGTACAAGACTCATAAATACTTTAGAATTGGCGGATGCTGAAAAACGTGCTAGTCAGACAATGGCGGACACTAAATAGATTTCATTTTAAATTTGCTGATGGGGGTTTAGTTGACAAGTCTCCATTTCAGCCATTAAGATGCTTGAACTTTTTTGACTGCTCTCCAGTTTTAGTTTTATGATCTTGGGACCAGGATCTTGAAATTTTTAGACTGATCTCCAGTCTCACTGATAGATCTTAAGCCCTATTTACGCATCATTCTCCGAAAACAGCGAAATTTACTGCCTGACAACGAATGTCACTCTTGCCTTCAACGCTTACTCTCTCGATTCGGCAAACTCGCGCTTTTTGTGATCCTGTAATTTGTTGTCATTTAATTAGAACTTAAATTGAATTATCCGTGAACAAAATTCGTTTTATTTCTGTATATAGTAATTACTAAACACGATCAAGGGTAAAGTATACAGCCTTGAGATCTCTGTTTTCTTCATTTAAACAGGTTTGAGGTTTCAGTAAATTCTGCTGTCTCCCAGTCAAGTATTACTGACAAATTGTTGTGTTCATCTTTAGGCAAGTAAAGAAGGTTTGAAGCATGATGATATTTGGGCCAGTGGTGTATGTTGATATTTAGGCCATTGAAACATGTTATTATTTGATAACATGTCCTTCTGTGTCTAAAATACTGCCTTAATTGTTTTTAGGCTGGGCAGGACATTATAGGACTGTTGTCTTTTGCCTGACAGGTTTTTTTTTTCACTTTTCACATGTTTATGCGACGTTTACACGTGAACTGCATTCAGTTTGTGTGGTGTTTAAACATTAACTTTACTCAGTTGATGGGGCTTTTACACGTGAACTTGATTCAGTTTATGCGGCGTTTACACATGAACCTGGTTCAGTTTGTGTGGTGTTTTAAAGTTAACTTCATTTTCATGGGGCATATACACGTGAGCTTGATTCAGTTTAAGCAATCATCCGACACTGTTTACACTGAATTAAGTTGACGTGTAAACGTGGCACAAACTGAATCAAGTTTATATGTAAACGTCGCACTTACTGAATCAAGTTCAAGTGTAAACTCCGCACAAACTAAACAAATTCTCGTGAAAATGCCGCACTAACTGAATCAAGTGCGTGCCTAAACCTAGCACAGACTGAATCATGTTCACATGTAAACCGCACACACACTGAATCAAATTCACTTGTTAATGAAAGCGGCACAAACTGAATCAAGTTCTTGAGTAAATGCCACATAAACTGAATCAAGTTCACGTGTAAATGCCACATAAACTGAATCATGTTCACGTGTAAATGCCTAATGAACTAAATCAAGTTCACGTGTAAACGCCCCATAAACTGAATGAAGTTCACGTGTAAATGCCACATAAACTGAATGAAGTTCACGTGTAAATGCCATATAAACTGAATCAAGTTCACTTGTAAACGCCATATAAACAGAATCAAGTTTGCGTGTAAATGCCATATAAACTGAATCAAATTCACGTGTAAATGCCATATAAACTGAATCACGTTCACGTGTAAATGCCACATAAACTGAATCAAGTTCACGTGTAAACGCCCCATAAACTGAATCAAGTTCACTGTAAATGCCACATAAACTGAATCAAGTTCACGTGTAAACACCGCACAAACTGAATTATATTGACGTGTTAATGTCGCATAAACTGAATCAAGTTCATGTGTAAACGCCGAACAAACCGAATCAAGTTTACGTGCAAACGCCGCACAAACTGAATTAAGTTCACGTTTTAATATCGCACAAACTGAATCAAATTGACTTGTAAAAGTCGCATAAACTGAATCAAGTTCAAGGGACCTTATGCTAGATTTGTGCTATTGAGTAGTAAAATATGAATCTTTATCGATCCTTACCATTTCAAGCTATTTCTTCCAAAATATGTTTTAATTTTTATGAAAATTCATCTGGAACATAAAATCAAGACGTTTTCGTTTTCGGCGTGAGGCATTTCTCGATTTGTCCATTTTTGTGCAAATGAAATTTAGAATAAGAGATTTGTGGAATTATCAACTGATTCTACTGTTTATATTTTGCAGGTCACCCACTGGCAGAGTCCGTACATGCACGCCTATTTTCCCGCGTTGAACAGTTTTCCTTCGCTCCTCGGTGATATGCTAGCGGACGCTATCAACTGCATCGGCTTCACCTGGGTAAGTCGGTAGGCGCTAGTTTTTATACATGGTAAAGTTCGGAAGCGGGTATGCATGTTGGTCCATATCTTTTAAATTACTTGAGATATCACCTTAAAACTTGGAATATAAACTGAACAAAAATGAAAACTTACCAGTTTTTAAATTAAAATATTTTGTTTAGTGATGATATATTTTAATTTTCATTTAATTTTGGTATTTGCAAATATCTGGACATTTAATAAAGCGGGGAGATATTTTTATTTTTACACAGAGGTCAAAGTTATCTCCTCTTTCATAAATAATGATGAGATCGATAATTTTTCACATGAAAGTCTCAAACAGATTATTTGACTTTCAAATTTAGAAGTTTATGGCATGTTCGGAAGGAAAAACACAATTTTTAAAGCCCACTGATGCAAAGAAATAAACTACACTTACTTTAGTATCCGTTTTAGCAAATTACCTCCCTTTTAATTGAAATAAGAACAAAATCCAACGCTTAATTTTCCACAACCACGTAATTTTTTCCACGTTTCTTTTTTTTAAACCGATAGATACTGAACCGACAACTTCCAAGATACAAATATTGGTGGTCAAATTCCTCCAGATATTTGCATTCACTGGCATCATGTATGTAATAGGAGTTTTCCATGTTATTCTTGTCAAGTTTTAATTTTGGCTCAGTATATATTCACCTTCCAAATCTGCATTCACCAACAAGACCCGGAATACTGCTGCCAAAATTTTCAAGTGTCCCTTTTTCAGTTAAATATATTTTTAACCAAAAAAGTATGCACTTGGTCCATGATGGCTTTAAAACTACTTGAAATATCACCTTGAAAATTGAATATATCCACATAGTCTCTCATGCTTAATTTCGCTACATTTTAGCTAGCGCCCTGTAAACTATCACTTGTTTGTACGATACAAATTTTCTTGCTTACCGAATAAGTATTTCCGCGTGATTAATCGGGGAAAGAAAATCTTATCTAAGGCTATCAGGTCAAGGTGCTCATTGCTCTGGCAAAGACCATGGAGTTACAGAAGTAGAAACGCAACTTTTTCAAACACGAAATAAAACTTGTAGTTAAAGAAGTTGCGTATTTAATTTCTTTAAGTACTAGTATATATTTACCATCAAAATCTACATTATTACCAACAAGACCAAGAAGCTTTTGACAAGCAAATAAATGTTAGTACACAATGCCTTTACAGAGACCAAAGCACATGGTGCTATCAACCAGAGCACGATGGCAGTGTTGCGGTACGAATCTATTCAATATACGGGAGACGACGTGTAAGCGGCCCGGATATCTAAGTCAGGAAATCACTCGCCCTGTAAGCGAGTGGTCCCTGAGTAAAGTCCCGGTCTGGCTGCACAGATTGTGCTTCTAAATTCTTTTACAAGATTTCCCTAGATAACCAAAACATACTTCCATTTAATGTGTTTGAAGCGAATGCTTTTATTATAACTTGTCGTCATATAAGGTGTTATTAGCGAGATTCCTGACCAGATCACTTCACTCATAATTGAATTGTCCGCGCGCTAGCGATCCTCTATACCATACACGATGACGAGTCACCATTATGTGCACAAATAATTGAAGGTCAGCGAATCTGCACTAATCAAATCACTACCAATTACAGCTCGGCTTGGTATAAGTTGTCAATAAATTACACATTACCGGATATAGTGACAAAAATCCTATGACGTAGAATCTGTGCAAAATGTCTATCAAAATATTGAGCATATTAACTGATCATAAACGGGTTTTTTTTAGATAAAATTGGTATCAAAATCAAATTAATATCAGGTCCCAAAGTTATAAAACAGAATGGAAACCAGTATTAAACGTTCTTGGCGATCAGTCGCCATTTCAGCCAATCAGATGCTTGAGATTTGAGACTGGTTTCCAATCTCAGTTTTATAACCTCCAGCTCAGTATTGTTTGACTTTCAGTCTGTGTATGAATAAAATCCGTAATTGGGGTTGTGCCTTTTGATATGACGGTATGCAATTTTTAAGTCATCTTCTAGGTGTGCTACAGTCGATGTACGGGGCTTCCGTTCTCAAGTCATGATACGCTTACGTCTACAATCTGGCTAAAATCATGTAGACGCTTACGTCTACATTCTGGCTAGGACCATGTTGGCTTTCTGTTCTAGGTTAAATAACATTTGGATAAAATTACTTAGGTACAAACGCCTAGGTACAATTCATTCTAGCTACGACCCTGAAGGTTCTCGTGCTTGGCTATATCGGTGTGGTAAAATTAAGCTCTCTTGGGCTATATTCAATACTCAAAGAGAGAAAGAAACAATTTGTTTTTCTACTTGCGAGTTTTGTTTTTTTTTTCATGTTATTGAATGAACCGGCAAGTCAAATGTCACATCTTGCACACTGATGAATTATGAAACTCGACCTCTTGTGATCTATCTTTCACTCCGGATTCTCCTCACCATGCAATAAAGTAACCGACATTATATTGCACTCAACGATATGGAATAAAAAAACGAAAATTATTTTGATTTCCTTTGAAAATTCAGTTAAATTCTCCGGATGTTCTTTTGTAAAACATGACAGTTTTCTTTCGTCATTTATTATAAAATTTGTGTTGATTTGTGGGTACAATATGCCCACTTCAGATAACCATCAATTGCAGACATTGTCGTTAAGGGCAATGGCTAAAGAAGATAGTACATTAACTTAATTAAACGAACATTCTATCTGATTTAATTTCCCGGCAAGATCAATGAAAAAAAGTTAAATCTACAGTTTTTGCAAACATTTGCGTAATGTTAGAATAGGAAGGGAACAGATTTGGTTAATTTTATAATTACAGCCTTGTAACGTTTCCCAGAATAGCTCATAACTGATTGGCTCACTCGGGTCATGTGACTGAGTTTCTTTTCTCAGTGAAAAGGCTCCGGTATTCAGACGGCGGTATTTTTTGTAACTACGCACAAATCACAATCACTAAATCAATTAAGGAGAAATACAGAAAAATAAGATAAGTTTTTTCTGTGTGTCATCGATGTATGTTCTGCTAGTGTCTTCAGAAGACATAGAAGATATTTGTTTGTTTCAGTGAAATATCAATTTTATTACACGAGTGAACTCCAGAAACTGTATTTTCACGAGCAGCGTAGCGACTCGTTAAAATACCGGTTTCTGGTGTTACCAAGTGAAATATAATCGATATTTAACTGAGAGAAAAAAACAACAACAAATTTTCTTTTTATTTTATGTCTTCTTGACAAATTAATCGGTAAAGTACTGGAAACTCAGAGTTACTTGTTCCCTGTGGTGAGCCCCAAATTAATAGCTTCATAACTTTCAATCCGCCAGCATAACTGATGAATCAATAGAAAATAGTTCTGAAATTCATCATCAGATTTAAGTATTTCAAACAGCTTATCTATCAATATTATCGAAAGAAACTATTTGAATTTATATCATTTTTAAAAGAAACTTCATGCCATTAATGACGTATCAACGAGAGGTCAAAAACTAAAAAAGTAGTTCGGTAAAAACAGTGAAAATAAAAATGGTATTCCACACTTTCAAAACAGTGGAATACAATTTTTGTTTCATAAAAAACCTCTATAATTCACTGGAAAACATAAAAAAGCATATCAGTTTGCAGTGGTTAGGCTTTCAGTCCTGTCTGTGAGTGGACTTTTGTTACAAGGACAAGCCAGCTGATGTCCTGCATATCAGGACATGACCACGTGACCAGACAAGTGACCACGTGACCAGACAATGTCAGATATCATGTATCAAATAAGTCTGTTGAAAAACACTTGTTTCTCTGAACTGTCCGCTGGTTGATGAAAACTAAACAGCGCAGTATATCAAGTGTTTGTACTGCACTATATCGTGGAATCTTGACATTTCACATTTACTATGATTACGAAATACATAAATCGTTCGGAGCTGTTAAAGTGCACAAGAGCAGAGAAGTCGTTCAGGTCAGAGACCACTAAATAGTTTCCCATAGACTTACGTATTAAGATTTGGTCCGCCTGTGATTTAGTTTACTCGACTTTTTCCAAAACTACAAGAGATTTGCAAAGTGGCACTCTTGTGCAAATCAAAAATGGCCAGAAATCAGGGTCTTCACCAACTTATTCCCTCCGCATTTTAAACAGAAAGTAATCACCCCAAGAATTTATACAAATCTTCAACACAAAATAAGGAAAGTACCAACTTCATTAAAGTGCCACAAATCACCTTTCAAGCAGTGTTTTAAAAAATATTTTTATTTTAAAGTTTTTATTTAAAGTCATTTTACATTTATGAAAACAAAAAAATATTTTTATTCTCTATAGTTTTGGCCAATGAGTCTTTAAAAATAAAGTAAGCCCAAATCGTCCCTTGACAAACTTGTCCAATCCGAGACAGGCTTTTCTATTTACTGTCCTCTGGCCTTCAAGTCGTTTTTCGTTAGGGTAGAGGAGGTTTCCTTCTATGTTTTCATAAGCATGTATAAACACGGCTACCGTCCCAGGCACCAGCCTACAGCCCCCAACTTCCGTCCTTCAGCCCTCTGACCAGCTTCCAGCCAACAGCCCAGTCTAAGCCACCAGCTACCACCACCCCACCCTTGAAGAAATCTTTACGGGATTTTGAGCTAAAATATCACAATACCAAACATTTTATTTAATTAAATATGGTGAGAGTTGGTGGTAGCTGGTGGCTAAGACTGGGCTGTTGGCTGGAAGCTATTTTAGATATTAATGAAATAGCCACGTTTTATTACAATAAAAGGTCATTAGTTGTTTTAATATTAATTTTTATTTAAAACTTTAGTCGTTAATTTAAAGAAAAAAAAGAAATATATGCATATCGGGAATCGCCACACTCACAAAACACAGCCTCCCCACGCAGCGAGAGAGAGAGAGAGAGAGAGAGAGAGAGAGAGAGAGAGAGAGAGAGAGAGAGAGAGAGAGAGAGAGAGAGAGAGAGAGAGAGAGAGAGAGAGCATGCTTGTTATAAGTATTTCAATTCAAAAAGGACGCCACAAACAATTAACGAAGAACGAAGAACCTTTGGGTATAACTCCTTGGAACGGTCAGTGGCAAAACAAATTGCCACTGGAGGTTTAAACCAGGTTCTAGGGTGCACCAACCTCACACTTGCCCCAACAGGTTCTCGTATCACAAAACAAGTACAAGTTGTCTTGTGAAATAACTCCAACCCACCCATCGACACAACAATGTTGCATGAAAAAGCACGCAAACATAAAACAAACATAAGAAGCTAATAGCATTGCAAAGCCAAAGGGCGGGTACTCAATGATCTTACTGAGACCAGAGCTCCTGGAGTAAAATCAGCAAGAACACGATGACAGGGATAAAAGAAACGAATCGAGCTTCTAGGTTCTTTTAAGAAAATATTTCCCCATTAACCTTCATAAAATCTTAAACCCCTGCCACCGTCGTGCAACCAAAGAGTTAAGCATAATGATCAACTGTAGATGGGTTAATCACGAGGCCTGCAGAGCGCTGTAAAATATCATGTTGGTAACCTTTCTTTTTAAATTTACAGATGGCTTTTACGAATAACCGGGAGAAATTAACATTGCCTTTTATCTTCTTAAGTTTGTAAATTAAATCTCAATCAAAAACCGGCTGCGAAATACCTTGTTGCAATAGTGATTTTAAACTGCACCTGTATTTATGAATTAGATCTGGGTATCCTGTTTTAAAAGTTTTTCTGTAATGCACAGATTACGTTCATTTAAATCATTCGCATCGTTGCAAGCTCTTGAAAAGCGAACAAGCTGTGAGATATAAATACCGTTAGATGTTGCACGAGTAACATCGCCGTCTAAAAACCGGAAAATTTACTATATTAAAATAAAAATCATCTTTTTTATCATATATTTTTGTAGTGACGTAACCATTTTCAATGGACAGATTAAGATCAAGAAAGTTTGCTTGCTTTTCTGAAATGTTCGCTTTATTAAGCTGTAGTTCTTTTGGATAAATCTTATTAACCAGTAATGGAAAATGGTTATTATCTATATTTAATAAATCATCAAGATACCTTGAGGTGTTATTAAAAGCTGTAATAATATCATCTTGATGTTCGGTAGAAAGAGATAACATAAAGTCTCTTTCATAACAGTTTAAAAACAGATCACTTACAAGGGGTGCACAATTAGTAACCATTGAATTGCCTTTTACTTGTTTATAAATAGAGGTACCAAAATCTCAAATAAATATTTGAAAGAAAATGAGCAAAATGCTGCTTCCTTGTTTCATAACATATTTAGAAGTAGATCTAAAGAATATTTTTGTACTCTTTAGTTCAAAAGCAACTATAAACAGCTACAAAACATTTCGATATTGAGGTAACATATTCGTGCAGAGCGATGCTCGCCTCATTTATTGATATCTAGATTGAAGCTGATCGAATCCTAACGATAGATGTTCATGTCCGCCTTTAATTGCAATAACTTTAATCAAAATTGAAACACGAACCGTGATAATTTAATGATCGAGACAATATTGAAAAAGATTCATATGTACATAATTACAAGGCTCCTGGATGAATTAAGTTTGATTGAAACGCCGCCATTTTCCTGACGACAGTGATTAAGAGAATTGCGTTTGTTACTATGGTATCATTATATTGCGCGCGGGTTTTATTTTCGCGTATTACGCTAGAACAATTGCGTGTTTTTAAAAAATCGAAATTAAACTGTGTAATAATGTGTCTTAATAGAATAATAGCGTTGATTGAATTCGTTTCCTCGCGAATATGTAATTTTCCAATTTTGCTCGAAAACTTGTTCCCGCGAAATTTAATGATACGCCATAATATTTCAGAATGTAATGCAATATCAGTTCACACAGTGAAATAATTTTATAAAGTTTCAAGATAACAAAAATAGATATAACAAAGTTCATATTCCCATAGTATCGCAAGTTAAACGAACCCAGACAACACCACGAAAATACGTAATTATAAAATAAATCAGCATCAAGATGTAGAGAAATTAAATTCAGAGACCACTTAAAAAAATTCATAAAGTTACATTATTACATTTGGTCTTCTTGTGATAAAGTTTACATTACTTTTTCCAAAACTATCACAGTTTTGCATTTTGGTTCTCTTGTGCAGTTCAAAAATGACCACAAATCAGGGTCTTCATCAACTCGTTCTCTCAGCATTGTGATTCAGATGAAATCAACCACAGAATGTAAACAAATCTTTAAAAAAATACCAACTTCATTAACGTGCAACAAATCACGTTTCAAATAGTGTTTTAAAAATTCACAATCCATGAAAAAATAATTGCTTCCCAATAGGGTGTTCGAGCAACCTCGCCGGAACCTCTAAATCCGCCCCTGCCCAGTCATTAATAAAGGACAGCAATATACTTCAATATATTTAAAACCTAGACTACAATTGAAAAAAAACCTGTATACCTATAAGTTTGCCATAACGTGACAAATCTATAATGAACGATACCAAATATGTTTTTGCCATCCCAGTTCCGTTTAAAATGAAATATTTATATAGTTAGTATATTTATTTTTTTCATAAAACGACATACCACCCAAACCAAAATATTAGTTTACGAAACTTGCTTTCATATTGTGTATTTTGTCTTTTATCAGGCTTCATGTCCGGCGGCCACAGAGCTGGAAACCATAGTGATGGACTGGTTGGGGAAAATGATTGGACTTCCGGTAGAATTCCTACACAGCAATAAACAGACCATGGGAGGAGGTGTCATACAGGTTTGTATCAATTATCTTTGACAATATCATGTTGTGATTAAAATCATCTTGAACAAACAGTACAAGATATCTTTAGCATAATGATCAATCGCATATTACGAGTTTCGATCGGACACAAATCTAGGATCAAAATCGGCAGAAAGTTCTTTCGTATAAAAACTCTACTTGTTGGCTGGCTAGACACAAACTAAGCGGCGTACACAGTACCAATTTAATATTTTGATTTTAACGACAAAAAAAAATTCTGAACGATTCAACAAGTCAATCGTGGTTTTCTAAAATTGCATTAGGTAACGTCAGAAGACTTTTAAAGTCTCGAAAAATTTCCTAGACCGGCCAAGAAGTAGCGATCGATTTAACAATGGCCTTTAAGTATACAACTGAAATTGGAGACCAAGCTCATGCATCTAATTAGCAGAATAGGAATCACACTCCATTTCAGCTAATTAGATGCTTTAGATTTAAGACTGGTATTCAATTTTAGTTTTAGGATCTTGGACATAATACCATTTGGAAAGATAGTCTACAGGCGGATTGTACTGCAAGGAAATCAAACAAGTTGTGAGTTGAGATAAGTCATGTTAGGAAGCTTTCATGACCAAGAATTAATGTCATTCTAGTAAATATTTGTACACTCGGGACCAGTAGACACAAGTCGATACCTAAACAAGATTATCACCACTCTCTTACACCATCGGCTCATTACATTCACCTCTGTTATAGGCTGGGACTACTTTCAACTACTGTTATTTTAACTAAAAAAAAGTTCACCAATTTCATTTAAAATTGCTTGGGTTTCTTTGGTTTGAATGAAAGATAGTGAAGATATCTGTCATTTGTTTATCCACAAGCTTTCATATTCATAATTATGACTGTATAAAATAAGGCTGTCGAGTTATGTCAAAAATCTTGACATTGAGCCTTTCGCAGAGATGTAAAGTGAGTGTAGTGAACGACAACTCTGCGAAGGAGATTGCAGTATCGCAAGTATGACTACTGGACACTCGTGTTGTTTCATGCTTCAGGTTCCTCTAATAAAACAGACGAAGAGTAAGTAATGAGATATTATTTTACACAATATTAGGTGTTTCCTTGCGGCCACTGTTCTCAATTACCTTAATGCATAATTATAGCCAACAAATGCCTATAAATTTGTCTATACCTCATTTGTTTAACACCAGTATCAGAAAATCTAGTTGGTTCAGGCGCTGACTATAGATTAACGCTCTTAATAAATCTTAATCTTGTAATATACTACTCAAAATTTGATAGGGATCGCTTTTTGTTTCTTAAATATCTCCTTAATAGTAAACCCAAGATAAGTGATTTTTTAAACATTTATATTATTCAAATGACATACCTGGCACAAAGCTGCAGTTAAACAAACTATCAGAATCGCAGCAAACATTATAACCTGTCAAACTTATGTGAGAAATAAACACAATCTTATTAGTGATCCTTATCATGTTTTAAGTAGTATATCTTCAAAAGTATGCAATTTAGGTTTATAAAACTTGGATATTTGGTTAGAGGGCGATGTTCAAATTGTACACGTTATTTAATGTTTTGACGGAAAAAATATTTTTGATTTGCCAACAAAATATGTGAAGATTTCAGATTTCAGACTTCAACTGAATCTTGGCATAGCCCAAGAATATATCTCATTATCTTAACTATTTAAGGGATGTTATTTTTTCACACAATGATAAAAGGCATAAAGAGAAAATGACGGTTGAAGAACCGTTTATAACTCTTGCTAGTCCTATTTTGTAAATGGTGGAGTAGGGGAGACCTGTAGGACTGGTTGAGGCATATAATTGTATGTTTTTATTCTGTCAATACAGTGTACTAGTTCAATAAGATTTTGTTGGACGAAAGCCAATAAGATAAAGAAAAGTTATAGGTATTTGGCATATAATTACGCCTAGAACTCGTTAAGATCAATCGGTGCATTACACATTATTGTTGTAAAACAACATTTCATAATTCCCTTTTCTTGTTTGATGGACGCACCTTTACAATGGTCAAAGGCACCTTAACTATGGTAAAAACAAAATGGCAACTTTTTTTATCCAATAATTTAAATTCTGTACTACATGTATTTGCAGACGACAGCTAGCGACTGCACGTTTGTGACGTTACTAGCGGCACGTTCGGACGCCATCAGACGCTACCGAGCCAACAACGATGACCTTGAAGACGCCGAGGTCAACGCCAGACTGGTGGCTTACTGTTCAGATCAGGTTTGAAAAGACCTACTGTTGTGAACCAGCCTGAGTTTTTTGCATCCCTTTTGAGACCGTTCTTATTCTTGGTTATCTTGTATACAGTAGAATATAATTTAATTTGACAACCCGCCTCTATGAACACCTCAATGATTTCACAGCGTTATGAATTTTACGTGTGCACCGCTTGCAAAGTTAATATCTTTTTAAGAATGTTTTGTCTCAAAGAAATGTGAACCTCGCAATCAGTTTACAATAGTGGCGGGGGTTGGACTTCATTTTTAAAACATAACTGTCAGTGTGATACATTTTTGTCGGTCTCCAGTCATCGACGGAGTTTGTCAATTTTGACCACGGTGTGCGCGTTTAATTCATTACGTTGTGAAATCGGGAACTAACGCAGTCGTCATTACATCCACTTCCCATTGACGCTCATTTAACATTCATTTAGTTTGTTGATAAAAAACACATTGTTTTACCATAATGCTGGATATTTAACACCTATGTAAAATCCTTAATAAATATATACATACTGATGAATTTGTAAAAGTGTTTTTGATCTTGAATTTCCCGGTAGCGTAAACAGATAACTAAAATGTTGATTTTTATCTTCATAATTGAAAGTTCTTTAAAAGGGTCCTCACATATTGTTGTCAATATCATGTTTCTCATGTAGGCACTTAAATTGATTATTTATTTTGCTTACTTTTTGTGTTTGAATGTAAATAGAATTTACAAAATTTTTAGATCTAGCTATTGTTCCTTACTGTCCTAACTTTTTTAACGTATTTAAAATAAAGATAAGATACAAAAATGCCATTTATTGATGAAAAGTTTAATTGAACAACATTTTCCCTCGCTAGATTTAATTCTACCAATCCATCAACCACCAACATCAGTCAGTATTTCAGTATGTCAAAGTATTAATATTAAATATTTCAAAAATTTGAGTGATTTCGGTACGAATACATTGTTTTCGTTACCTTAGGCACACTCATCTGTGGAAAAAGCGGGTTTGATTGGTCTCGTGAAGATGAGGTTTCTGGCCAGTGACGAATCTCTCAGCCTGAGGGGAGACACTCTACGGAAAGCTATCGACGAGGACCTCAGTAAGGGACTGATTCCGTTCTATGTAAGTATCACGTGACAAGAAGCACGTGTCATGTGACAATGATCATGTATCATGTGACAAGGATCCTCTATGTTTAAGTGCCATGGGTCCTATTTTTAGTTGTTTAATTATTGTCGTACATTAGCTGTATAATCAGTAACGTTAACGCTTTCATATTTCATATTGGCTTCCCTTTTTGTCCGAAAAATTAATCAACAAAAACGTGCAGTACGTTACCAATATAACTAGACAGTCACGTGACAAAGAAGAAAAAGTTCAATATGATTTATCAATGAAAGGTTTACAAATCTGATATCTTCATGTTTCATAATTGAGTAATACATGAACGAAATTTAACTCGTTTAGACCATCTCTGTTTCCATAAAAAAGCGATCACGTGACTGTCTACTTATCCATAGCCAGTTATACAGTGAAGAATATTGCTTGAGATTTTCAGCTCCATCATCCACTCTGCATTTTGACTGGTTGTCTCTTATTAATTGTAGTTTTAATTACTTCTGTTGTCACGGAAACTACGTAAAATGACAAAGACCGTCAATAATTCCTAAGATTCTCTGACTGATTTCACCTTGGGATTTAATAACTGCTTGAAGTGACCGTCAAAACTGTCAAATTTACTTCTTCCCGCGACTATACAGCTTCATTTTGTGGTTATTGGAACTTATGATGTAAACAAATAAAGTCTAGATTGTACTTTCTCTTCATATAGATATACAAAAAAATGTAGAAGGTAGTTATTTTTGGAAAGTAAATGATTGTATCGCTTTTAATTCAAATTACGAAAACACCCATATTACTGACAATATACAGCTGTTGACATCATATACAGACTGTATTCCCGATTTTTATAAAATTAACTGGAAAATACCACCCATATTCGAAATAGAATACAATAAAACTTCTGACATGCGGGTTTGCCTATCAACACCGAAATTAACGGAATGTCTGTGTGTGGAGGGGGCGGGGATCTGACTATATGTAACGGTATGCGTGTGTGTGGGGGAGATGTGGCGGAATGGAACGGTATGTATGTGTGGTGGGGCGGAGATGTGGCGGTATGGAACGGTATGTGTGTGTGATGATAGGATGTGGCGGTATGGAGCGGTATGTGGGTGTGATGATGGGATGTGGCGGTATGGAACGGTATGTGAGTAATGGATGGGATGTGGCGGTATGGAACTTTATGTTTGTGTGTTGGGGCGTGGATGTGCCGGTATGGAACGATGTGCGTGTTTGGTGGTTTTGACGGTATGGAACTTATGTTATTGCATTAAATTATTAATCATTATTGATATTTACTTCTTTAATTATTTCAGTTGTGTGCCACACTTGGTACTACCGGCGCATGCGCTTTCGATAACTTAAAAGAGATAGGACCTATCTGTAAGTAGATAATACTAACAATTACCCACTACTTTACTGAAAAATATTTAAAAAAAAACAACAAAAAAAACCTCGTATTTATAAATTAAATGAACGCTATGAATAATTTCAAACCCGATATCGGTAATGTCTCATACATGTATACTCCCAATATGAACGTCTAGATATGTGTTCTGGTCGTGAAAGGCGGCGGATGTGTCTTTCCGGTTCTCGGGAGATCGATGTATTTTCCCCAACCTGTTGGGAGAAGTAGTGGATAAATACAGAGCTATAGGCAGTCACAAAATTTTTTGATGATAGATGTGTATCGACCTTTCCGACATCTCTGCTATGTATTTATATAATTAAAAAGTACCATTACATTTTCCCCCAAAAAACTTTTTTTTATAAAAAAAGGTCATATAGCAAGAAAAATGGTTTCTGGGACCAGCCACACCTTACACTTGTGGACATTCAACACAGATATTAATGTCAGAAATGTCGAAGCGAAGATGGTTTGACTGAGCATAAACCTAATACGTAGTTCTTCAAGTCACCTTTTTGTTTATTTAAAATAAAATAGTCAAGTTTTAAATTCTTTAAGCAGTATTCAGATATTTTCTTTCAGGCGAGACAGAAGGAATCTGGATGCACATAGACGCTGCATATGCAGGTACAGCGTTTATTTGCCCGGAATACCGGAAGTTCATGGCCGGCGTGGAGCATGCGCAGTCGTTTGCTTTCAACCCTTCAAAATGGATGATGGTTCATTTTGACTGCAGTGCAATGTGGTTTGTGGTTTTTAATGGTCATTTTGTTGAAATAAGAGTAGGTATAGCAAGCAATTCAACTGACAACTGCATTAAAAGAAACAGTTGCAGCTAAATGTTCTAGATTGGCGCTAACACTGTTGTTTCGACATACAAGACGGTTATGTTACGACGCAGAAAGATATAATTGAATGTCATCATTGTTGTTTTCTATCTATTGTAAATTAATCTTCAGTTGTTATTCAATCTAATTGATATCATCTACAGAAAACCGACTCGCAATCAGAATCTGGCGACGAGTCACTATAACGTGCTTTTGTCAACAATTTTATTAGAGATTGGTTGTTACTTCGAGGGTAAATTTACTTTTTTTTCTTTCCAACAAGATCTTATTTTATTTAAAATACAAGTAAAAACATAACATTTCTAACCTGTAATTGCATTTTACCCAAACTAATTAAGCAAGATTTGATAAAGATCAAGTTGCGATGTTATTTGGACAGAAGTTTAACATATTGCGACAATGTTATCAACTCAAGATATTCCTTTCTTTAAAGCATCAATAATGAAGTACTGTAGCGGATTGCTTTAGAAAGTAGCTTATGCATAGGTTAATGTTTATTAATGATCAAGTACAATATTGAATCGTTCTAGTGCGGTAAATTTAATATATAAATGCTCATTAATAAGCACTAACCGACTTAGTGGTTGCAGTTGTATTTAGAAATCAATTCACTTTTTTTACAAATGGTTTAAGATTAGAAGATTGTGTGACTTCCCTTAGATGGTAAAGTACTTTAAACTCTCAAAATAATGTCTTCTTTGTTATTGTTATTGAAGTAAGCTTACAATGCTGTTTTTTCTTACAATGAACAAAGATAAATTTCAAATACATATGTAGTTTTGTAAAGTTTTGTTTCAGCACATCAAAGCCCAGTATTTTAAAATTGAGACTGAAGGCCAGTTTCCAATGTCTGACTGCTGATTGGTTGAAATTAAGCCCATCCTCAGCTATACAATTACTTGAGTTTTCAGGTTGGTTTCCGGTTTCAGTTTTCTGATCTGGTTATATTGCAGGGTAAAGAACAGTGGAGCTCTTCACAGAACTTTCAACGTGGACCCTCTTTACCTTCAACATGAAAATTCAGGTGAGTAGGTATTCTGGGTTTCTCAGCCTTAAGTCATAATACAAAAAACGGAAATCAGCTTTGAATCCTTATCAGCTGATTGGTTGAACTCTCCAAACTAACTGACCAATCGCAAAATCACAAGCCGGAGTTTCTTTTTTTTTAAAAAAGATCCTGCTATATTACCCGCTAGAAATGAGCTAATTGACATCACTATGATTGATAACATTTTAAAATATTAAAAACAAGTTTAGAAAGTTGAAGAGAAAGCTAAAACTGTGATAATTCACGTATCAGGGTTGCCAGCGGACTTGGAAAGTCAGGGAAATTTGATTTTTTTCAAGGTCAGGGAATTGTCAGGGAATTTTGAAAATTGGTCAGTGAAAAATAAAAATCCTGAAAAGTCAGTGAAAAGTCAGGGAAAATAAATTTGAAAGAAAAAAATTGTTCTATTTTATTAAAGATTGCATTTACAAATTTTCTGTTATGAACCTTTTTTATAATTGTGTATTATAATAAAAGTTCTTATATTTAAAAAAAAATTGCCTGAAGACTGAAAGGCTCTGCTACCCTTGCCTCCAGAAATTATAATAACAAGGTGCTACCACACAAAACCCATGTTCTTCCCTCCAAGATCCAGCTCAAAGCAACACTCTGAACTTAGTAATTTCTGCTATACAGGCCTTACTGATGATAGTTTGTGTATTTGCCCATATATTTTCATCTATGGTTGGATTTTAATAATAATTGGAAGAAGTGACTATCATAATGTGAAAATCTCATGTACAAAATCTGTTTTCCAACATTCAGTTCACAGCAACCTAGTTTTTTGTATAATGGCAGGATTTTTAAAAAATATTGCGGCACAAACTACTGCTACAGTTTTCAAGATACTGACTTGAAACTTTAAACAAGTGAGGTACTTAGTATCATGTGTAGATGTGCCTGACATATTTTTAATGTGGCTCAGTCCATCATTTTAATGACAGGTGCATGATTTTTTTAATCTTGTTACAAAAACTTCAAAAATTTTCTCTCGATTAATTTGAAAATTTAAGCATACATTCTGCATCAACTGACCTATTTTCCATTAGGCCCAGTGTATATGTGGTTGACATATTTTTCATTTGGATCAAACTATTAATTATTAATATTTATTGGATTGGAACAGGGATCTTCAAAACCTACATGCATTTTTTCAAAGTTTATCCAAGCTCTGAACAGGCTAAATTGTGTGTTTTGTTTCACTTGTATGGTGTAAATTGCATTGTATTTGAGTTATGTTAAAAATATTTTTTTACAACGTGAAGGAAACATGTATGGGCATTCTGTCTGAGGGGTTGTTTTACTTGTGTAAAATGGTATGTTGTTTGCTTGGTCATTTTACAGATTATGTTTATTTCTTTTACTCTGCATTTGATGATTATTCCAGTCATTAGTGAATAATGGATACTTAAGCTTCAGTTGTGATAATCTCTTGCTTTATACTATGTTGTTTATTCATTTAGTTTCTGTATAAGAATACATTATTTACCAGTTATCTTAGAAGTATTGGTTAAATCTTGTAAGAGTACATATTTTAATGTTTCACTAAACATAAATCTATCAAACTTTATACTTGATATAGAAATGATGCTTTAATTGTTAAATAATGTAATAATATATTGTTAAAATAATTAAAATGTACTTATGGTTGGATTGGGCAGCAGTAGGGGTGTTAGCGTCCGTTTACGTTCGGTATTATTGGTAAGTGAAAAACCTGATTTGGTCAGTGAAAAGTCAGGGAAAAGTCAGGGATTTTTTTCCTTCCTTGGTGCTGGCAACCCGGTATGTTTGTTGAAATTTCAATTTTCATTTGGAACGTTCAAGTTAATGAGTTAAAAAGTAACACATAATACAAACAAACACACAAATACATGTACATTGCGTGTACGTCCTTTAAAGCCTTTTAGTAAGCTGATCATGGATTGGTTGAAAACGGTTTTAAACCGTCCTCTACTCACAAATTTAAAGATTCCTATGAAAGCGATGACGGTTTAGAAGACCTCTGCAAAAGAGAGAAGTGTTGCGTTGATGTTGATGATGATAAGACTAATATGGACTTTTCGGACTGGTCATTTTTCAATATTGATGCCTTTAAACATTTTCTGCAATTATCACAAACAGAGTACAAATGTATTGTATTTTAGTTTCCTTCGCTTTCATTTTAATGGCAAACGGCCGAAGTTTTATGACCAGGACGCTAGTATAATCATGTAAACTTCTTTTGTTACCAATAAATTATTCTAAATAAGATCTCTTTAATACCGTCATCCTATTAAAAGCAACAAAACACGAATAACATAAATGATGATTGTCCTAAGAAAAATGGCAGATACCGTAAAGCAAATTAAGATTGTCGTTAAAGGTGTCGACTGTCGTAAAAAGGAAATGTCAGCGTTCATCTGCGATCCGTCTTACAATCTGAAAAACTCGACAAGTCTCTTCTGTTTCCAGTCGAAATTCCCTCCCCATTACATAAATACCTATTAATGGTCTTTTCATTAGGGATTATGTTCTTTTAATAGCCGAATACTGACAATTCAATTAAGATTAGAGACATCTGAGTAATTTTCACGTCCCTGTAAGTTTCCTGATAAAGACGGTGCTTCCGTTTTTATGACTGATGCATATCTAGGTAATTGCGACAATTGATCCGAGCTTTTGATTTATTTTTCTCACGAAAGTGTGCTTTGTCTCGGAAAGAAATAAAGTGTGATAAAAAAATAGATGCCAAGACAATTATTCTCGTTTGGAGAGATTTAGGGTGACACCAGACAGTAAAGTTTTAATAGATATAAGACCTTTTTATGTAATTCAAATACGTGTATTTGTATTAAGAAAATATCTCGGGAATGCTTCTTAAGAATAAACTACAAGTGTAAAAATTATAGTATAATAGAGAACAATCAATATAAAACATGATAAATAGACGGAAAAAATAACTTTGAAAACCAACAAAAAAGACAAATAATCAAAATGATGCAGGCCCTGCTCATGTGCTGTAATGCATATTTATATGTCATGCTACCTAGCTCTGGGTTGAGCGCAACTCAATATTTACACTCTAAGAACTGTAATCGTTTCAGTTCTGTGCTCCGGCCTTCAGAGGGGATTATTAATAACAGCATTAACTTAATGTACGGGGATGCTTTTTACAGCCACCACATGGTACAAACAAAACACGATAAATATTCAAGATATATAGGTTCAATAAATCTCAATGCATTTTTTAAATTGATCCCTTTCGTTATAAAATTTGCATGAATGAAAATTCGCAAAAAATAAAATAAATACAGTGAGACTGGAAAGAAGTGGTCTTAACAATATGGTGGTCTTTTAAAAATTAGGACAGAAAATAATGTAAAGAGGTATATTGAAATAGTGGTCTTACTATCGACGGGGTCTAAAAATCGTTTCAATTCTGTGCTCAGTTACAAATTCGCGTTACCGCGATACCTGATTCCATTATTCCTGGCTACCTCTTTGTAGCCTGTACCTGTAATGTATGTTTCATATTAAACGTTAGAACACTCTGTGTTGATTTAGTTGAGTTTTATCAACTCAAGCGTACCATCCAATTTCTGTGACATGACGGTGCGAGACTGAACTGTCAATGTGAAAATAAAGTGATATTTTAGGGATACGAGCCAATCGTTTATACAAATTGCTTTTTTAATCGTAACAGATCGTATGATAAGAGTAAATTTTGCAAGAAAATTGAATACCTACACCTACTGTGAATTGTTTATATCTTTGTCGGTAATATAAACTCTGTTCAACTTTTTCAGGGGCAGCAATAGACTACATGGTGAGTTTTATTTAATACTAGTGATTTCTGAAAATGGCTGATTCTCCAAAATAAATCGAAAAGAAACGAGATTATGCAGTCTGGTATCTATTTGATGCGGGTCTTAAAACTTGTATTGAGACTGTAGGGAGAAGTGTATTTCTTTCATTCTATTTTTTAAACAGAATTTTGTATATACGCTCATTTGCTTTTAATTTATGCTTGCGCCCGCCCCCCCCCCCCCCCCCTCCTTGCGTCCCCCCTCCCCACCCCCCCCCCCCCCCCCGCCATCGAAATCCTCTTATAGATATGATTGATGGATCCCAATAAGAGGTAAATGGATATAGTAAGACATAATGTGATCGTCGGACCCAAATATCACAACAAGACTAAGTTATGATCACCGGCCCTGGTTATCATAACTGATAGGTGAAGCTCCCAAAGTAGTAATGAACTTTATTAAGATACCCGTATCTTAAAACAGTAACATTATGCAACCTATGTGATATTCTGTGTCAACAACACATATACTTTATTTGTTTTAAGTGTATCCACTTTATAATTTCAGCACTGGCAGATCGCGTTAAGTCGGAGATTTCGTGCACTGAAGCTGTGGTTTGTTATTCGATCATTCGGTATAGATGGACTTCAGAAGCACGTGAGGGAGGTAAACATCAAAGATACTTATAATTGTAAAATAGCCGTAGACTGGTCAAGTGACAGTTCTTTCACTGTTAGGTATCACATTCTCATGTCTACCATATCAGACATCCTTAATGCTATTTTATTTCATTCAGAGGACACTAGCGTCATCGAATCCTAGCCTCACTCGGTACGAAGGGAGAGCTTTGGCTAGACTCTCTAGGATATAGAGAGATCTTCCGTCCTTCTTAAATGTGCACTTCCAAGATGCGATTCATTTAACCAATGTTTTAATGTTCGTCTGCAAAAGACTTTAGTATCAAAATCTTTAACATCCCCCCAAAAAAACCTTCGTTTTCGGGTGTGACGTTCAACAGATGTGATGTCATCTCAGTGCGCTCCTACAATGCGTTATAACTCAAATAAAAGTCAGTTTGTACCTACAGACCTAAGGAACTTAAAATTTAACAAGAGGTGTTTGTCAAACACAAATGCCCCCCCTGAATGCAAGTGATATCTATTAGCATTGAATTTAAATTTTTGGAAATTTAGAGACTTTTGTAAGCTTTAGCAATGAAGGGTACCAGTCATGAAAGCAATTTACAAGACGGTGGAACTCCTATATATCAATAACCAGGTCATCCAATGAGAGGATTACATTTACCTCGACAAACATAAGCGCGTGTAGATTAACCTAGTCTAACACAAAGGATTTTATTGTAATTTAAATCAAATATTCGCTATTGGCGGAGATATAGTAGCTCTAGTGTTATGTCAATTCCGGTAATGTGCAGGCTTTAGTGACCATCCATACGAAACCAAAGCATTTAATAAACACAAGTGAGTGATAATCAGTGCCTATTTATGACACGGCATATATTGAAATAGTTTAAAATTAATGTTATGGATCATTAATATATATCTTTACTTGAAATTGTCATGGGGAAAAATAATCACAACTTTACACTGAGAAGTATTTTATTTTATTATACAAATAAAAATAAAAACGTTGTCTAGTTATTGATCGAACAAGGTTTTTTGTTGTCAAGGCCACCGTGACCTTGACCTTTGACCTACTGACCCCAAAACCAATAGGGGTCTTCTACTGGTCACGACCAACTTCCATACCAAATATGAGGTCTGTATCACAAAGCGTTGTCTAGTTATTGATCGGACAACGTTTTTGTATGCAAAGGCCACTGTGACCTTGACCTTTGACCTACTGATCCTAAAATCAATAGGGTTCTTCTATTGGTCATGACCAACCTCCACACCAAATATGAGGACTGTATCACAAAGCGTTGTCTAGTTATTGATCGGACAAGGTTTTTGTGGTCAAGGCCACTGTGACCTTGACCTTTGACCTACTGACCCCAAAATCAATAGGGGTCTTCTACAGGTCATGACCAACCTCCACACCAAATATGAGGACTGTATCACAAAGCGTTGTCTAGTTATTGATCGGACAAGGTTTTTGTGGTCAAGGCCACTGTGACCTTGACCTTTGACCTACTGACCCCAAAATCGATAGGGGTCTTCTACTGGTCATGACCAACCTCCACACCAAATATGAGGACTGTATCACAAAGCGTTGTCTAGTTATTGATCGGACAAGGTTTTTGTGGTCAAGGCCACTGTGACCTTGACCTTTGACCTACTGACCCCAAAATCAATAGGGGTCTTCTACTGGTCATGACCAACCTCCACACCAAATATGAGGACTGTATCACAAAGCGTTGTCTAGTTATTGATCGGACAAGGTTTTTGTGGTCAAGGCCACTGTGACCTTGACCTTTGACCTACTGACCCCAAAATCAATAGGGGTCTTCTACTGGTCATGACCAACCTCCACACCAAATATGAGGACTGTATCACAAAGCGTTGTCTAGTTATTGATCGGACAAGGTTTTTGTGGTCAAGGCCACTGTGACCTTGACCTTTGACCTACTGACCCCAAAATCAATAGGGGTCTTCTACTGGTCATGACCAACCTCCACACCAAATATAAGGACTGTATCACAAAGCGTTGTCTAGTTATTGATCGGACAAGATGTGGTCTACGGACCGACCGACATACCGACCGACATACCGACATACCGACCGACATACCGACCGACCGACATGTGCAAAGCAATATACCCCCGCTTCTTCGAAGGGGGGCATAATTATGTCTCCCCCCTCTGGGGGAGACATATTGTTTTTGCCCTGTCCGTCTGTCCGTCTGTCACACTTCGTTTCCGCTCAATAATTTGAGTACCCTTTGACCCAGAGCCTTCAAACTTCATAGGGTGATAGCCCTTATTAAGTAGAAGAACCCTATTGATTTTGGGGTCAGTAGGTCAAAGGTCAAAGTCACAGTGACCCAAAGAGTGAAAACCGTTTCCGCTCAATAACTCGAGTACCCTTTGACCCAGAGCCTCCAAACTTCATAGGGTGATAGCCCTTATTGAGTAGAAGAACCCTATTGATTTTGGGGTCAGTAGGTCAAAGGTCAAGGTCACAGTGACCCGAAGAGTGAAAAACGTTTCCGCTCAATAACTCAAGTACCTTTTGACCCAGAGCCTTCAAACTTCATAGGATGACAGCCCTTATTGAGTAAAAAACTCTATTGATTTTGGGGTTAGTAGGTCAAAGGTCAAGGTCACAGTGACCCGAAGAGTGAAAACCGTTTCCGCTCAATAATTTGAGTACCCTTTGACCCAGAGCCTTCAAACTTCACAGGGTGATAGCCCTTATTGAGTAGAAGAACCCTACTGATTTTAGGGTCAGTAGGTCAAAGGTCAAGGTCACAGGGGCCCGAAGAGTGAAAACCGTTTCCGCTCAATAATTCGAGTACCCTTTGACTCAGAGCCTTCAAACTTCATAGGATGACAGCCCTTATTGAGTAGAAGAACCCTATTGATTTTGATGTCAGTAGGTCAAAGGTCAAGGTCACAGGGGCCCGAAGAGTGAAAACCGTTTCTGCTCCATACCTTGAGTACCCTTTGACCCAGGGACTTCAAACTTCATAGGTTGATAGCAATTATAGAGTAAAAAAACCCTATTGATTTTGGGGTCAGTAGGTCAAAGGTCAAGGTCACAGGGGCCTGAAGAGTGAAAACCGTTTCCGCTCAATAACTGGAGTACCGTTTGACTCACAGCCTTCAAAATTCATAGGGTGATAGCCCTTTTTGATTAGAAGAACCCTATTGATTTTGGGGTCAGTAGGTCAAAGGTCAAGGTCACAGGGGCATGAAGAGTGAAAACCGTTTCCAATCAATAAGAGGAGTTCTATTTTACCCAGACCATTCAAACTTCATACGACGGATGTCCTTATTGAGTAGAGGACTCCTATTGATTTTGGGGTCAGTAGGTCAAAGGTCAAGGTCACAGGGGCCCCGAAGAGTAAAAACCGTATCCGGTCAATTACTGGAGTACCGCTTGACCCAGAGCATTCAAACTAAATAGGGTAATAGCCCTTATTGAGTAGAAGAACCCTATTGATTATGGGATCAGTAGGTCAAAGGTCAAGGTCACAGGGGTCTGGGCGCAGGGGGGGGGGGGGGGGGGGTTGGGGGGCGGCGCAGGGGGGAGACATGCGTTTTCACAAAAAAACATCTAGTTTTTTAATGTAATTTAAGTTATTTAACATAATTTCATCATTTTCAGGGCGTTAGACTGGCAAAGTATTTCGAAGACAAGGTTCGAAGTGACACACGATTTGAAGTTCCCGCCGAACGCCATCTTGGAATGGTTGTATTTAGGGTCAAGGTCAGATATCAAACAAATGATCTGTTTTACATGTAACACATTTCCTTTAGCCTCTGGAAAGTTTCTTATTGAAGATTTTGTTCAACTATGAATTTTAAATAGAACTTATATTTTGTTTGTCTAATGCTGTGTTCGTTTGTTTTGTTTTTATGTTATTAAATAAATGGGCAAAATATAATAAATTAAAATGAAAATGAAAACCAGTCTCAAATTTAAAAAATTTGATTGTTTAAATGTAGAATAGTCTCCATTTCAACCGATCAGATAATTTTCATTTGAGACTGGTTTCCAGTTTCTGTTTTATGATCTTGAACACAGATTTTTTTTTCATTCTAATCCGTACAGGGAGATAATGCTTGTACCGAGATCTTGCTTCAGCGCTTAAATCGTTCCGGAAAACTTCACATGGTGCCGGCAGCCATTAAGGGGCGGTACATTATCCGATTTACAGTGACGTCACAGTACACAACTGAAGCTGATATCGATCGTGATTGGAAGATTATTAAGGAGGCGTATTCTAAAATCCAGCGTGACGAAACTGGTAAGGTGACCTTTGATCTTTTGAAATGGAAATGCCGAAAATAGAAGCAAGTCTGGAATGGATCCGTAATTAGTTCAGTGGGGTTTCATTAACCTCCTTTTGGCAAAAGTATTTAATTGTAATAGGGATTTTGGCTAGAAAATTGAAAATTATTGTGTTACTGCGTCAAGACAGTCCCTTTTGCAAATCTTGCATCCGGCCTTGCGAGTATACTTGTTTCGAGTTCCTTGAACATACTGCATTATTAAGCTCATCCCTGTGTTTTATCGGACCAGTATCAAAACTGGGGTTGTGTCACTTAAAGAAAATATTTGGATGAGTGCTTTGCGAGATTCTAGTTAAAGTTTGTGTTTTTTGCTTAGCACATCTATGAAATAAACAAGATTGTCATTGATTTAAAAAAAACGAACCGGAATGAAATTAATATTCATATATGCTAATAGGTATTATACATGTAAAATGCAAGAACCATCCTGACTAACAAAAATATCAAGTTTCAAGTTCATTTTACCATTTTCTCAGTAAGTACATCGTACTTAAACAAGAGACATCCTCATTTTATTTATAATATTTAACTTCGTTATACATTTTTGTTTTAACTTTTTTAAGAAATATGTTTCAGATATAATCACGACACTTGGAGAAAATGCAATACTAATAATCGCCTTTTCTGCGTTATGAAAGCCATGGTCGCCATCTTTTTTCTATTTTTAGAATCGTTGGAAGATGACGTGTTCGTGGAGACTCATGAAAAGGAGAACGTCAAGGAGAAGGAGAAGCCGTCGTGGAAACGTAGCCGCGAGTTTGGAATGTCACTGGTGCTTAGCAACGTGCCCATGTCACCAAAGTTGATCAACGGAAGTTATGCAGCGTTCTTTGATAATATGGTGGAATTCGCAAAGGTAGTCCAGAGCCCAATGTTTGCTGTATGCAATGTGTTTCTTTTGCAAGATATAGATTGGACTAGTCGAAACTATTAGCACTGTACATTCCGAAAGATGTGCCAAGTCTAACGTGAAGCAGCTTATATGAATGGCAGTCGTGACTAATAAACTAAGTATATTACAGTTACCATCAGTACCATCTGTGAAAATAAATTCTGTAGATATTACGAGCTATACAAACTATCTTTCCTCCTATATTCGTTCATTCTTTCTTCCTTTAAAAACAACAATTAAAATGTCAAATATGTCTAAGAGAAAATGTTAGCCTTGGTGTGGCAAACATTTGATATATCTTCCAAATTGTTTTATAATAAGATAAATTGGTAGATGTTTATTTACACGGGACTCCTGATCCAATAGTTACAAGTTTGAGTCCTAACAGGCATAAGATTTTTCAGAGATTTTCAACGATTGATGCGAGTAAAATTTTTAACACCCATGAAGCAGTCACATAGCTTGAATTCAGGAAGGCTGCTCACGAAGCAGACATCTTTAATAGGTCTCCAAATTATAATCATTGTGCGATTGTTAGGAAGCAACATATAGAAATATATTGATGCTTTTCTTCAGGAAATAACTAGCACTGACGATGCCGGCCGTCCAATCAGATTATCGCCAAGAAGGCGCGTGCATCTACGCGACCAATCAAAACAGCAAAGCCTTGACATTGGATTGCTTTCAGCCAATAGAAATCCAGGTTGCTTTAAACAAGGCTCGCTCGACAGCAAAGTGGAAGAAATATTAGAAACATATTCTAATGGCAACTACGTCATCAAGTAATCCTTTTTTCGATTTACTAGTTGTCTGTTATAGAAAACCTTTAAGCCCACGTGCTTCATTTTTTTTCTCAAACGACAGGAAATAAGAGGTTTTGTCTATCAAACAGGACGGAACCATCTCAAAAGAGGTCCTAATTCACAAGTTGTCACCCTTTAAATGTTTTTAAATTTGATTATATCTTGTGCTTCATGTTCCAGAAAACGGTCTCTATTTTCAGAAGTTTTCGGCTGACATTTGAAAAATCGATATTTCAGGTACCCCAAAGACCTCAGCGCACTGAATGAGACACACGAAGAAGCCGAGAACCAGCTGACAATTGTAGTTCCGGATCGCCATGTTCAATATGGCGATATTACTGAAAAACGGACAGTTGCGACAAAAGATGCCTCAAACGGAGTACGAATGTTTTGTAAACACTGCGGTCATCCCGTGGATGTGGACGACTGATTGTCAGAACTGCTGGACCCTAATGCCATATGGGACACATCACGGGAAAAGGTGTTTTTGAGAAATTGACGTTTATTTTTTGAAATGACGTCACAAAGTTGAGCAGACGACACTACATTTTACGCATTTCGTGATAAAAACAACTGTATAGTAAAACTGTGTAATAATTTCATCTATTAGTTATGAACAAATAATAGATAATGGTTCCTTCCAAGTATAATAACAACTAAAATGTTAAACAAATAACCATAGACGCCCTTTCCCGTGAAGTGACAGTTATCAAAAAGCTGAAGATCTATTTTATCGTATATATCAGCTTTAAAGGAATATAAGAGAACTGTTGTCAAAAGGCATCGATAACAACACAATTAGCTGTGTTGTTTTGTTGATATTGTAAGTAAGTTAGTTCTTAGTAGGCATAGTTTATAAACGTATCGTCGGAAGTTAATTTGGGTGAAAATTAGTCCGTTAAACGTATGAATAACATGGTAATGAAAGGGAGATAACTTCAAACAATTGTGTAACTCTTGACAAACAGATTTGTCTCTCTTGATTGAATAAATAAAATCTCAACTGGGCTACAGTAATGAATAGTAGAATAACGGACGAACAGAAATGTTATGTTTTGGAAATTTTGGCAAAATCGTGTAATGAGATAGTTAGATTCTCGTTCCTGAGCAAACAGCTCAGTGTATCATAAACCAGCAAAGCGTCTTCTTGAAGTCTTTAGTCCAAACAGACACAGTGTGTTCTAATACAACCAGGCGTCATCGTCAAGTCTTTAGTCTAAACAGTCACGGTGTATTATAAAACAACCTGACATGTAGGAATATCATTAATAAATGCTTTAGAAGATAAAACAAAATTGTATTATTTTATGGAAATAAATTAACTACTGGTACAAATCTTTTATTGTTTATACTTTGTTTAGCCGTTAACTTTACAGAGAAGAATTCCTCACATTTGTTTTGTTACAAATACCACCGATAATATTACGAATTAAATAGGAAATACCCAGTGAAGTTAAGACAAAATTAAATACAAATTTACTTGGAGTGCACTGGACCCGGAAGGTCGAGTTCAGTAAAAGTGAGCTTCAAGTTTTCCTGCTGATATGAAGTGAGCTAGTAAAAACAAGATAAACCTGTGAGCTAATGCTCACTAGTGATACCCCCGCTTAGAGAAATATGACTTTCAAAATGTAATTTGCAAGCAATTGTCATATGTATGAAGGGTGTCAAATTTTCAGAGTATTTACCTATATACATATAAAATACTAGATGTTTTTGTGAAAAATGCATGTCTCTCCCTGCGCCTTGGCCCCTGTGACCTTGACCTTTGACCTACTGACCCCAAAATCAATAGGGTTCTTCTACTCAATAAGGGCTATTACGCTATTTTGTTTGAATGCTCTGGGTCAAGCGGTACTCCAGTTATTGACCGGATACAGTTTTTCACTCTTCGGGGCCCCTGTGACCTTTACCTTTAACCTACTGACCCCCAAATCAATAGGGTTCTTCTACTCAATAAGAGCTATCACCTATGAAGTTTGAATGCTCTGGGTCTAACAGTACTCCAGTCATTGAGCAGAAACAGTTTTTACACTTTGGGCCCCAGTGACTTTGACCTTTGACCCCAAGATCAATAGGAGTTCTCTGCTCAATAAGGACATCCATTGTATGAAGTTTGAAGGCTCTAGGTGAAAAAGAACTCCTGTTATTGAGCTGAAATGGTTTTCACTCTTCGGACCCTGTGACCTTGACCTTTGACCTACTGACCCCAAAATCAATAGGGTTCTTCTACTCAATAGGAACATCACCCTGTGAAGTTTGAATGCTGTAGGTCAAACGGTACTCCAGTTATTGAGCGAAAACAAAGTGTGACAGATGGACAGAGGGACAGACGGACAGGGCAAAAATGATATGTCTCCCCCAGAGAGGGGTGGGAGACATAATAAATGTATAAAATATCAGGCTGCTACATGTTATAGTGCCTTAGATAAATGCGACACAAATTGTGCATGTATGTCATCTATATGTAAGAATCTAAGTATTCGGTGAACAGGAAGTAGGTGAGCAAGGAGCATAAAATCGCTCTGCACCATATGGGAATATATGATAAAGCAATAAGCAAAATATCAGGCTGCTGCATGTTTCAGTTGCTAAGAAAACTACAACAGAAATTGTGCATGTATGTCAACTATGTGCACAAATCTAAGTATTCGGTAATCAGGAAGTAGATGAGCAAGGAGCATAAAATTGCTTTACACCATATGGGACTATAGGATAAAGCATTATGCAAAATATCAGGCTGCTGCATGCTACAGTTGCTTAGAAAACTGTGACGGAAATTGTGCATGTATGTCAGCTATGTGTAAAAATCTAAGTATTCGGTGAGCAGGAAGTAGGTGAGCAAGGAGCATAAAATCGCTTTACACCATATGGGACTATAGGATAAAGCATTATGCAAAATATCATGCTGCTGAATGTTATAGTTGCTTAGAAAACTGCAACGGAAATTGTGCATGTATGTCAACTATGTGTAAAAATCAAAGTATTCGGTGAACAGGAAGTAGGTGAGCAAGAAGCATAAAACCGCTTTACACCATATGGGACTATAGGATAAAGCATTATGCAAAATATCATGCTGCTGAATGTTATAGTTGCTTAGAAAACTGCGACGGAAAATTAACATGCCCTTTGGTTGATGTAATGCACCTTTATAGTAACAAAACCTTAAATATTTGGCAAACAGGAAGTAGATGAGCAAGGAGCATGAAATTGCTTTACACCGTATGGGACTATAGGATAAAGCAATATGCATAATATCAGGGTGCTGCATGTTATTGTTGCTTAGAAAACTGCGACGAAAAATTAACATGCCTTTTGGTCGATGTAATGCACCTTCATAGTAACAAAATCTAAAAATATGCGGCAAACAGGAAGTAGATGAGCAAGGAGCATGAAATTGCTTTACATCATATGGGACTATAGGATAAAGCAATATGCAAAATATCAGGCTGCTGCATGTTATAGTTGCTGAGAAAACTGCGACGAAAATTTTGTTACGGACGGACGCACGGACGCACGGACAAACGGACGGACGGACAAGGGTAAAACAGTATACCCCCCTCTTCTTCAAAGCGGGGGTATAAATATGCGTATCATGTCAGGAATTGCCACACCCAGAAAACATGCAGCCGAAAGAGAGAATGGGCCTTTAAAATGATCAGTTTCAAATAAGACACGACAAACAATAAACGAAAAAAGAGAACCTGAGGGGTCACCGCCATGAAATAGTCAGTGACAAAAGAATTTAGGAGTTTAAACCAGGTTTTAGGGTGCACCAACCTCATACTTGCCCCCCAACAGGTTCTCATATGACAAACAAGTACACGTTGTTTTGGGAAATTAGCTCCAACCCACCCGTTAACTTGGCAACGTTGCAAAGCACAAGCACACCAACAAGCATCTGTGCCCAAGGTTATAAAGCTGAGCAAGGAAACCAGTCTCAAATCTCAAGCATCTGATTGGCTGAAATGGCGACCAGTCGCCATTTCAGCCAATCAGATCCTTGAGATTTGAGACTGGTTTCCAATCTCAGCTTTATAACCTTCATCATTTTCGAAATGATAGGTGCTCAACGTCCTTATCAAGACCATAGCCCCTGGATTCAAATCAGCAAGAATACGATGACAGGAATAAAAGGAACAGATCAAATTATACAAACTGCGCTCTTTTTGTACAGATATGTTACAAAACTCTGCGACCAAAATCTTAGCTTTTTTTAAACTATCAATTTGCAGAAAAGTACAGACGGGGAATAACCATCACTATAGATTATATTTGGCAACATTTTAATCATTACTAGTCTGAATTAATTTTAAATTAAAATGTTACAAAACTAGGGTATTTGCTGGTGCTTATAACAATAATGATGATTACAATTAATGTTTATAACTATGAACTCTTCAAATTTTAATGTCACGGTAAATACCCAATATTATCGCGGTTAACCATAGATAGTTTTTCTTGATTGTAGCTATGCCACATTCATGTAGTAAAATATACAGCATCATAAAATGGGATATAAATATAAAACATTTGTGTTAATAGAATAAAACTTCTAAGAAGTATATTTTTAATGGAATAAGTTAGTCAATAGTCATCTTGCAAACACGTTTGTTTTAAACTATTTTTATAAAGGTGCGATATGTCATAAAGCTGTAGATTCTTCCAAATGTTCGTTACGGCAAGTTTACTGTAATCTTTTGATATGCAGACAACGCTTGGAACCGAAATATTAAGTCTGTATGAACCAATAATTTTTCCTGAACAAGATAAATGCACTATAGAGTTTGTCTTTTCAGAGCATACAAATATGTTGTCACGGAGACCGACCGCCACACCACGCGGTTCCTCAATAGTCTCATTCTTCACTTCGAGGCTAGTGTTGTTAGCGACATCACAGATATAAACAGTATCCGCATTTTTGTCTGTAAAAACCACTTTGTTACTGTAACTGATATAAGAACAGGCGCTTTGATCCATCGGATATTTTCTAGCTGGAATTTTCAAGCCGAGCTCTTTCTCGCTGCCCATTTTGGAGATGATGGAAACAGGTTGGATGTTTTCTTCGGTTCCTACTAGGAATTCATCTTGATTGATCAGACATATAGATTGATATCGTTTGGTCACATCAAAACTTCTTGTCACTGTAACGATATTAGATTTATTTACGACTGCAATATACAGTACTTTATTATTTCTGCAAGTTATAGCAATCTCATCGTCCGACACAGAAACAACACCACAAGGAGCAAACTCTAACGTTGTGGACCCCAATTTCTTTAGCTGCTGATCCAGAATCACACATTTATCATCAATATACTCAACCGTTATTAGTCTCCCGTCTGGTAGAAAATCCATACCTACCACTGGCGAAGTACTTTTTTTACCTTTTTCCAGATCAGTAGAAATAAGAAGTTTAGGTTCCTTGCTGTGTTCAGTTGTTTGACTGTTTTGAACTAAGTTGATATATTTTAATGCCATAATCCCAGGTTCTGTGTCTTCCGTTGGTGGAAGTTTAAGGAAATCATGAAATTCCACAGAAACGACAACGTCCCTCACAGCCTCAATTTCAGTGTCAATATTTGTCTTCATCTTAGTCACATGATCTCTTATCTGGTAAGATAATATAAGCTGCTGTGACATAGTTCCATCCTCAGCGACCCGCTCTATGTCGGAGAGCGTTTGTGACATCGCTTCTATGCATTGATTGATAGAGCATTCGTTCTTGTTGTAATCTTCAAACAGCTGTTGTTGAAAAACAGCTGTGTTTTTTTCAATCAAGTTTACCCATCTTTCAAACATTTTTTCTACATTTTCTTTCATATTTTTTATCTGACTTGTAACGTTATCAGCATCGGTTACAAATTTACTTCTTTTAATTGAAACATTTTGACAAAAAGCGTTGGCCTTTTCGGTGGTGGTCAATAAGTCTTGTCTTAAAGTTGTTATTTCTTGGACTCCTGAACTCGCTCTTTGCTCAATTTCCACCACACTGTGACACTTCCGGTGGCCAATGATGGCACAAGTACTGCAGCACAAATGATCGTGATCCTCACAAATAAACTCAAATAGTTTTTTATGAAGTTTACATTGATCCAAACCTTTCATGTCGAACGGAACAGTATATTTTTCAGCTTCTCGTTCCGAAACTATATTGTGGTTGATAGCAAAAGAAAACACTTTATGAACTACAGAACAGTCAGAACATTGGTACTCCACACAGTCAATGCAGAAATGCTTGGCTTCTGACTCCTTGTCCTTTCGGCTGCATGGCTTGCAAAACTGGATCTGTCTTTTACCCGAAACTGCGAATTCCGAATTGTCTTTTTCAATCAAAATGTCTCGTTTCGATTCTGAGTCTGCCATTTTAAATTTCCATTTATCATTCGTGTTCAGATCAAATCAGTCACAAAATTAAACTTCATACAATCACATTCACATCTTCATATGCACGCCCATAAATTGTATCTGGGTTATGGTAACCGGTAACAACCACATCTTGTCGGATGTAAAAGGAATGAGGAAGTAAATCAAAATATTAATGAGACCATCAATATAACGTTACCACTCTTACGGTAGAAAATGAAAAATATTCGGTAGGTCACATTAGGTACACGCTTTAAATATCGAATCATTTACAGTCAAAGCTGATTATTAGACAGAAATAATGTAATCAAACAGAAAAAATACATTACAGTCAACGGAAAAAAAACATTTTAAGGATGTTCGCCTGGTCTTAATAAGTAATAGATATATAACGTTTCTATATATTATATCAGAAGTTAGTCCATTTCTTAACTAGCATTAATCATGTAAAATAGTAGGAATCACCGTGCTCGTTCTTTTAAAAAATTTCAATGTTATCAACATACTCTCAGAAATTTTACCAAAATCTTAACTCGCAAAAAACAGGATGGTGTTTTATGAATCATTATCTTTTTGTTATGGCTACCGTTCGGACCGAACCCCCGGGTTCTCAACACTTCCTGGGCGGAAAGGTGCATTTTCTCGAGTAGGACCCTTGGCCATAAACCACCGTAGACTGAAAGATATCGAAGCAACAATGGATTTTGCGCACCAAAACATTAACACTCCGGTGTGTTCGGTACCACTGGGATCCAGCCACCGGAAATAATGTCCATCAGCTGGACCTTGGTCAGAGCAGCTGCGTGTTGTCTAAGATGAAACAATGTTGGCCGAAAAAAAAGAATTCCGCATCGGGGTCAGGGATACAATAAACACTGTGTTCATTCGCACCGCGAAACAACTGAAAACAAATCCTTTTATCTCTCCTGTATTGCTTAGGATCAAACCAGCCAACAAACTGGCGGACACGACCATTACGTTTTTTTTTCGTCTCGGTCCAATACAGGGGCTGTTGTTTCGATGTTTGAAGTTAAGGAAATTTTACGGTTCTTTATTACATAATTCATTTCACAAATAGGTTCAATTGCCCAATAGGAAAAATATAAGGATAGGATCAGTGCAGTAATTTTCGGATGGTCAACAATTGTCGATGTCAGTAAGTTGGTGAAAGTAACAAATAGCGATAAAATACACATGTTTCATGCTATTCGTTTTCATTCTGACCAATAAACAAGCCTTCACTTATTCTTCCCGTACAGATGACTTTTTGAGCCGCAGTCAGAAAAGGCAATTAATAAAAATTACAACCTGAGGGGTTATCGACCTAGAACGATTTGTGGCAAAATTATTTTTTATTTAACAAGGTTCTAGGGTACACCAACCCACCTTTCAACTCGACAATGTTGCATTCAGAGGTAGCTATAACACAAGAAGCAAATGTCTCGTCATAAACCCCCTGTAACCGTCGTGCAAACAACGAGGTAAGTAAAGCGACCGACTGCAGATAGGTCAATCACCGGGCTTGCAGAGCGCTGTAGAATATTAGGTTGGCAGCGTTTCTTTTTTTGGGTGACGTCACGTCACCCAATGCTACAGTATATGTGAATTTCTCGATGGTACCTCGCTCTCTATTTACTTTGTGCTAATGAACGCGGTACCAAATGTGAAATCCGATCATTTTACCTCCAGAGCATTAGTGGCCTTGAATAAAGTATACAGTTTATGTAGGTTCACTGAGTTTATTAGACGGTAGACGGCGCAGCTTGATTGTCCTGAAATCTGAACACACATTTTTGTGGAATTTTTGTGATAAAATTTCCAGATTAAGGTTTCAGAACAGTACGGATTATCTTGGAAAAATGTTGTTAATAACGGACATATATCTCTCTAATTGTTTTAAGTTTTGGGAATAGCAGCTTTCGCACAGATAAGAACTCACAAGTGGTGAACTGTATCATGTCATTATAAACTTGCTTAATTGCTTTTGCTATGTTGTATACCTTAGAGCTCTTGAGAAAATTATCATTTTATGAATGAAATTTTTGCAGAGGACATTGACATTAGACACACTTCAGTATTCTTAAAAATATTTTATTTGATTTTGAATTTGTTTTAAAAGGTAAAATCAAACTGAAGAAAAGGTGAGATTGTAGTATCTAGCTGTTAAACATAAGTCCCTGTGGTTGTTGTTGTTGTTTGACCCTCCCGCCTCTGACCGAGGACATTATGGTGTGGTTCGTGAAGTCCCTGTGGTTTATCATCATTGTATTATAAACTCTCTGTCATATCTGTTGTATGAATCATTTTGGTAGTAGACTTGGCTATAGCAGCATAGTAATAAAGCTTATATATACAAACACTAGTAGTTGTTAGAACATTACATCTGGTGCATCCAAAAGTTAACATGTGAGTCATACAAGGGTTTGTCTGATATCTCATTGGATCTTTCGGTTATTTATTGTTAGTGTGGGGTGTCTTGCGGTGGTGTGGGGTGTCCTGGGGTAATTAGTAACACCCTAAATTCAATACATGTATCGTTTAATCGGCAAATTATCGAATACAAAAGCTGCTTAAACTATACAGTGGTGTTTATCAATCGGTAAGTGGTTGTACTTTGTTTATTTTATAAAAATTTTAACATGCGCTGAAATAACTATGTAATTTGGAGAAAAATTTGTCCGTTTCCCCGTCCAATCAAAACGTAATGTACGAAACGTGATATATTATTGAAGAATATTCCTTCGAAAGTTTCTTACTATACAATATCTTGACAAATTTCAGTTAAAATAGATAATAATTTTCATAAAATTGTTCGATTATTACAAATGTTGCGCATATTTATCGTATAAAACGTTCAAATTAAATCATACTCGAAATTTTCGCCCCAACTCAGTCTTGAATATTTGCATCCACCCGAATGCCCGTGGTAGATAAAAACTTGATAAAGTAGAAGCCGGACCGGACACACAAACTTTTGCTCTGCCATCCAAACTCCTCAAATAGGAAACTCCACAAAATCTGTAGATGATGTGACATTATGACAATCACTCTAAAACGTCACCCATCAGTACTTTCAGTGCTTTGATTAATTTAAAGATGCTTTTTGTGAATGACGTTAATTTTGCCTTTCATGTTCTTTAAGTTAAAAAATCAAACTTCCATAAAACACTTGTTGACAAATTACCGGTACTTGGTTGCAGTTAGTACTGTGGTCATTTTAACTGTAGCTGTGTGTTTTTAATAACTCTGGGCTTTCAACAAGTTTGTTTCTAAAATTGTTGTACCAAACCCCCTGTATTAAAAGTGTTCCTGTTATGCAAAAATTACGTTCACAAAAATCTTAAACACTGTTACAAAGCATAGAAAGCCGAACAAGGCGTGAAATATTAACTATGTAAGATATGCACGTGAACATTGCTATATGGAAAAGTTACACTATTGAAATCTTAACGACTGCACGCTCGACAGAGACGTTATTAACACGTTAAATTCGGGCATCTTTTCCAACGGAAAGTGAGTGAGTAGTTCTATCTGATCCTTCCCCACCCCAAACAAATTTTGGTGCGAGTTTTGAAAACAAGAAATCATTAAAAATATGGAGTGAGGGGAGGATTGTGGAAAAAAATATTGATGGTTGAGTTTAGAAAGAAATAAAATGAATTTTGTTCATTTTTGGGAGGGGTAGCCAGCCCAGAGACCCCCTTACCCGACAGCCCCTCTATCCATCAATCGGATATCCACACCATTCCCGCACAAAAACATTTTTTTTGTCTGAGTTTAGATATAACCTATGCACCTTTGACCCTGTATTCCCTGCCCCAACCCCAATATACAACTGTCCCTCCTCACTGGACACGTTTTAATAAAGTACGAAAAATGTAATAAAATATTGTGTAGGGATGTGTAGTACCCCTGATCCTTTCCCCTACCAACAATATTTTGAATAAAACAGGAATATGTACTTGAATCCCCAACACACCCCAAAAATGATTGTTGGTTTGAGTTTAGAAATACCTGTAAATAAAATGAAAATTAAAAAAATATATAATATTGAAGTCGTGTGATTATCCCTCCATCTATCTTAAAGGGCTTGTGAGCTTTTGTAAAGCATATGCGACAATTCATAAACCATACAGACTTCAACGCCAACAGGTTACCGGTTACTGCTATTCAAGTGCATTTTATATCTGTGTTAAATTTAATATGATTTAATGCATGTTCTTTACAAGCCGCATTAAAAATCTAGAATCCCATGGACGTCATAAGTAATGAAGTTTGAGGTTTACCATGCCGGCTATTGGGTTCAGAGACCTAGTACCCTCTTTGGCACCATAGTGCGCGCATTGTGTTACCAGAGGCTCAGGTTTGAAAGGTCAACATTACATTAGATCAGTGTGACAGGATTCTTTGTTTTAAGTCCACCAGCGGACTCGGAAGTTTGTTTAGTTCAAACCCAGTCTTAAAGGCGGATCTTCCCTACACAAACTATGTGCTTCACCAGTGCCGATTTTTAAATGACAGTTCCACCCAGCAGGTATGTACATCCGTTTGAAAGTAGAACTAACTTCATGCGAGTCACTGCGGGGCCTGTCAACAGAGCTGATGGAGTGCAGCTAGTATCTGCCTCACAGTCATGTGTGTTAAAAACAAAGAGTAACATAAAAATCTGTCCTTTGAACGA
Source organism: Corbicula japonica (assembly GCA_038501625.1). Taxonomy (NCBI): domain Eukaryota; kingdom Metazoa; phylum Mollusca; class Bivalvia; order Venerida; family Cyrenidae; genus Corbicula; species Corbicula japonica. The sequence continues at coordinate 1,214,742 of JAZAYU010000162.1, forward strand.
TCTTAAAGTGCACGAGGTACATACACGGCTCGAAATTGTTAACTACATGACTAAGATTATTTTTATATATATAAACTGTTTTACACAATGCATATAATGCATACACAATGCATATAATGCATCTATTCATAACATATAATTTTAAATGTAAAGTAGTTAAATTCAGAACTTGATTATTTAATAATGCAAGGTAAATAAACCCTGGAATCTGTTCTTTATTGTAGACATCAGTTATACTTACCTTACCTTACTTTTGATGATTATGGCAAAAAATCCTTCCATACATGATTACTGTCGGAAATAATAATACAATGATGTTATATCACATTATTTTGCTGAATCTTCTCGGTTAAATGTCTGAAGCTATTTTTTTTATTACTCAACCATTGTTATGTTATGTTTTACAGAAATTTATGCTTGATTATAAATTTTATATATACAATTTAATGTTATACATGGTATGTTATATAGTATGTTATTGGTTTTATAAATTTCTTACTTATTCCTTACTAAAAAATTGTAAGAAAACATACGAGTATATATCTATCTCGCAACACAGATTCCTTACTCCTTATGACAGTGTTTGTGTGTATGTACGAGGGTTGTCCCAATAAACCGTAGACAATTTGAATACAAAGAAAACTATCGAACATATATTTATGCAAATTTCACAATGAGTTAAAACATCATTTTGTCACATCTATGCCTAATTACAAATAAAAATCTTTTAAGATAAAAAAAATACATAAAATTTATTTAAGGTTCCGTGTTAGTGATTGGCGGCCGACGCCAAACGCTATATGTTTTGGAATTAAATAATTTACTTTAAAAAAATAAGGGACATAACACAATGTCTTTTAGCGGCAAAAAAGTTGCCAGAAAGGATGACCAATAGTTTTAATTTTATTCAGATTGTCTACGTTTTATTGGTACAACCCTCTTATTCCATCTACCCACACGTTGATTGTTATATAAATCATATTGTTCCTTTCATGAACGCGATTACAATAAAATATATTCCGTTTTGTTCTGTTCAGTAGTGATGGTAGGCCATCATTAAGTCATCCACTATGCAAATGCAATACATTTGCAGTCTTTGTGCAATACATTTGCAGTTGTGTGCAATACATTTACAGTCATTGGGTAATACATTTGCAGTCTTTGTGCAATACATTTGCAGTTTTTGTGCAATACATTTACAGTCATTAGGCAATACATTTGCAGTCTTTGAGCAATACATGTACAGTCATTAGACAATACATTTGCAGTCGTTGTGCAATACATTTGCAGTTTTTGTGCAATACATTTGCAGTTTTTGTGCAATACATTTGCAATCTTTGGGCAATACATTTACAGTCATTGGGAAATACTGTGAGGAAAAATATTTGACGATTTAGCTTGGGCCGAGTCTAACTGCTAAATCTTTTTGGTTATTTTAATGCTTTGTGTTAAATTAGTGTGGTTGAACGGTAAAGTCCAAGGACTTCCGTAGGAAGGTATAAAAGCAATTATCTTTCATTGATACAGGGCAGTCTGTCGCCGAGTGTCGAGGTATTCACATCGTTGAGATTCAACATTTTGGTCTGCATTATAGGTCCAATATAGTACATCACTGTACAAGGGCATATTGACCGGGTTGTTTCGTTCAACATGTATGATGTGAATAGTATTGGTTGAAGCTAGGGTTGATAGGGTTTTGAGATAGTGTCTTCAGACAATTGCTGGAAACACATGCGTCTGAAACACTTGTGTCCCTAAGGTAGCTTCAGAGTAGATGTTGAGCATAGGGTATTTAGATAGTGTCCTCAGACAATTGCTGGAAACACATGCGTCTGAAACACATGTGTCCCTAAGGTAGCTTCAGAGTAGGTGATGAGGATAGGGTTTCTAGATAGTGCCTTCAGACAATTGCTGGAAACACATGCGTCTGAGACACTTCTGTCCCTTAGGTAGCTTCAGAATAGGTGCTGAGGATAGGTTTCAGGTTAGACAGTGTTCCCAGACTATTGCTGACGAAGAGGTTCTCGCATCCTCGGGATATCACATAAGTCTGAGACACTATTGTTCAGCAGCGTTTAAGTGTTGAGGGTATGTTTGAAGGTGTTTTGCTTGAGGTTTTGTTTAGATGTGATTTGTTGACTTTGTTGAGCAGAAGTTGAAAGTTTTAGTTGCTCAGGTTTGCTTGATGTAAGTGTGTTATTGTTTGAGGATCTGTTGAAAGTAGTTCGAAATATCATTATGTTCCATATAGTTTATTTGCTCAGCATATGCGCTGAGATCGTGCTTGAAGTTCGTGTGTGATTGTTTTGTTTCGGACTGTGATTTTTGTTTGGGTGAGTGGTTGAAACTTTAGCATCAGCTATTTTTGTCCAGGAGGTTTATTGCCCTGGGAATATTGTTATATGTTTGGCTGATTCTAATCCTGATTATTGTGTTTCACCCCAATCAATTCAGCAATCATTGAAATCATTTTGGAGCAAAGTAGCTCAGGAAAAAATTATTATATTGTTAAAACAATACATTGCCCTGACATACGTTGAAATCATTTTTCGAGAAAAATTATATATATATATATATATATATATATATATATATATATATATATATATATATATATATATATATGCTGAGACAAATAGTCTGTTTTATGTACCTTCCGCTCGGGGCACGTTACAATACATTTAAAGTCCTTTTGCAGTACATTTGCAGTTTTTGTGCAATACATGTACAGTTTTTGTGCAATACATTTGCAGTTTTTTGGCAATACATTTACATTCGTTTGGGTGATACATTTGCAGTCTGTGTGCAATACATTTGCAGTTTTGTGCAATACATTTACAGTCATTGGGTAATACATTTGCAGTCTTTGTGCAATACATGTACAGTCATAAGGCAATACATATGCAGTCTTTGTGCAATGCATTTTGCAGTTTTTGTGCAATACATGTGCAGTCTTTGTGCAATACATTTTGCAGTTTTTGGGCAATACATTTATATTCGTTTGGGTGATACATTTGCAGTCTGTGTGCAATACATTTGCAGTTTTGTGCAATACATTTACAGTCATTGGGTAATACATTTGCAGTTTTTGTGCAATACATGAACAGTCATTAGGCAATACATTTGCAGTCTTTGTGCAATACATTTGCAGTTTTTTTGCTATACATTTACAGTCATTAGGCAACACATTTGCATTCTTGTGCAATATTTTCACAGTCATTGGGCAATATATTTGCAGTCATTAGGAAATACATTTAAAGTCCTTTTGCAGTACATTTGCAGTTTTTGTGCAATACATGTACAGTTTTTGTGCAATACATTTGCAGTCTGTGTGCAATACATTTGCAGTTTTGTGCAATACATTTACAGTCATTGGGTAATACATTTGCAGTCTTTGTGCAATACATGTACAGTCATAAGGCAATACATATGCAGTCTTTGTGCAATACATTTTGCAGATTTTGTGCTATACATTTACAGTCATTAGGCAACACATTTGCAGTCTTTGTGCAATATTTTCACAGTCATTGGGCAATATATTTGCAGTCATTAGGCAATACATTTGCAGTCTTTGTGCAATATTTTCACAGTCACTGGGCAATACATTTGCAGTCTTTGAACAACACATATGCAGTCTTTGTACAATACATTTTCAGTCTTTGTGCAATACATTTGCGGTCTGTGCAATACGTTTGCAGTCGTTACCATTCCAAGAAGATGTCAGATTTATAAAATGGCTGTAGTTGGTAGATATTTTCAAATCTCAAGCTCTGGTAGGGAGTTTAAAAGCAATGCTCCCAATATCTTAAAACAAAATCAGAAGAGCTGTCTCAAATCTCAAACATCTGCATTGGCTGAAATGATTATTTGAGACTGGTTTCCAATCTCAGTTTTATGATCTTGTGCTCAGGTTCAGCAACCCTAAAATATTTCTTTTACCAAATTTGGTTGTTTTTACTCAAGAAATTTGTAGGTTATTTTGAGTAAACTGTAGCCGATGCTCTTTTTAACAATATATTCCAGGACAACTGATGTTAGACCATAAATTTTACAATTTTAAAAGTTTCCATTGACACTGTTCGCCTAATATGTAGGCTTGGAAGATCAATCTTAGTTATTTACTGTCCTCTCACATCCCATATAAACTCTTTAAATTGCTCTCTCATACCTTGGTACAGAGACCTATATATATAAATGTATAATATAGGTCTTTGCTTGGTATGACTAGTTAAAGCAGCTGTATACAAAATTGTTGTATGATCGTTGTCTTACTTTGCACACGTTTCGACGACTTATCTGTTAAAGTTTACATGGTACTACAACCAAATAAAAAAAAACGTAATGTTCTATCGCCTTTTTTTATTTCTCCCGTTTTATGAGAAAAAAAAGAATGTGCGTCGGCCGGGAATCGAACCCGGATCGACTGCTTGGAAGGCAACCATGCTAACCTTTACACCACCGACGCCACTTGATATTAAAGTTCGTAAGTGTTTATATCAATATTTTCTTTATCAATGTGTAACTGTTTATCTTTCGAGAATAAATTGGAAAACAGGAAATGGTCAAAAATCACATCCCAGTATTACATAACGTTTAATCAGACCCACGAATTTACGTAACAATAAATGAACCAATTAGTGTAATTTGTAGTTTTCATGCTGTACTATTCTTCTGTACGCCGCAGGTATTTTCATGACGTCACTTCCGCAAACATCGTAAAACAGATAGTAGGGAGTTTCCTACCACAACATTTCTTGTTAATAATGGCTAAAACCTACGACTATCTGTTTAAATTGCTCTTAATTGGTGACTCAGGTGTCGGGAAGACGTGTGTGCTGTTCAGGTTTTCAGAAGACGCCTTTAACGCAACTTTTATTTCAACTATAGGTGCGTAAGAAGTTTTGTAACTTTTATTTTAGGTCTTCCTTATTGAATGTCACATACACGCTCATAGGTGTTTTTGAGACGGATACTGATTCTTCCCAACATAATGAGACGACCCTCCATACTATTTAATGTCTTAAGTAAAACCAATGAGTTATGTTTTGATAAAATCGAACTGTATGCCATATTCATGCCATAATCAGTTTCACCGCATGAAATTTACCGTCAAATGCAATCTTTTCTTGAAATTCACATTTCAGCTGTTGATAAAGCTTACAAATGCCACCTGGTTTTTTGTAAGCATTAATGTAAAGACAAAAAAAAAGTCAGCAACTCATAAAATATCAATTATAATATGAATTAGGCTATGCCTAGGTACGGCAAAAGCATTTTCCAAATAATACAACTTCATTGATATAGTTCACTTTCCTTGAGTTCTGATTGAAGAATTCATCTTTTCAACCTATCTTTGATCTTGACTTGACTTGGTATAGATTTAGAATTGGTACAAGTAGCACTGAGCGAACCAATTGTTCACAATTACAAAACATAATACTAGGTGCAGTCAGCAGTACTGGAAACAACCTGTAATAAGAATGTCATACCACCAGTCTTTATATTGTTTTTTTTAAAGAAAGAAATAAATAAATTGCAAACATGCAGTTGTCAGGAAAGCACCTTAATCGATTTTAAGGTAATGAATTACAAGCACACAGTCAGAATCATATGCAGAATCATTGTGGTAGAAAAATACGCAAGCCAGGAATTTGTTTCAGAGACCAATGACAACTGAACAAACCCAAGTCCAGAGGAGCGGATCAAAACAATACATGTTTAAAGCTGGACTCTGATATTGAGGAGTCTCCCAAATGTTACATTTTATTTCTTTTATTGATCATGTGTCCATCATGATCTACATATATATTCTGGTTTCTTTGAACTCTTTCAGTCAGCACTGTAAAATTGTTGTTCCACAGTCCTCAAGTAAACATAAAGTATTTTTTATTTTATTAATGGTGTGTATGATTGATATGTATATCGTGTCTGGCTCTGCATAGTAACATTGATAATTGATATTCTCTTTAACACCGTATCAATGTTAATTTGCAAAACATCATGTGCAACTTTAATCTTACACATTGTTGCCCAGCCATTTCTTAGAATCATTGAATTGTAATACGGAGTGATGGAACCATTGGTTAGGCCATGAGTGACAGTAGAAATATCTTTCCACAGAACCCAGTTCTCAATTATATGCTTGCAGATCATAATCCTGTAGTGAAAAGTTTAGAAACAACTCCATGTAGAGCCATGCTGAGACAGTGAAAAAAAAACAGTTGCCATTCCCAGGAACATCAATATTTGAAAACTGAACTCCATTAATACACTTATTGTTGCAGTGGCCTGGTTGTTTTTTTCTGGTTGTTTTATTACTTGCTCAGTAACTATGTTCTGTTAATATTGAAGTGTCAATTTGTTGTACACTTTGTTCATTTATAGCATTAAAAGTGTTTTGGTCTAATGCATGAAACCCTTCTTTCAATAACACTTGGATTTAACGTGTAACTATGATCATTCAAAATGGTGCAATGCATTCTTAAAATTCTGTTTATCATAAAGAATGTTAAGTTTACATATTTTTGCATGTATTGAAATTTGTTATTAATTAAAAATTATAATAAAAATAAAATAAAAAAACAATTTAAGTGATGGAATCGACCTGCATATTTATCCTCACATTTACATTCATAGGACGACTATAGACAAAAGAATTACAAATGCTGTTATGCCTTATTCTTAGAATGATCATGGCTGAAACTCCTATGCAACAGATTTGAAATGATCATCAATGTACAGAAAAATGTGTTATTGTCATGAAAAAAATGTTTTAAATTAATTGTACACTGCAGTAGATATTTTACCCACAAAAAATTGGTATGCCACTACTTCGGTATAGCTAGAGTCTAGTTTGCGGCATCGCTAGAGTCTAGTGTTCAGCAGACGTACACCGTTACACGGACCTTAACGGGAATCAGGTTATTAGCAAACAACGTTGTTTGACTGTGTAGCTAAATAATCATGTCGGCGTTCTTTTTGAGAACGAAATACATTGAACCGAGAAAAAACTATTTTTGTGTGGGATAATTCAATTTCAGTAGCGGCTTGCTAAAGTTATTTTTGACCAAAAAGCGACCAGTGCAGATCCTGATCAGATGGCACAGATGTACCAGATGATCTGGATCTACCATGGTCGCACACGCGTAAAAATGCGTATATATGGATGAAATGGTTAAAGTGTTCTGACAAAGCAACAATTAGTGCGGTCAGATACACAAATGAAGTCTGGCAGCGATTTCCAAAGTAGTTATTATTAAACTAGCTTCACTTCAGTCAGTTGATCAGCTTTAGTAGAGCTGGGTACTGCAAGTAAAAATTATACCACGGTTTACCACAGAATTTGCAAGATACCACGGTATACCCCAATATTACCTATAATTAGTAAGCATTGTCCAGCTATACATTCGTTTATGAAAATGATGAGTTAGGGTCAACAAGGCTGAATTTATTAAAAATAATAATAATAAATAAAATAATAATAATAAAAATAATAATATTCTGACTGAGCAAAGTTTTTTTTCTTTTTTTGAGAGAGAAAAATGTCCCCATATTGCCAATTTTGCCTTTTCGTTTCACACCAGTGTGAAATCTAATTGCGACGCCATATTGTTTTAATGTAAACACCAGGCGCGCTTGATTAAAATTTACTTGGCACAACTAATTGTTAAACCAGCCATACTGCAGTTCATTCATGAGTTTTATGTGACCTCTTCTCTAGACCAATTTAAAACGATTGTTAGACATGTTATATAAATCAAGATCGTCTTTTAATTGACCTTAAAATATTTAATTATACATTTCACCTGCAGTTTAAAGTAGAGAAGTGTGAGGTTTAGACGGTATGGACTAGAGCTGACTGTTTATAAATATCATAAAAACTAAATCAAGAATAACTGTTTATTTTGGACACAAAATGGGAAACTTCGAGAATATTTCGAAGTGAAAACCCAAGGGGCGATTCTGACAAAATATACCGGTTTTCAGTGATGATACCGCGGTATCGTACCGTGGGACTTTTTACCACGGTATCCTGTTTACCGGTAATACCGCGCACCTCTAAGCTTTAGAGCTCTTGTTTCTATGGTATGGTAATGTGAATAATCTTACTTGAAGATTCTAAATAAATCATGTCATATTCTTTTTAATTGCTGCATCATTTTTCATTTTTGGATGGGTTTGGGGTGAACTGCATTGATTTTTTTTTCATTTTCACATTCAAATGTTCTGGTGTACATGGTCGCACATGGTTCTGAAGTAAAAGATAAATAAACATGCATTATATATATGATGTATATATGGAGTTAAGGCTTAAATAGTTATAATTATTTAAATTCAAAGTGTATTTACTATCTTTGTTGTCATCATTATCATTTCATTTTTTAGACAGTCTTCTTTTTATGTCATCAAGATTCATTCCATGGTCAAATTATTAAGAATATGAACCCGAAAACAGTGTTTTTGCTTGGATCAAAGCAGGGTTCTATTTGACCAGGGAGACGGCCTTAAGATTCTTGAAAATTTCAAAGAAGCCTCATTTTGACCCCTATTATTTTATCTAGTCATTTTTGTCCACAAATTAGAAGTATTTGGACTATTATGTGGCAGAATTCCCTAAAATGATCAACATGACCCTTGAGATTCAGCAGCTACACTGACGTGGAACCCCTGCAACTATATCTGCCATATTGATAGGACTTGTCTGCTAGATGGGGAGGATGAACTCCCTGGGGAAGTTCAATCACAACATGTAGCTCAGAGGGACATAACTTACTGATAATAGTTGTTAACAGGAAGCAAAATTCATGTACTTTTTATGCTCCTAATTTAACATTGTTTGTGTTTACCTCAAGTTGTTGTACTGTTTATATCATTGATCAGTGGCCTCAAAAGAAATCATGTAAGACCAGCCCAAATTTTACCAGATACATCCCTCGGTCTGGCAACTTTCTGAAGGTCTGGAGTAATGTTCCTAATTTAATGTTAATTAATGTAATGTTCTTGGTACAGGTAGTAAAGTTCTTTGTTGAGAACAGGGAGTAATGTTCTCAATACAGGAAGTAGAGTTCTCGATACAGGGAGTAATTTTCTATGTTTATTGGCCCCTCACTATTCTGCGAACCTTTCAGTGAGAACATTGAATCATAAGGCATTGTTAACAGCCACCACACTGGGTCTGTGTTGAATTCCAATCCAATAAGACCACGAACTATCTGTAATGAAAAAAATTCCACAATCAACTTTGCTCACTATGTGTTAACCATGTAGTGATTAGTTTTCTGATCTCCAAACTTTTTCTAGGTATTTGAATTTCCAATCAAATAAGACTAGTACAGATTTTGAGTGTTGTACAGATTATTACCATAAGTAGCAATATGAAAGGGAGGTTAGGTGCATTACTGTTCTTTCACAGTAGCACCAGAGTAATGTCCCTTATTTGGTACATGTATTATTATAAAAGCTTCGCTGATAAGTTACATGAAAATGTATGTACAGGGTAGAAGATCTGTTGTGAACTTGGCTGTGTTAGTAACACTGTAACAACTTTGAATGTCTTTAAGAATTGTTCACTTGTACGTTGACTGTGTAAGAATATTACATCACATTCTTTGTTTACAGGCCTTCTACAGTTTATATTAATATTAATATTTGAAAACAGTTAATATTTTCATCCTGAGATGTGACCAGGCATCTTAACCTCACAAACTACTTGATTTATCACTAAAAGTTATAACTTTGAACTGTTCATAAACTTTATCTTCATCATAACTTGAATAAATTATGTCTGCCAAGTAACATTATTCAATCAAACTATTGCTGCCCTTTTAAGGTATTTAGAACGCAGCTTTTAACTTATTTATTTAGGTAACTACTAGTGTGAGAGCTTTGAACGGAAATTTGTATACTTGTTTGTACATTTTAATCAAATTATGTCTCATTTCAGACATAAAAGTTTAACCCTTTCCTCCATATATACACATTTTAACGCATGATTAACAAGTGTAGATCCAGATCAGCCGGCACATCCCTGTCATCTGATCAGGATCTCCACTGGTTGCTTTTTGGTCAGAAATATCCTAATAAATCAAATAGCTAACAGTGCAGATCCTGATCAGACAGCACAGATGTGTCAGCTGATCTGGATCAGCACTGGTTCCCTTTTGGTCAGAAATAAGCTAATAAATCAAATAGCGAACAGTGTAATTCCTGATCAGCAGGCACATCCATGCCATCTGATCAGGATCAGCACTGGTTGCTTTGGTCAGAAATAACCTAATAAATCAAATAGCGAACAGTGCAGATCCAGATCAGACAGCACAGATGTGCCAGCTGATCTGGATCTTCATTGTTTACCCATGCCATAAAGGTGTGTATATATGGAGGAAAGGGCTAAGTTTAAAGTTAGTGATCTTACATAATGCTTTACACTATACTCAATTACTCTAAATATACAGGTTTTATGACATGTGCAGTCAGTGTATACCATTATCAAGAACAGCCAGCACATCCATGCCATCTGATCTGGATCTGCACTGGCCACTTCTTGGTCAAAAAAGCCTAATGAATCTAAAGTAAGCAGTGTATATCTTGATCAGACGGCATTGTTGTGCTGGCTGATATAGATAGATCTTGATCAGATGGCATTGTTGTGCTGGCTGATATAGATAGATCTTGATCAGATGGCATTGTTGTGCTGGCTGATATAGATAGATCTTGATCAGATGGCATTGTTGTGCTGGCTGATATAGATAGATCTTGATCAGATGGCATTGTTGTGCTGGCTGATGTAGATAGATCTTGGATGGCATTGATCTTGATCAGATGGCATTGTTGTGCTGGCTGATATAGATAGATCTTGATCAGATGGCATTGTTGTGCTGGCTGATATAGATAGATCTTGATCAGATGGCATTGTTGTGCTGGCTGATATAGATAGATCTTGATCAGATGGCATTGTTGTGCTGGCTGATATAGCTTGATCAGATCTTGATCAGATGGCATTGTGATGTGCTGGCTGATATAGATGGCATTGTTGTGCTGGCTGATATAGATAGATCTTGATCAGATGGCATGTTGTGATATGGCATACAGATAGATCTTGATCAGATGGCATTGTTGTGCTGGCTGATCAGATAGATCTTGATCATTGTTGTGCTGGCTGATATAGATAGATCTTGATCAGATGGCATTGGTGTGCTGGCTGCAGATAGATCTTGATCAGATTGTTGTGCTGGCTGATACAGATAGATCTTGATCAGATGGCATTGTTGTGCTGGCTGATAAAGATAGATCTTGATCAGATGGCATTGTTGTGCTGGCTGATATAGATAGATCTTGATCAGATGGCATTGTTGTGCTGGCTGATACAGATAGATCTTGATCAGATTGGCTGATACAGATAGATCTTGATCAGATGGCATTGTTGTGCTGGCTGATAAAGATAGATCTTGATCAGATGGCATTGTTGTGCTGGCTGATACAGATAGATCTTGATCAGATGGCATTGTTGTGCTGGCTGATAAAGATAGATCTTGATCAGATGGCATTGTTGTGCTGGCTGATATAGATAGATCTTGATCAGATGGCATTGTTGTGCTGGCTGATACAGATAGATCTTGATCAGATGGCATTGTTGTGCTGGCTGATATAGATAGATCTTGATCAGATGGCATTGTTGTGCTGGCTGATATAGATAGATCTTGATCAGATGGCATTGTTGTGCTGGCTGATATAGATAGATCTTGATCAGATGGCATTGTTGTGCTGGCTGATATAGATAGATCTTGATCAGATGGCATTGTTGTGCTGGCTGATATAGATAGATCTTGATCAGATGGCATTGTTGTGCTGGCTGATATAGATAGATCTTGATCAGATGGCATTGTTGTGCTGGCTGATATAGATAGATCTTGATCAGACGGCATTGTTGTGCTGGCTGATACAGATAGATCTTGATCAGATGGCATTGTTGTGCTGGCTGATACAGATAGATCTTGATCAGATGGCATTGTTGTGCTGGCTGATATAGATAGATCTTGATCAGATGGCATTGTTGTGCTGGCTGATATAGATAGATCTTGATCAGATGGCATTGTTGTGCTGGCTGATATAGATAGATCTTGATCAGATGGCATTGGTGTGCTGGCTGATATAGATAGATCTTGATCAGATGGCATTGTTGTGCTGGCTGATATAGATAGATCTTGATCAGATGGCATTGTTGTGCTGGCTGATACAGATAGATCTTGATCAGATGGCATTGTTGTGCTGGCTGATATAGATAGATCTTGATCAGATGGCATTGTTGTGCTGGCTGATACAGATAGATCTTGATCAGATGGCATTGTTGTGCTGGCTGATATAGATAGATCTTGATCAGATGGCATTGTTGTGCTGGCTGATACAGATAGATCTTGATCAGATGGCATTGTTGTGCTGGCTGATATAGATAGATCTTGATCAGATGGCATTGGTGTGCTGGCTGATACAGATAGATCTTGATCAGATGGCATTGGTTGTGCTGGCTGATATAGATAGATCTTGATCAGATGGCATTGTTGTGCTGGCTGATACAGATAGATCTTGATCAGATGGCATTGTTGTGCTGGCTGATCAGATAGATCTTGATCAGATCATTGTTGTGCTGGCTGATACAGATAGATCTTGATCAGATGGCATTGTTGTGCTGGCTGATACAGATAGATCTTGATCAGATGACATTGTTGTGCTGGCTGATACAGATAGATCTTGATCAGATGGCATTGTTGTGCTGGCTGATACAGATAGATCTTGATCAGATGGCATTGTTGTGCTGGCTGATACAGATAGATCTTGATCAGATTGGCTGGCTGATATAGATAGATCTTGATCAGATGGCATTGGTGTGCTGGCTGATATAGATAGATCTTGATCAGACAGCATTTGTGTGCTGGCTGATCTGGATCTTCACTGTTTACCAATGAAATAACAGCCATATCCCATGGAGTAAAGAATTAACCTGATGCTACGAAGCCAAGGACAACTGCATGCTATGATAATCAGTGTTGATGAGCTAAGTAATCCTTCCATTTTACACCCATACCCTAATTTTCCTCAACCTTTCCCCCTGCCTCTTTAAGAATTTTTTCTGAAATCTCAAATAAAACTTTTCAAGCAATATTGACTGTGATGTAATAAAGAATAATCTGGGGAATTCGCTTTTATTTGATTCACAAAGACTTCCCCACCTTGTCTCTTATTTCTTTTACCATTTTCTTTCATCTACAGTATTTTTGAAATCACTAAGTCTTGTCCATTGCATCAATCAATGACTGAACACAATAATGCAAAAACAGTTTAACTCCTTTTTATTTCAATGGTACAAATATCGTTTTTGCACCAGGGTGACAGTCTCAGTGTTGTAGGTGAACAAACTTAGGTGATGACACCTGATTTATGATATATCAAATGTTATCTATAGATAAGTTCAACCTTCATCATGTTTATCCACATTGTTTCAGATTTTCAATCATATTGAAATGTTATTATTTGTTCCCGGTTCCAATATCACACCCGTCAACCGGCAGAGCCTGGAGCGGACGGTACATCCAGGCGCAGACACGGTAAGTTATTTCATACTTGACAGCGGTGTAAGAAATTATAATTTTCGCTAGTTTTTATTAACTCTTGGAAAGAAATATCGGCTGATTTTAAAAGCCAAATGTATTCTGCACATATTCGTTGAATTCTCAAGTGGTAGAAGGGATAATAAACATTTTGTCGCAATTTAAATAGGGAAGTTTGTGATGAAATCTTGAAGTTTTGCGTTTTATAGCAAAATGCTCCATAGATCTGAAAATCTGCATAAATATGTAAGCACTATTGGAAAATTTAATCATTTCCCTGGCAATATGTGAAATATTAGCACAAACTAGAAATTTAACAAATTTCGCAAGGGCTTAGTGAATAGAGCTGGGGTATAGAAATGGGTGGGTCCATGGAGCAGAAAGCGAATTTATTGGTGGGGACCAGGAGCAGATATAATCGAGTACGGAAAATCACGATATTTCTTTCCAAGAGTTAATAAAAACTAGCGAAAATGATAATTACTTACACCGCTGTCAAGTATGAAAAAACTTACCGTCTCTGTGCCTGGATGTGCCGTCCGCTCCTGGCTCTGCCGGTTGACGGGGGTGAATATATTAAAACAAATAACAGAAACCAGTATTGAACTCAAGTCTATGATTGGTCAGTTTGTAGACTGACATCATTTTCAACCAATCAGCTACTGGAGATCTGAGAAAAGTCTGAGTGCTTGTGTTTGGTCCTCTGTTCAATGATAAATTTGGGATATTTATTGACTATTGAGAAAATCATTAAACTGGTGTTGCATTCTTATCTGAACTACAAGTTTAATGGTTGTGAGATATATATATATATATCTATAAATTTGAAAGGAAAGTGAAATAAAAATAAGTTGAAAATTCAACAAATTTTTTAACTATAATTTGATTGCCTAGATATGTATTGGACATCACAATAAATATTGTACCTGGAGGATAATTGTGTTTTCCATTTCTTAATTTGTTTTTTATCTAACATAACAAGTGCTTGTATTTAGGATAGTTATAGATGTTCCCAAAAAGTAATGCTTTGTTGACTATGAAGAACGGAAAAAAGGATTTATTATAGATGTATTAGTGTTATATTAAATATTTTTTGTGCATGACCAGGGGGTAATACTGTAAGTGTATCCCTTATCAGTGTGTTTTACATTTTACTAGATACATAAAAATGAGACATAATTTGGAATTTTATTATTGTTTTATAATTGAACTGAAATAGGAACAATATAATTGTTGTAAAGTGACAATTTACTTGAAGACAGGTGTGTGAATGTTATGGAGACAACTGTTTAAAAGTTAAAGAAAAAACTATTTCAGTATTTGAAAATGAATGAGCAGTTATACACTGAGAGACCAACCCTTACGATAAAGGTTTTATTGATTGGGGACATGCATGTTGGGAAAACCTCCATCATGTTTCGATATGTGGACAGTACATTCAGTCCAATTTTCATTAGTACAATAGGTACACTTATTTTTATGTTATTTGCTAGATTTATTTGTAGATTAACTTTTTACTCCGTAGGATATATAGCTAAATATCCAAAAGGCAACCAGTAGATCTACATCGGTCACATGAGTGTGTGCAGTCTGATCAGGATCTATACCCAGGGCTCTCACCAGACTTGCAAATCAGGGAGTTTAGTCATAATTATAGCTCAAAGAAGGGAGAAGTCTGGTCACTTTTGGGAGACTGCCGTACTTCTCCCAAGTCACTCTCTAGTGAGAGCCCTGATACCTTTCAGACTGGCCTGACTGGGTAGAAATTGCATAATGTCTGATTTTTAATTTAAATATAGTTGCAACACAGTTTCTGTTGTTGTTAGTGTCTTCCACTAATCCGGTACCTAGAGACTCCAGTCAAATGGATGGTATTATTAAGTGTTATTACTTGTTCATGTTGGGTTCTTTACCTGTTCTAGAAGAAGTTATAAATTTGTCTATTTTTAGGTATAGATTTTAAGATACGAACTATAGAACTAGATGGCAAGAAAATCAAGCTACAGATATGGTAAGTCACACCTTTTGTGTTTCCCATTTGAGGAAAAGGCAAAACAAAAGCAATCGCTTAGTTCGTCTGTCGGTCTGTCTATCCATCCATCCTCCACGAAATAATTTTAAATATAACTGTAATTGTGATTTTTCGTAATATTTCTTCATCAAACTTTCAAATTGTGTGGCTAAAGATAGTACAATAATGATGATTCCAATTTCTTTCGGTCAAGGTCACATTTGATGGAGTTATGCCCCTTTTGGCTGTGTTTTCAAAAGTTGCTATTCCTGATAAGCAATTTTCACTTTTTCATTTTATTTCCAAGGTGATCAGTTCAGGTCTATACAGGACTCTTGTATTTACTGAATAAAAATATCCAAATTATCCAGTAGATTCATTTTTTCAATCAACATGTTCATACTGTGTTTATTCTTTTATTTGCAACACACTGAATCATAATTTAGTGGACTTGTACCTCTAGGATCGATCAGGATATGTGGGAAAATGCAAAAATAAAAAATCATTGCTATCTGAATTGTCATGTTGTTATCTCTTTATTATTTAATTTGAACAATGATGATTGTTATCCAGTTTATGTCATATGATAATGATTTTAGTTTTTTTTATGAAAATAGATGTAGAAGTTCCTTTAACCTTTTACTTGATATATACGCATTTTTATGCATGTGCGACCAGTGTAGATCCAGATCAGCCGGCACATCCGTGCCGTCTGATCAGGATCTGCACTGGTCACATTTTGGTCAGAAATAACCTAATGAATCAAAAAGTGAACAGTTTAGATCCTGATCAGATGGCACAGTTGTGCTGGCTGATCTGGATCTAAACTATTGCCCTAGCAATAAAGGTGTATCTATACAGGAAAGGGTTACAACAGAAAGTTTCATGGGGATGAAATATTTTTTAATATTTTATTCTTTTGTGCATACCAATATTTGTGATGAGTCTGCTTTGATTTTCAAAACTGAATTTTGTGACAACCCAAGCTTAAACACTTAAACCTTTGTGTGAAGTTGACTGTTATTATAAATACTGATGTCACAGTGTTCAGGGACACCGTGATCAACAACTTGTAATAGGAAGTATATTTTGTTATCGGTATTGTTCAAACCAAATATGTCAATGTGAACTTTTGTTGTGGTAATAATATTTTTTTAAGTTGTAATGATTAAAGAAGTGCCCCAAAATCAACATTCCGATTATTTCAATTTTTTTTGGTGTTTAAAAAATTGTTCATAATTTCAGAAAATAAAATAAGGATTTGTATTTTTGCTTAGTATATTAAACCTTTAAACTGATCATTGTCTGACAGCACAGTCGTTCCAGCTGAATTGGATCTTCACTGTTAGTGCATGCATGCAATAACACCTGTATATACAGAGTAAAGTCCTTAAGTAAAAAAATTGCTTTTACCCTGTTACATGGATGACATACCTATGCCAATAAGCTCTATCACATCTGTTATCACTTCAAAACACTTGCTTTTGAAAGTCTGCTGATCATGAGCCTAGCAACTGGACTGTTCCAGCTCTTTCTTCCATAGACACACCTTTATTGGTTGAGAGAACAGTTTAGATCCAGATCAGCTGGCACATCCATGCCATCTGATCTGGATGTAAACTGTTCGCTTTTTGATTCATAAGGTTATTTCTGACCAAACTGCAACCACTACAGATCCTGATCAGATGGCACGGATGTGCCGCCTGATCTGGATCTACACTGGTCCAACATGAGTAAAAATGCGTATATATGGAGGAAAGGGATAAGGTGCCAGGCTTTGGCACTTCTTGAAAAGAATGCATGTCTGTTGCATTTTGATTTTATTTCACAGATAAATTAACAATCATGCTACATGTTTAGTGATTAACATGGTAAACTGACTAAACTCAGTATTAATTAAACAATATAGCAGGGGTTCCATTTGACCCGTAAGATGACCCTTGACTCTTGAAATTTCCAAAAAGCCACTTTTTGACCCCTAGGAGTTTAGCTGAAGGGTCATTTTTTCCTTAAATTAGGGGTATTTTGGAAAATAATTGGCAGATTCCCCGAAACAATGTTCAAAATGACCCTTGAGATTCAGGGGCTATTGGAACCCCAGTACAGGTTAAGACTGAGTTACGATTACTAGCTAGAACTGCTGAAACAGTAAATTACCAATATAACTCTAACTGTGACCATTCTGTCTGATCTGGATCTGCACTGGTCGCACTTTGTCAGAAATAACCTAAAACATCAAAAAGCAAACTGTGCAGATCCTGATCAGATAGCATGAATGTGCTGGCTGATTTGGATCTACAATGTTTGCCCGTGCCATAAAGTCATATATATGAAGAAAAGGGTTGATAAGCCACATGACTATCAACCTATCCTGCATGCCAACTATTGTGTTTTCTGTTTTTCAGGGATACAGCAGGTCAGGAGAGATTTAGAACTATAACTACTGCTTATTACAGAGGTGCTATGGTATGTATATGTGCCCAAGGTTATAAAACTGAGCATGGAAACCAGTCTCAAATCTCAAGCATCTGATTGGCTGAAATGGCGACTGGTCACCATTTCAGCCAATCAGATGCTTGAGATTTGAGACTGGTTTCCAAACTCAGTTTTATAACCTCCAGCCATAGTTTATTTCTTTTGTAAGATTATGTTTAAGTTAATAATTAAAAGCATCTTTCAAATATTTTAATCTGTTTCCCTCGGGCTAGAATTTCTCGAACCTCCTGCACATAAAACATACCTATTATTTATTTTTGTGGGGAAAGTTAAATTCATCTATTTGCCCATGAACATTTTTTTACCCTTAAGTACTGTGAGTGCATAAATTTTTGCAGGCATGAAATTTTGTTGTTTTCAGTGAAACCATGATTTCATGGTTAAGTTAAAAAACACTTTGTTGTTAGAATAGTCTGAAAATATGTGTATGATGAACAATTCTCTGTTTCATTGTTGTATTAAATTCATGGATCGACCATCCTTTAAAATCCAAGTTATGCTTGTCAGTTGAGGATGACCCCATCGGAGGTCAACAACCTATACATTCTCATGACATCATACTAGTATTACAATAAGGTTCATTTTTGATCAGTAATGTTAAGAGTTTGTTAACCCTTTCCTTGATATATACGCATTTTTAAGCATGTGCGACCAGTGTAGATCCGTGCCGTCTGATCAGGATCTGCACTGGTCGCATTTTGGTCAGAGATAACCTATTGAATCAAAAAGAGAACAGTTTAGATCCTGATCAGATGGCACAGATGTGCCAGCTGATCTGGATGTAAACTGTTTGCCCTAGCAATGAAGGTGTCTCTATTCAGGAAAGGGTTAATATAATATCAAATCATATCTTACTCCTGGGTAAGGCACTGTCTTCAATTTTAAGGCTCAGTTTTTAAGTAGTTTTACGTTTTATGTTAAAATTTCATTTTTATTCTCACAGGTCTCCATTTGTTGACTGCCACTGGCTATTTTCTACTTGACATTTTGTAGACAGATGTTTGTTGTTGTTGTTGTTTAAAAATTACAACTGTTAATTGTTGTACATTTCAGGGTATAATGTTAGTGTACGATATTACTAATGAGAAGTCTTTTGACAATATCAGGAATTGGATACGAAATATCGAGGAGGTAACTCTTTTCAGACTTGTTTTTATCTATAGTGTCACTGCTGAAATTTAACCTTCCTCCATAAATACACCTTTATTGCGTGGGCAAACAGTTTAGATCCAGATCAGCCGGCACATCTGGATCTAAACTTTTCGCTTTTTATTTCTGACCAAAAGGTGACCAGTGCAGATCCTGATCAGCCGTCATGGATGAGCCAGCTGATCTGGATCTACACTGGTCGCACATGCGTAAAAAGGCTTATGAATGGAGGAAAGGGTTTACCGGGACTTGATATCAGTCACAGCTTGAGCTTGCAGTACTACCCAACTAGCTTGTTGTCCAAATACAAATCTGTGCATTTATGCTTACATGCTGCATGACAGAACAAGAACAGGTTGCAAGATAATAAAACGAGACTAAAACCAAAAACCAGTTTAAAATCTTTAGCATCTGATTGGTTGAAATTGAGATTAGTCTTAAAACGGACCAATCAAAGCTTGTATTTTGAGACTGCTCACATATCTCAGTTTAATGACCAAGGTGTGGGTTCTTTGCAGGAAATGGCTACCAGGGAGTATTGGGAGAAAAAGTGTGCTAAGCTCAGGGAGATTGCTCCCTATGTTTCTTTAAACCTAGGTCACTACTCCCTATTCTGACAACCTAAGCCAATCCCTGTTGCTGGCATCAAAATTGTTGTATACGTATAATTAACATTTAATGGATATTTATATGTTGGAAAAGTTGCAAGTTACATTAGGAGAGCTGGTCAGTGGTGTATACTGCGCTCAATATCATCAAACTGAGATTGGAGACCTGGCTGAAATCTCTTGCTTTTGATTGGTCAGTTTAAAGGCTTGTTGTTTCTAAATCACATTAAGATGCTATAGTTGAAAGATAAAAATAACTTTTACACTTAGTAGTCTTAAAGAAAATACTGAAATGTTATTTGATTGTACACAGCAAACACAGAAGTATACTACAGTGTTATAGATTACTGTAGCCATTATTAAATGGCATAAAAGCTTGACAAGACATTAACCCTTTCCTCTATATAAACACATTTATGGTGTGGGCGAACAATGGTGATCCAGATCAGCTGGCACATAAAAAAGTGAACAGTGCAGATCCTGATCAGATGGCACAGATACAAACTTGTATATATGGAGTAATGGGATAATCCGGAACGGTATTCAGATGTTTTGTTTTGTGTATTGTAGCATGCGTCTCGCGATGTAGAGAAGATGATTCTGGGAAACAAGTGTGACATGAACGACAAACGACAAGTCAGTAAAGAGAAGGGAGAACAGGTGGGTACAACAACCTTGTAATTCTTGAAAACTGTGAATATGTAGTTTTGAACAGTTTTTGTCAAACCCACCTGCTGTGAGCTTGACTTGGTTGTCAATTTGGTGGTTTGTGTCTGTGCGTAAGTGCATGCGTGCATCCATAAGTGCATTTGTCTGGATTTGTCTGGCCCATAACTTAACATGCAGTGAGCAATCTTGTTTATATTTGACGTGAATGTTCATGTCAGGGAGAAGGAGTGTCGCACAGAGCCCAGGTTTCCATCTCAAAGGTCAAGGTCATGGTTAGGGGTCAAAGGTCATCTAAAAGTTGGCTCGACCTGTTGCCATCTGTCATCAAGTAGTCCTTGACCTACTAAATATTTGCTTTCCTGTGTTAACCCTTTCCTCCTTATATACACCTTTTTACTCATGTGCAACCAGTGTAGATCCAGATCAGCTGGCACTGATGTTTTGGCTGATCTGGATCTAAACTGTTCGCCCACGTAATAAAGTTTTGTGTCTGGAGGAAGGGTTTAATGAGCCAGTCCTATCGTGGTTCAAAGCTGCATCGTGCAGAAATTCAATTTAATTACTTATATTCCAGTAGAAATATTTTTTAATTACATTAGTCCAGTTTTCACCTACATTTTACCAGTATTAGAGAATCCAGGGTTAAGTTATGTGCCTGCATGACTGAAAGTTTTCACTGACTACTAAGAACAGATTGAAAAAAGTACTTAATTACTATGAAAATGGAAAATTACATGAAAATACATTGAAAAACATGTACATTGTATTTATATTTCAGCTTGCGATAGAGCATGGTATAAAGTTTATGGAGACTAGTGCTAAAGCCAGCATCAATGTGGAAGAGGCCTTCTTCACTCTAGCTCGTGATATTAAAGCTAAAATGGACAGAAAAATGGTAATTGTAAATTTTTATGCCCCTGAAGGGAGGCATTAAGTAATCACACCATCCCTCTGTCCGTCTGTCCGAAATGTCCAGCAAAATCTTGGATTTTTTTGTCGAGTTATGGGCCATTTGTCATTGTTTAACTAACCCTAACCCTAAATCTTGTCCTCGCTTCTTCTCTAAAACCGCTTGAGGGATTTCATTGAAACTTTACAGGAGTGTTTGTAACCAAGCCTAGTTGTGCATTTCGCCAGGAATTTTTGCTCAGATGATTTTTTGCTGAGTTTTGGGCCCTTTGTCATTTTTTAACTAACCCTTAGGCCTAACCCTAAATATTGTCCTCGCTTTTTCTCCAAAACTGCTTGAGGGTTTTTCATTGAAACTTCACCTAGCCTAGTTGTGCATATCGTCAGGAATTTCTGCTCAGATTATTTTATGCAGAGTTAAGGGCCCTTTGTCATTTTAAAATTAACCCTAACCCTAACTTGTATATTAAAATTTTGTCCATGCTTCATCTTTAAAACCGTTAGGGGGATTTCATTGAAACTTCACAGGAGTGTTTGTCACCAAGCCTAGTTGTGCATGTCGTCAGGAGTTTCTGTTCAGATTATTTTTGCCAGAGTTATGGCCCTTAGTCTTTACAATATAACTTCTATATTAAAATCTTGTCCATGTCTAATCTCCAAAACCACTTTGGGGATTTCATTAAAACTTAACTGGAATGTTTATCACCAAGCCTAGTTGTGCATGTCTTCAGGAGTTTCTGTTCAAATTATTTTTGCCAGAGTTATGGGCCCTTAGTCATTTTCTTGTTTTACCCAGACCTGCATATAATGACTGCCCTTGGAAAACCAACTTGCTCTCTTATTGTATGTTGAGTTTTCACATGATTTGTGACGTCCCCATGTGCTACTATAGAAACAATACGTACATTAGCATTTTCTTTTACTTACTTTACACTCTTTCAATATCAGGATTAATGCAGAATGCTAGGTGTTCATATTTAAAGTAACATTTGCCTCACCTTTAACTAATATGGCTTTTTACCCCAATGAGAAACAGAGTAGATCTAAATCAGGACCCACACTGTTCCTGGTCAGAAATAAATAACTCACGAAGCAAACAGTGCACATCCTGATCAGACTGAAGAATCACAGTTGTGGGTTAATTCAATCAGATTAAAATCATTTCCTGAAAACCGCTATGCTATCGGGATCTGACGACAACCCTAACCCTTTCAACCAATCAGATTGTCGCCTACAAGATCGCGAAAGTGAAAGTAGTAAAAAAATAGTATTTTAAACCATGGAAAGTGTTGACATATTTTACTGAAGATATATGTGTTTATGTAGTATTGCATTTGTTTCTAATGTAATAACATCTTTAGATCATTTGCGAGCGTAATAAATTATGCTTCCAGCGATGGCAATTTCTAAAAATAGTAATTGGGGGAAAACCGCTATTACTTATGTACTTCGTCTGTGGGCTGTCATCAGATCTAACATTTTGTTTGATCTGACTTTGGTGAGATTGGGGTTAATTATAACTAACTGAAACTTCTTTTGTTTTTCAATACTCGCAGGATGCATCATCACCACCGAAAGGGGGAGGAGGTCAGAAACTTACATCAAGTCAAAACCAGCCCAAGAAATCATGGTGGAAGTGTGCTATACTCTGATTGGACGATACAAAATCTCACCTGTTATCTGATTGGACAGATATTTTTATAATGAATTTTTAATGGCCAATTTAAAATATGATGGACAAGAAGTGACCAGAAAGAAGACCGTACCAGACATAATAATCAGTGCTTATGAAACAAGAGGATCTCAAGGTCACAACACTGGATGTTAAACTGATTTTGATTGGCCGAGGTGCAGTTGTTAAAGTGTAAGAAGTGATACAATTGGACAACACAATTGCAGCAATATGTTGATGTATAGTTTATGAAATTGTTCATGTATATAGTATAGAAGTATTTAATAATGTAGAAATTTGGTTTGTATTGTGATTGCCCCATGTTTTACCTTTAAACAACCTTCATCATTAGAGTCAAACATTTTGCATACTGTGTTAATGTAATAACTGTTTTGTTTTACCTATAACTCAACTTTATATACATACAGTTTATCTAACTTTGACTCTTCATACGGCTTGGGTTTTGGGCAACATAGTAACTATATTCTTTGATCAATTTCAGCCTCAGCATATATTTCTTTATGACGCTGTGACAATATCTGAAAGTTTAAGGACATATAGTATAAGTATGTCAACAGTGGTTGATTCCTGAGTACAGCGGGTAGATATGTGTTAAGTATTAATACCCTTCCTGAATTATTTATTATTTAGAAGATTATTCTGTAATATTAGGGAAATGATAAACAAAATTAATTTTAACCATTATGAATTTAAATTCAAGCAAGTGTCTACAGCATCAATTAAGTTTCTAAACTTGTTCTATAATGCTCTGTAGACAAGAGGGATATATGCTTGTGGATGTCTTAATCCTTTACTCCATATATCTGTGTTTTATCACGCGTGAACAGTGTCGATCCATTCCTGATCATCAGTGCACTTTAAATAGAATCTGTGCTGCTGTTCGCTTAATGGTCTGAAATAATCTGGACTGAGGGTTATAAAGGATTAAAGCTGAGATTGGAAACCAGTCTCAAATCTCAAGCATCTGATTGGCTGAAATGGCGACTGGTCGCCATTTCAGCCAATCAGATGCTTGAGATTTGAGACTGGTTTCCATGCTCAGTTTTATAACCTTGGACAAAGATGATCAAAATATGTATGGAATCAAGGGATAATGTTGTTTTTTATGATAGAGTTTTAGGTTTATCCCTTTACTACATAGACACACCATTATAGCCAGGGTTGGCACCAATCTACCACCCCTTGTTTAAAACCGTCCCAGTCAATACTCCCCATGTGGTCAGTACTGGTCAATATTGGTCAATTGAACTTTTTTTCAAGATTTTTATAAGAAAGGAGGAAAACAAACTGTTAAAC
The DNA here is from genome assembly GCA_038501625.1 of Corbicula japonica. Taxonomy (NCBI): domain Eukaryota; kingdom Metazoa; phylum Mollusca; class Bivalvia; order Venerida; family Cyrenidae; genus Corbicula; species Corbicula japonica. Next base: position 1,239,177 of record JAZAYU010000162.1, read on the forward strand.
TTTTGTTTTATTGCTTCAGTTACTATACTCAACAAAAAAAGAAACCTGACACTGTAACTTTGAATAAGTATGAGGTTCATATTCAAAATCTATATATTTCTGCACCATCCAAAAGGAAATAACCACTGAATCACTTGTTTCATGCACCAAAAATATCAAAATGCATAATTAAGTTCAATTCATGCACAATTTTTATTACATACCACAATTCAATTAGCTTTAAATCTGATTCCAGGAAAATACACCAAATATAAAGTGTCGGGTTTCTATTTTTGTTGAGTATATAACTTATAGCACATCTGTGCATCTGATCAGGATCTACACTGTTTGATTTTTGATTTATGAGGTTATAATCTGACAAAAAACGAACAATGCAGATCCAGATCAAACTGCATAAATGAGTATATATGAAGTAAAGGGTTAAGATGAGGTTTTTAGCTTAACATTCTGATAAATTGATGCAAACTTATTACCGTATTTCAGTGTGTGTAACTGACAATCTTGAAATGATAACGTTTGTTAAGGGTGCATGGCATTTTTTCTCGTCCGTTTGTTAACCAGGTTTTCTTTGGAAAGCCCTGTTTTGTTTAAGTTCACTTTTTCTCAGTGACCATTGGAGGAGAGCTTTGAAACTTAACATCTAACATCAAAATCACAATTACTGGTATAAGGACAAGTTCATATCTCATATTTTTGCCATAGTTATGTCCCCTTTCACTGAAAATTTAAGAAGAAAACCTGGTTTCATCGTATTGCGATGTTTTCTTGTAATTGTAAATACCTGTATCTTAATAATCAGTATCGGTGAACTGACAAAATAAGCAGCTTTATTATGTTCATGATAAAATTACCTGGGCAGATCCTGAGGGGGTCCAAAGGGGAAGCTTGAACCCCTTTCCTGGGCAGTAATATTTAATTTTCATGGGGGATTTGGCCAGAATGTTGGAAATTATAATGAAACTGCCCTAAGACTATCCCCCAAATGAACCAATTGGAATACTTTGCTATCGACCAAATACATATATTATGTTGTTTGTGGAGCTCGCTTGCTTAACTGTTAGAGCTGTCTGTCTTACAGTCCTTCTTAATATGTTAACGATTTTGTTACTGGTTAAATATGTCTTCAAAAAAATGTTTAAATGTTTATGCACCTAGTGTTTTACACTGAACTTGCTAGTTTATTTTTAACTATGGTAGAATAGGAAGAACTGTTTTCAACTTTGAACTATTTTTGACTGTTACGATCACTTGGTAATCAACAGATTGAATTAATCCTTAAAGAATTATGGAAATTTATGTTATAACTATTAGTAGATTGTTATCCCTTTCCTTCATATCTATGCATTTTTACGCATGTGCGACCAGTGTAGATCCAGATCAGCCGGCACGTTAGTGCAGTCTGAACAGGATTTGCACTGGTCTCGCATTTTGGTCAGGAATAACTGTAAAAATCACAAAGCAAACTGTGCAGATCCTGATCAAATGGCACTTATGTGCCAGCTGATCTGGATCTACACTGTTCACCCAAGCAATAAAGGTGTGTGTATGGAGGAAAGGGTTAACACTTTACTACATGGATATGGCATACGTACTAAACACATGACCTGTGTAGATCAAGATTTACCTTCACGTCCATGGTTCAGATCCTGCATGGTTGTGCAGGCTGACCAGGATCTACACTAGTTGGGCATGTGCATATCTTTGGGGTAAAGATTTTAAGTCAGTTGCTTGTAAGGCTCAGTTCTTTCTCGAATTATTAGTCTTTTTATAATAAAATCAATCATTTTCAAACAGCTTCAGGGAAAATGATTCTAATGTAGCTATCCATTTGCATGTCATTAGCATAAATCATGCATGTTAATTCATGTCTCAAACACTGCTTCTCTTCTTGTGACCAATTCAGGTTAAAAAGATTTTTATAAAAAGATAATCATGATATTTTTTAAGAAATTTAAACAAGTTTTTTATTTGCAATATAAAGTTTCTGTGTCGGCTTACTTGATAGTGTTGACTGGAACTTTGTATTAAAAAGCGAGTGTAGGTTCTTTAAAATATTGTCTTATATATTTCTTGCTAAAGAAATCATTATTTTAAGGGTACAACAGGAGTTAATCATTGAAATGGTAAAACTGTTGGTTAATGATAAACAAGGTTACAAATTGATTAACCCTTCGATCCATATATACAGGTTTTATTGCATATGCAAACAGTGTAGATCCAGATCAGCAATCACATCTATGCCATCTGAACAGGATCTTCACGTTTTGTTCTTGGTCAGAAATAACCTAATGAATCATAAAGCGAACAGTGTAGATTTTGATCAGATGGCTTGGTAATCAAATCTGGTCTGGAGGTTATAAAACTGAGATTGGGGACCAGTCGCCATTTCAGCCAATCAGATCCTTGAGATTTGAGACTGGTTTCCTAACTCAGTTTTATAACCTTCAGCCCTGTTCTATTTGAATCGCTGGGGGCATTTCACTTGATACAGAGGATAGCTTCCATCATGTTTCAGCTGCTAGGTGAGAGTTCTACTTCATTCAAGTCTCCAATATTCAGATATAATGATTGTTTACAAATGGTAGCCTTTAATTTAACCCTTTACTTCATATATATGCATTTCATCACATGTGACCAGTCTAGTTATTTATTTGGTCAGAAATAACCTAATGAATCACAAAGTGAACAGTGTAGATCTTAATCAGACAGCATAGAACTGTGCCCAAGGTTATAAAGCTGAGATTGGAAACCAGTCTCAAATCTCAAGCATCTGATTTGCTGAAATGGCGACCAGTCGCCATTTCAGCCAATCAGTTGCTTGAGATTTGAGACTGGTTTCCATGCTCAGTTTTATAACCTTGGGCACTGTTCTCTTAGGCCATAGAGGCATATATGTGGAGGAAAGGGTGAATACATTTAGTCTGTTCTTTAATATTACTGGAAATTAATGGTCCATATTGTTTTGTTTTTTTTCCAAAAATGTTCTATATTAAGAATATGTGCTTTGTTGTTACGATTGTTGAAAGTTTGGTATAATCTGGGTAATTTATTTTAGCACATGTTCTCCTGTTGTAGCCTGTTTTAAGGTTCCTGTAATGTATATATTATACTGGGTTAGTTATTGTCTGGGGTGTGTTAGAGCTGTTTTAAATGAGTCATCTTGTCTGAGAATCACTTAACTTTACATGCTATAAATAGATATATACTGCTTGTGGCCAGAAAATCTAACCTTTTAATGAATATTTGTCTAAATCTGTATTACTTGTATTACATGAAAGCATTTGACTTGGTGTTAATTTCAAATAATTCAGGATACTCTTAAGTTTCCCCTTAAGGAACAGTAACCATTGCCTTGAAATCAGACTGTTCACAGTGGTTCGTTTCCCTTTAAGGAACAGTAATAACTTCCTTTAAGTCAGACTTCTCACGTTGGTTATTTCCGCTTACTTGAACAAGACAAAATGATTGTGTTGTTATTTTGTCTGTTATAATAAAAAGTAAATTATCACATTATTTTCAAGTCGTATATCCTCTAGAGTCATAAAAGTTGTGAAAACAAATACTTATGTTGATTGGAAAAGTTTAAAAAATGTCATCATAAATGCCAGTACTGCATAGGGAAGTAACTACTGAGAGGAGTTTATACTTTGTACTTTGTTTGTACTGCTCTGTGCATAGTGTTTACATTGCTGTAAGTGCAGTAAAGCTCCCACTAGGATTTTATGATGTTCTGAGTGTGTAAGATTGTGAAATAAACACATAAATCATCACTCTGCTGATACTAGACCAGAGTAGATCCAGATCATTACAGTTTGATCATCGTCAACACTGTTATGTAATCTATTCAGGATATACACTGTTTCTTTTTTATTCATTAGGTTATTTCTGACTAAGAAGCAAACAGTGTAGATCCTGATCAGACGGCACACATGTGCCAGCTAATCTTTATCTACTCTATTTCCCATGCATTAAAACTTTATCTACAAAGCAAATGGTTTATTAACCTTAATGATGAAAAGAACATTTCTGATTGTGAATCTGTGTATTAGAATGCAGTCTGATATTTATGTATAACTCTCTGAAATAACTTGGGTGTTTGTTGTAAACAATATGGGGGTAATATCAAACATAACAAGTATGCAATTGTGTTTGGTTTGATTTTTGAGTTAACACTATTTCTTGTAACCTTAGTGCAAAGTTAACAGTACACTGTTTCATTGTCATTATAGAATAGAATTTTGTTTTCTGCTTCAGTGAAATATTCATTGGTATTATTCACTGACAGTACATTAGGGCCAAAGATCATAAAACTAGTTGAGAAGACCAGTCTCAAATCTCAAGCTTCTGATTGGCTTATATGGTGCCTGGTCACACTACTGCTATATTTGTTTTAACCCTTTACTCTATTTATATGCCTTTTTAAACATGCATTACCAGTGTAGATCCAGATTAGCCGGCACATCCATGCCATCTGATCAGGATCTGCACTGTTTGCTTTTTGGTCAGAAATAACGTAATAAATCAAAAAAGCGAACAGTGTTGATCCAGATCAGAAGGCATGGATGTGCCAGGTGATCTGGATCTACACTGGTAGCACATGTGTAAAATGCCTATATATGGTGGAAAGGGTTAATACTTTACTAACCATGAAATGAAGTGTTGTGGCTCGTAATGGAAATGTGTGCCCAAGGATATAAAACTGAGCAAAGAAACCAGTCTCAAATCTCAAGCATCTGATTGGCTGAAATCGCGACCAGTCACCATTTCAGCCAATCAGATGCTTGAGATTTGAAACTGGTTTCCAATCTCAGATTCATAACCTCCAGCTGCGGTAACTGTTGTTCATTACATCTGTCATTCTTTGCACTAAGGTGACAAATTTTCTTACGTTTTAAAAATAATGTTAAATTTGATTGTGAACACTAAAGTCTTATTAACCCTTTACTCCATGGATGCAGTTTTATCCCATGTACAAACAGTGTAGATCCAGATCAGTCCAGACATCTGTGCAGTCTGATCAGGATCTTTACTGTTTTATTTAACCCTTTCCTCCATACACACACCTTTATCGCATGGGTGAACAGTGTAGATCCAGATCAACTGGCACATTCGTGCCATCTGATCAGGATCTAAACTGTTCACTTTTTAATTTGTGAGGTTACTTCTGACCAAAAAGCGACCAGTGCAGATCCTGATCAGACGGCACAGATGTGCTGGCTGATCTGGATCTACACTTGTTGCACACACGTAAAAATGCATATTTATGGAGGAAAGGTTTAAGGTACTATTACAGATTATTTCCAACTAAGAAGAAGGTAGATCATTTCTGACTAAGAAGCGACACCGATCAGGCTGCACTGGTCGTCCAATTAATATAAGCCATGTTCCATCAATTAAAGGGGTAATAGTGCGTTATGCCTTTAATGATATTTCCAAAAAAAACACAAAAATGACTTTAAAGGCTAGCTGTTGAGGACATGCTTGTATCTATGCAAGGTCATGAACTGTTGTTGCTTTGTTCTATGACATAAATATAGGTATTGTTAACAACCAGTTAGAACATCCATCAGAAAATCTTTCCACATAAACAGATATTTTAGTTTCTTACAACTGGTAGTACAGTTAGTTGGCGGTTCAGGATTTTGGTCTGATCCGATTTAACATTAGTGTGGTTCCGCAATGTTGGAGAGATGAAGAGAAATGGGCAAAATACTGTTGTATCATTTAAATGAGCAAGGACATGTACATGTATTTGCAAAGAGGTCAAAAATGACATTTTGATATTTTCGCAAACATAGATATTGAATTGTTGGAATTCACTGGGGTTTGACACATGTTTGATTTCACATACTTTTCAAACAGCAATGTCTTCAAAAATTAAACCCCTTGGAATATAATGATTCCAGAGTACGCATTTTTTTGTTCAGTTTTCAGTATTGATAAAAGATTTTTTTGTTTTATTCTTAATAAATTTGTATTGATTAAGAACAGACTGAGATTGGGAACTGCCTTACTAACTTGCTTGAGAAACTCTAGAGTTGTTGTTGATTGCTTGTTTGTACATTTTTCATTAAAACTGTAATACTATTTCTATCAGCTTTAAATAAGCTAATTCAATCAATAAAAATCTGAATAACTTGATTCTATTTTGTTGTCCTTCCAGTTGTTCAAATACTAAATCTCCCATTTAACAAAACAACAGATAACTTTATTTCTTGGGCCTCCTTTTTAATACACCCATCGAAGATGAGTCATATCACTCAGCACTAGTTCTGATTTCCTGAAATGTTTGTCCATGAAGTGGGAGGCATATAGAGTTGTATTTGTCCTTGCGTCTTGTGGTATCAACTCCTCATTTACTATATGGTGGATTTCTTTCAAACTTGCAGAGATGACACATCGCACATGGTCATAAAGAAAGGAGTTTGTCCTGTAACTATTTTCACAAGAGTTATGGCCCTTTGTTTATTTCAGTTATAAAATTTTGTGCATTTACTCCTCATTTACAGGTTTTTAAGGATTATTATGACTTGGCTAAATTAAAGCATATATCGTAATGTTTGCATGTCTTTGGATTTTTTTATGTTTGCTTTCTGAAGTCAGTACTATTCTCCAAAACAGTGTTAGTTAATAGGTTTTTGGAAGACAGTCTTTGCACTTCCAGAATTGTACCATGTGTGACCAGTGTAGATCCAGATCAGCTGGCACATACGTGCTGTCTGATCTGGATCTGCACCCTTTGCTTCTTGGTCAGACTATCAGACTAGTCTCAATAATTTGACTGCAAGCACAGACCCATTGTCATACCGACTTTTTACAGATGTCTGTTCTTAACGTTTCAAGCAGTTATGAGCAAAACTGTGGTGGAAATCGCACTGCTTTAAATTCCTGTTTTTTTCACTGCCATTTGAAAATTTCAGCACTGCTATGTTTGTTTGTTGTTATAAAACATAATAGTCTCTAAAGTATCAATAAAATAAAAAAAATATTCCACAAATAACACTTTTAAGCTTACTATTGTTTATGCAGTTTACATGTTGATTTTAATTTGATAACCAATGAAAGCGTCCCTTTTACAAATCGATAATCTACAGACAGGTAGACTTATAGTGATGTAACATAAAAACTATTGACATGTGTGGAGGTTTATAAGTTTTTTTCATAATGAACAAACCGGTTTCTTAAAAAGTATCACATATTTTGATTCTAGTTTGAATTAGCTTTTCAGGTATGTAATTTTGTTATATATAAGGTTTAAAAAACTATTTGAAGCCATCAAAAGTTGCGATTAGGATTCTTGTCACTGGCATATAGACATAGAAGGAAAATTTTCCACATTGATTTGAATAGTAACTGGGTTGCGTGCAAAGGGCGACCATCGCATATATAGAAAAGCCCTTGTTGCGCACAAATAGTCGGGCTAACTATCAGACTAATGAATCTAAAAGCAAATAGTATAGACCCTATCAGACAACATTGATGTGCAATCTGATACGGATCTACACTGTTAGACCATTTGATAGGCATTTATATGGAGAGAAGGGTTGAGACTATGGTGAACAAATGTGAAGCTGTTGACTGGTCTGATATTTCAGAAATCAGAATGTCCCTCTTTCATACATTCATAGTTATTGTGATTCACCTTCATGCAACAATTTGAGACGATGACGATATTAAAAGTGATAATATTGCATCAAGCGTTCTATGATACAGATCGTCAATAGGTTGCATTCTGCTCTTATCCAAGGTAAGCAGAACATTTTTACGTACTAGTTTGTAACTTGTGTTATTTTGCAGAATTTACGCTGGAAATGTGAATATGATGAAATTATAAGGCTTGCCACATAATTTTGTAACTATTTTCCACACGTCTGTCTTATTCCTCTTTTGCGCTTGAGATGTCAGTCTGTCAGTCTTGTTTATTGAAGCGGACTCGGGGAAGACAGTAGAGTTTCAGCATTGTAAACTCGACAAGGTCACTGATGCCATTAACAATTTTATACTTCTTGCTCTAAATTAAGATTTGGAAATAGATTGTTGATAAGTTCTGAAATAGTTGATGACACAATTTTGACATTCTCAGTGTAATGCACTCGACAGTGGGTTATCAACTTGCATCACATTATGTAAATTTCCATGCCCTGGAATCATTGCATCTTACATCATCTGTTCTCTGTAGGGTTGCAAGCTACACACTTATATAACCCTCTCTTGATTTTAAACTGAGAGTAATTACCGCTGCAGGTTGATTGGTAAATTTTTCATCTCCGATGTAATTATCAAGAAGGTTTTTAAACTGAATTAACGTAGCTGCTGAAACCACTGAAGAAGGTAAGTCATTCCAACTATTTATATTTCTTTGACTGAAGAAGTGTTTCCTTATTTCTTTTTTACAATGTTCATTTTTTTTAATTTAGTGTTTGAATTGCAGAGATTGAAAAATTTGGTATAATTGTAATCATCTATTGAGATAATGTTGTCAGAAGTCAAAACAAGGTCACAAATCAGATCCAAGGAAAACCTTTTTACCAAACTGTTAGCAAGAGAAGACAATACATATGGGTCACTTTATGCGTCTTTTTGTCCATCCATCTGTCCATAAAAATCTTAACACTGGGTGTTAGTTTGCCATTTCTGCGGGAATGACGTTCGTTAACCTGCAGCGTGCGGTTCCCGCATATATGCGGGATGTTGGCAATTTCTTACGTGTAGGATTCAGTGGTGATTTGCGAGTGGAAAAAACAATGTCATGCTAATTTGGCATATCTAACACATAAAATAAATATTTATAACAGTTATGTTACATGGAAAAATTGCAGTAGTAACTACAAAATGCGACAAAATGTAAGAAACTTTTCAAGTTGCTAACGACACTTGAAAATGACGGCCATTTGCATTGCGTTGTGACACATGTGTATTGGGATATGTTTACTTCGCTGAAAAATAGAAGCTCATTCAGAACGTGACAAAATTTGGATTAGTTATGTGTTGATTCAACTAAAAAATACATGCGAGTGAAATGCACAACAAATAATCGCTAAACTTACATGGAAAATGCGCTAAATTACGGAACATGCATGCAGATACGAAGGTCATGGTCGTTTCGTATGTATCATTTACTACACGTGTTTTTTCTTGTTTTATTGAGTATTTGTTCTGGCAAAACGAAAAATAACAGTTAAGATGACAATAAATATACTTGGGTACCGAAAAACTTTATTCAGTTGTTTCCATTTTCTTGAAATTCTCTGAAATTCAAAAGCAAGTGCACGATACTATTTTTAGTCCTCATTTGCATATTTGCATAATAAGTGATTCGCTTATTAGAGTTTCTCTGTCGGATTTGTTTATGTTTTTGACAAACAACATGATTCTGTTACGCTTAAAACTATTTATGGGATTACAATATATCGAATTCATGTTACATTTGTTTTTATTTATGCTCGTTTTCACGGGTTTTGGGGAAGTAAATTAACTTGGCGCAATTTGTGTTTTTCCGGGGCCGCGACAACATGTGTTCAACAGTGTCGACTGTCAAAGTAAGAATTATGATGGTTATTATTATAAGTGATCGATTTATGAATAAAGAAAGTACACCAAATGATCTAGTTTGTTGTAATTTAATTTCTTTCGCCGAAATCCTAGACAAATCATTTAAAATACGGGAGATCAATATAAAAATAGTAAAATGTTTTTGATATCCTGTTGGTTAGCCCCAATGTTTACGAACTGTCAAAGCTGTCAAAGCTACACTTGTTCATAGTAAACATGAGCGAGGAACGGTTTTTGCCGGACCATTTTCAGTTTTTTGCTGAATTGATGGGTGACTCGGACTCGGACAGTGAGTTCGAAGGGTTTGACGAGCCCGATCTACCAGTACAGCAGGTAAATTCCAGATTGTTTATATATATATATATATATATATATATACTCCACACCCTACCAAATGCCCATAATAAAAGTATGCAGAAATAGATGTAACACTACCACCTAGGAATAATGCTTAATGCTTTTAAAACACAAAAAGTTTGAAAATAAACGAACATTGCACACTATTATTGATTTTTTACAGTCCTAAAGAGTAAAATTTCTGTTGATTAGGCTCATAATTCAATATAGTTTGTTGTTGTTGTTTTTATCAAATATGCATACAGCCTTATAAATCTATATGACTGAATCTTTAAGCCCCCTGAGGATGATGATGTGGGTGATATTTTGGAGCGCTGGGAAGAAGGTGAGCGCCAGCAGCCGGAGTTGGGCTACCTTCAAGTGCCAGGTGCAACTACAGAGTTTGGCCAGGAAGCACAGCCTATAGAGTATTTTGACTCTTTGTTTCCACCCGCTGACATAGACAACATTGCACACGAAACCAACAAATATGCAGACCAGAGACTGGCTGCTATGACACTGAAACCTAACTCAAGGTAAATTTTGATAAAAAAGTATTATGAATTATTTCATATAAAATTTCAGTTTGATGCTATGTAAACAGGATAGAACACTGAGTGTTGGATTAATGTACAAAACATAATTATATTAAACAAGCAGTACACTTAATTACAAGATACATTTTCAAGAATTTTTTTTAAAAAATAGAAATCTTAGTTTTATACAACAATATTTTTCCAGTGTTCATGATTATTTTGTAATATGTTTTCATAGATTCAGAAAGTGGAAGCAGACCACTGGGATAGAGATGACCAAGTTCCTTGCTGTGGTTATATCCATGGGGCTTATAGGGCAGTCCAACATGACGGACCTGTGGTCTACAGACCCAGTAATCACCACCCCCTTTTATCCAGCAACCATTTCCAGGGACAGGTTTCTTTTGTTGATGTCATTCCTTCATCTATGTGATAATGAGTTTTATGTTCGTCGAGGATCACCAGGTTACAATCCATTATTTAAACTTGGACAGTTGTTCAATAGAGTTCTCAATAGATTTTCTACCACCTATAGGCCTCACCAATTCTTGTCACTTGATGAAGGTATTGTGCCATGGCGGGGGAATTTATTTTTTAAGGTTTTTGCAGTTTATTACCATTTACAAACAACAAGTATAGAATATTGCAGTTTTGAATTGTGACACTTGATGAAATGCTTGTCTGGGCATTATAATGCCAAAAAAAAGAATAAAATTAGAATATTCTGGTTGCTATGGTAACACATTTTGAAGGTATGTGAACTAAAATACTGTGAAACTGTTGCTGCATCTTTTGTTATGTTGTCTACCAAGTTTCAAGTTACTAAGAATGATGTAATTTTGAATTGTGACATTTGATGAAATGCTTGTCTGGGCATTATAATGCCAAAAAAAGAATAACATTAGAATATTCTGGTTGCTGTGGTAACACATTTTGAAGGTATGTGAACTAAAATACTGTGAAACTGTTGCTGCATCTTTTGTTATGTTGTCTACCAAGTTTCAAGTTATTTGAACCATAGGATATGAAGTTACAGCATTATGATTGGCATTGTGATTTTCTTTAAATATTACTTGAAACATTAACAATGCAAGATGTTGCATACTTGAGAATTTTGTCCAGGACATTCATTTTTCCCTTTAAAAACTGTTGTAAATTGCAGTTTATTACCATTTACAAACAACAAGTATAAAATATTGTAGTTTTGAATTGTGACACTTTATGAAATGCTTGTCTGGGCATTATAATGCCAAAGAAGTGTAAAATTAGAATATTCTGGTTGCTATGGTAACACAATTTGAAGGTATGTGAAATAAAATACTGTGAAACTGTTGCTGCATCTTCTGTTATTCTTCCTACCAAGTTTCAAGTTATTTGAACCATAGGGTAAGAAATTACATTATTTTGATATGCATAATGCTTTTCTGTTAAAAATAATGAAAACAATTCAGCATAGAGAAATAGAACAACCCAAAACAATACAGCATAGGAAGGGTTAATACATTTGAGTATAACTTCATCAGTTGTTCTGGATTTTATTTATATGACGGGGTCATAGTGAAGCTAAAATCTTGAGGTCAAAGTCACATTTGACAGAGTAACAATGTATGCCCCATTCTGTGCATAGATTTTGTCAACAAAACTTAACTAAAAACTTGGCAAAAATGTAGCTTCCCTATTTCTTTACGTGTTTGTCATCTTACTTCCAAATTACATATTGTATATCACTTATGATAACAGGTTCATGATGTCACAAAAATCTATAGGACAAGGTCATATTTGACTGTTATGCCCTTTTTGTACTTAGAATAGATTTTGTCACAAAATCTTTAATACATAGGCTCAGGGTTGGCAAAATGCCGGCAAATATGAGTATTGTCCATGCCGGCGGTATTTACCGGTATTTACCGGCAAATACTGGCAAATACTGGTCAATTCTATTTACCAGGCTGGAATTTATACAATATTATCGATTATCAGCATTTATATAGATAATTTCAAGTTTACCCATTACTTGCCATTGTATTTATACTTAAGTTTAACACTTTTATCACTTTATCCATAATAAATAAAAATTTAAGTACTGAACAAGTGGTCATTTGAATTGACCACCCATGGAATTTATACAATACAATGTATCCCTTAAAGTCAGCATATGGACAAATTCAAATTTCAATTATTAACAATAATGCAGTCAGCATTTTAGAGGGTTAATTTTAATTATAAACAAGTAATGTACACAACTTACAATAAATATACATGAATACAATAACAAATGAGGTTTAGATACAAAGAAGCCTCTGTCTACCAGTCAGTCTCTTCTTTCCCCCTAAGATACCTGTAAGGGAACACCAGTTTGGCAGCTTTCTGCAGTCACACCAATACACAACCACTTACTTGCACCTAGACAAATTGTATAGGTTATTTATGACACTTTACTGTTGCCTTTGTTGCCCCTGGCTATAACAGCCCCCTGTAATGTTGTTTTAATAGACTAGACATTATGGCCTTGCTTGTGTCAATGGCCAGGTGCACAGGTGGATCAGCATTAATTTCTTACCTGCTGTATTTTTGGTTCTTAGAGTAAAAAAAGACAATTCTGTAAGAATTATTTTTACTTTAAAGTGCTTAAAGTGATAACCTGATATGAAATTTAATTAAAATATATGAGTAATTTAATTATATATGATTATACATTAATAACAGTCAACTAAGTTAAGATTTCTGCAGTATTTTAAGGCAAAATAACTCATCTGAGTAGTATTTGCCAGTATTTTCCAGTATTTGCCACTTTGGGAGTATTTTCCAGGGTGGTAAATACCGGTAAATACCACCGGTAAATACCGGGGGTGGTATTTACCGCCCAACCCTGCATAGGCTATAACTTTGTCATTTCATGATATTTCTTCAACATACCGGTAATTTCACTTTTAATTGCTAGTGATTAAGGAAAATCCAACAGTTGGGTTCTCATCTGAAGGAGTTATGCCCTCAGTAGTACTTGTTTATATGACCCCGTATCCAAGCAGCTGAACTTCCCATGTAGTCTTTCTTATGATATGTTAGGAACTTTCTTTACTTGATAAGAAGATTATCTGAGTACAGCTTATCAACCACTTCCAGTTAATCTTTTTATCCGTTGTGGAAAAATATATTTAAAGCAATAATCTGAATTTTGTTTTTTTGTTTTATAGTATGCACAATGTCTCACCAAAAATATGTTGCAACTGTTTTAGTATCTGCATGTCTTTACTTTCATAAATGTAGCAATTATTGATTGCCTAATTTCAGCCAGTTCCAGTTGTTTTATGTGAATGTCAACACAATTGTGAAGGCAACTCAACAAATGGTTCTATTCCAAAGTTTATTGCATATATTTACAAGCTAGTATGTTGGCATGCTTAAATCTCTATATCAAGTGAAGTTATATGGTGAAGGAAGCGCTCACTGCAGGCCGCCTCCAAAGTCACGTGATCGGTCAGTTAAAGTCTGTTTCAATGATAGAACATCTCCCTCGTTATGAATGAATTGAGAATTCGGCATCCTGCAACATAATATTTAAACAATAAATCAATTAGATAATAATTAATGCAGAAACAAGCAACACTAACATTGAATCACTATTTAACTGTATGGCATCAATGAAATAATCTTCCACATACTGATGTATATTGTTGATACGCGATCACGTTTATTGATTATCCCATTCATTGCTGTAGAAGCGCTCATTCTGTTTTACAACTCTTCCAGACCGTGTTACATAAGAGGATTTGGGAGCTGGGATATTCATGCTTACATTTGAAAGGTTATCTTGACTGGAGATATGGGGTTCAGGTGGGGAATTTTGGAGTATGTTAAGGTCAGAATGTGGTATGCCTGAAACGTTCTCGTTTTGTTTTGTGCAATGCTCTGCGGTTTCTGCGATAGACCTTTCCATCCCTTGTTTGAACTGTAAATGACCTCGTGTCATTTTTTTCTACAATTTTAGCGGGAACCCAGATTCTACCCATCTGCACTCTAACTGAGTCATTAAGGTGTAAAGGCTTTAATTGCCTTGCTGTTTTGTCATAATTTTGTTTTCGGGATGACTGAACTTGTTTTGAGTTTTCTTTAACCCTCTGTGAATTTACAGTTTTGGGACAAAGTGCTTTATTTGTAACGGGCAAGATTGATTTGGTTCTGCGACTATGTAACAGCTGTGCTGGGCTATAGCCACAATCCAGAGGTGTATTGTGGTATTCTAGCAAATTGAATGCAATATATATAATGGTTCCACTGTCTTTTGCTTTTTTCATCATTTTTTTTTGCGATCCCTACGCTACGCTCTGCTAAACAATTACCCTGAGGGTGGAGTGGGGACGACGTTTTATGTTGAAAGTTCCAATATTGTAAGAAATCTGCAAACTCTGAGCTTGAAAATTGGGGCCCGTTGTCACTATGGAGAATGTTGCAAATGCTGTACCGTGCGAAATGTGTCTGTAATTTACGTATTACGATGATAGCTCTTGTGTCGGGAAGGTAATCAATTTCAAAAAATCTTGAGTAGTGGTCTACAGTGAGCAAGTAGTTCTTGTCGTCAAAATAGAATAGGTCTGTAGACAAGACTTGATATGGTCTGTCTGTGAATTCTGAGGTGATCATCGGCTCTTTTGCATTCGAATCTCGGTGCGTGAGACAAATGGGACATTGCAAAATATGCTCTGTTATTTGCTTTTGCATTCCGGGCCAGAACAGCGAGTCTTTAGCACGTTGTAAGGTTTTGGTTACTCCTAAGTGACCTGTGTGCACCTGTTTGATCATTTCTTGCTGTAATGATTTAGGAATAAGGAGTGTCTGACCTCTGAAAATTAAGCCGTCTTCGAATGACAGCTCGTCTCTGTGATTCCAGTATTCAGCGATTTCGGGGTCACAGTCTGACCTAGAATCCGGCCAGCCGTCTAGTATAGTCTTTTTCAATATGCGCATGTCACGTACTTCTTGAATTTCCTAACGGATTATTTCCAGACGTCTGTCAATAACGTTAAGTTGTTTTCTGATAGAATGAACATGGGTGTCTATGCCGTCGACAAGCGTCGGGTATGTGTCATTGACCGAGTGTCTTGACAAGAAATCAGAGACAGGGATATCTTTTCTGCAAACATGTTTGACCGTAATATCGTACTTCTGTAGCAACAGGAGTAACCTTTGTAGTCTTGGAGGGGCTGCCGACAGTGGTTTTTTAGCTTGACTATTCGAAGAATAGGGGAGCTATCCTACTCGCCCCGGTGTCGGCGTCAGTGATGGCGTCGGCGTCCGTTAAACAAAAAATGCACTTTGGTCCATAACTTGAAAACTACTTATGATATCAACTTGAAACTTGGAATATATATTCACCATCAAATTCTACATCATTACCAACAACACCCATAAATCTGCTACAAATATTTTTCAAGTTATGCCCCTTTTTCACTTAAATTTTGCGTTAAGGAAAATATGCACTTTGGTCCATAAGTTATAAACTACTTGAGATATCAACTTGAAACTTGGAATATATATTCACCATCAAATTCTACATCATTACCAACAAGACCCATAACTCTGCTGTCAATATATTTCAAGTTATGCCCCTTTTTTCTTATATTTTGTGTTAAGCAAAATAAGCATTTTGCCCATAACTTTAAAACTACTTGAGATATTGCCTTGAAACTTGAAATATATTTTCACCATTAAAATCTACATCACAACCAACAAGACCCATAACCCTGCTTCCAATATTTTTCAAATTATGCCCCTTTTTCACTTACATTTTGTGTTAAGCAAAATATACACTTGGCCCTTAACTTCGTTATGAATGGAGGGATTTCAAAATGACTTGGCACAAATGTTCACCATGACAAGGCAGTGTGTCGCGTACAATACCCATGCCTGTAGGTCCAAGGTCAAGGTCACTGTTACTAAAAATAGAATTTTCATGCAAAATCGTGTCCGCTCTATAACTTTGTTATTTCTTATTGGATTTTTAAATAACTTGGTATAATTGTTCACGATATCAAGACGGTGTGTCACGTACATGCCCAAGCCTGTAGGTTGAAGGGCAAGGTCACTGTTACTAAAAATAGAATTTTCTTGTCCGGGCTGTTACTTTGTTATGAATGGAGGGATTTCAAAATAACTTTGCACAAATGTTCACTATGACAAGGCAGTGTGTCCACACAATACCCAACCCTGAAGGTCCAAGGTCAAGGTCACTGTTACTAAAAATAGAATTTTCTTGTCCGGGCTGAAACTTCATTATAAATGGAGGGATTTCATAACTTGACACAAATGTCCACCATGACAGGGCGGTGTATCGCGTACCATGTCCATGCCTGTAGGTCAAGGTCACTGTTACTAAAAATAGAATTCACTTGTCCGAACTGTAACTTCGTTAGGAATAGAGTGATTTCAAAATAACTTGACACAAATGTTCATCATGACAAGGTGGTGTGTCCCGTACCATGCCCATGCCTGTAGGTCCAAGGTCAAGGTCATTTTACTAAAATAGAATTTTCTTGTCAGGGTTGTAACTACGTTAGGAATAGAGTAATTTCAAAATAAGTAGGCAGAAATGTTCACCATGACAAGGTGGTGAGTCGTGTACCATGTCCATGCCTGTTGGTCCGAGGTCAAGGTCACTGTTACTAAAAATAGAATTTTCTTGTCCGTGCTAAAACTTTGTTTTGAGTGGAGGGTTTTCAAAATAACTTGGCACAAATGTTCACCATGACAAGGCGGTGTGTTGCCTACATTACCCATGCCTGTAAGTCCAAGGTCAAGGTCACGGTTACTAAAACTTGAATTTACTTGTTCGGGCTATAACTTCTTTATGAATGAAGGGATTTCAAAATAACTTGGCACAAATGTTCACTATGACATTGCATTGCATTACCACCAACTTCTTCACAGACATTTCCGTAACGAGAAGACAACAGTGCTACAAATACAAATAATTTACTTGATCTTCAAGTTTATCCATATTATTATAATTACTCGAACATCACTGTCTTTGAAATGCTATTATTCCCATCATTGCACTTGAGTGTCTGAAAACGATGCATAGCGGGGGCATCCGTGTCCTATGGACATATTTCTAGTTTCACTTATATTTTCACTTAAGTGCACTTCATCGATAACTTTGCAAATACTTAAGGTATCAACTTCAAACTTCCATTATATTTTCATTTCAGTTCTTTTTCTGTAACATTACTGAACTGAAGTGATTGATATTTGACTAAAAGTAAATGTCTCTAATAAAAAATTACTAACAAGTTTTCTAACAAATTCAGAAATATTTCATAGTTATTCCCCTATTCAGGTTTAATATTTATGGTACATTAAGGAATTATTTCTGTTATTTGAAATGAATTTCTCCCATACCATTCACTTGTTAATATTTTTCCTGATTGCACATGAATGTATGGCCATCATTGTTATTGTTTTAATCTTCAAATTGCATTTGTTTCAAATGATTCGAATAGTCGAGCATGCTGTCTCCTCTGACAGCTCTTGTTCATTATAGCCGATAAGGGTTGGTGGTCACTATGAACTATCACATGCCTACCGTATGTAAATTGATGAAACCGCTTGCAACCAAAAACAATAGCAAGGAGTTCGCGCGCAATGTTGGCATAAAGCTTTTCACTAGAAGTCAAGCTTTTGGATGCGTAAGTAATTGGCCTGTCCCTTTGCCAGAGAGAGCAGCCGAGGCCATTTTGGGAAGCATGCCATTCTAAGATTAGAGGCTCTTTGGGGTCATAGTAACCAAGAACTGGTGCACTTGTTATGATTTCTTTGACCTTTTCAAACGCGCGCGTTTGTGGGTCATCCCACAGAAATTCCACATCTTTCTGCAGGAGGGACCTTAGGGGAGTTGTGACCTCTGCAAGGTTTGGGGCGAATTTGGAAAGGTAGTTTACCATGCCGAGAAAAGTTTCCAATTTTGTTCAGAATTAGGTTTGTTTCAACGGGTGATTGCGTCAATTTTGGCAGTGTCTGGTTTGAGGCCCTGACTAGAAATAATATGCCCAAAGAAAGGGACTTCTTCGGCACCGATAATGCATTTGTCAGGGATGAATTTGACCCCTTTTTCTTGTGCTCTGTTGAGCGCGTTATGCAAGTTTGCGTCATGTTCTGATCTTGATCGACCATGTATGAGAATATCATCAACTATTGTGTGAATTCCGGGCAGGTTCTCAAAGATTTCATTGCATTTTTGCTGAAAGATGTCACCTGATGATGTTATGCCAAATGGGAGTCTTCGGTACCTGTATCTCCCAAAAGGTGTACTGAATGTTGTTAGGAGGGAGGAAGCGTGATCTAATTTTACACTCCAGTAAGCGTGCATGATGTCTAGAATGCTGAAGTGTGTTGCGCCCGATAGATTGGACGTCACGTTGTCAAGTGTAGGCATTGGGTAATGCGGTCAACAAATTGAGTCATTTAGGGCTTTTGGACCCTGAGTTTGCCTGTTTTTGGCTTTTCTACTAGCACATTAAGGAATACTAGGAATTAACCCAATTGGTGGGCTCGGTGACCTTTGTTATAATTCCGTCTTTGACCATGCAGTCAAGCTCATTTTTGAGGCGGTGCTTGAGAGCTTCTGGAACTTTCCGCCGGGGGTTTACCACAGGGATAGCATTTTCCTTTAGGTGCAACTTTGCGACTACTGGAATTTCCCATATCCCATTAAAGAGAGTTTTGTATTGTGACATAACAACTTCCTTGGTCAAGCGATGACCTAAGGCCAAGCAGGGCTGAGAGTTATTTTCCACAACATAGAAAGTTGTGACGATCTTGTTTGATTTGTGTAAACAAGGCAGTTGTACTTTTCCAAGAACTTTGATAAGATCGCCTGAGTAAGAGGTTAACCTACTATCTGGGGGTTCTAAAGTGTGATTCACCTGGAGGTTTCTGAATATTTCGCTTGAGATTATATTACACTCACTGCCTGTATCAATTTTGAATTTTATCGGGGTTTTGTTAGGGCCAAGACTGACAAAGGCACGTTCTGGAAGGTGGGAAGAATACGCACTTACCCTGTCAATGCAATAATCCGAATTGTATTGTCCATTGCCACAATATTTACTCTGATTTTCACTATAAGCCCTGTCACTCATAGAATTGGTGTCAATGTTGCAGACAGATTTCGGTTGTGATCTGCAAACATTAGCAAAGTGGTTTAGTTTGCCGCATTTTCGGCACTGTTTTCCGAATGCTCGGCAGTCAGATTTGTTAGGTCCGTGGAACTTGCCACAGTTGCCGCATGATTGTTGTTGCTGTCCCTGCTGCTGCTGTGGGTGGTGTCGTGTTGGCGCTTGCTGTTGTAGGTGATGTCGTGGTTGTTGTTGTTGTTGTATGTTTCGTATATGTTTCGAAATGGCATCCACAGGTGATGATGATGCTGACGACGAAGTCTGATTTTGTGGTGATTGAATGTTCATTGACGCCATTTGATTCTGGCAGTATTCATAACTCTGTGCAATTTGTAAAGCTTTGTCCAGGGTAAGTTTCTCCCCCTCATTAATAAGTTTTTCGCGGATCCTTGAATTGTTCGTGCCGATGACAAGCCTGTCCCGAATCATTTCGTCCATATTTTCATGAAACTGGCAGTCCTGCGCACGAAGTCGCAGCCTGTCAATTGGGTCCGAACCCTGCACCTCGTTATAGAATTTGAACCGTGCAAATATTGGATTTAGCTTGGGCTGGACGTTACCCTGAAACTTGTCGTAGTGAGCCTTTAGGCTTTTATTCTCTGCATCAGAGAGTCTCCACGTTTGATGCACGTCGCGCCCTTTATCACCAGCCCAGAGGAGCAGGTACGTGATTTTTTCCTCCTCAGTTTTGTCGCTCAGTGGACCCTTAAATATGAGTTCAGTGTGTCATTTGAACCTCTCCCAGGCCTCTGGAAGATTGCTGGATTCCCAGTCCATGCTGGGTGGCGTAATTCCATTCATATTCATTGTCTATAATTCCAGTTTCAATTAATCACAGAATGTCACACAGGGTTCAATTATGTTCTGACACCATGTTTTATGTGAATTTCAACACAATTGTGAAGGCAACTCAACAAATGCTTCTATTCCAAAGTTTATTGCATATATTTACAAGCTAGTATGTTGGCATGCTTAAATCTCTATATCAAGTGAAGTTATATGGGTGAAGGAAGCGCTCACTGCTGGCCGCCTCCAAAGTCACGTGATCGGTAAGTTAAAGTCTGTTTCAATGATAGAACACCGGTTAATTCAATCAGTTCCGTATAAAAATCGGGGACATCTCTTAATGTGTTTTTTGCTGTCATATTTGACAGCTGTGTAATGGTTTTGACAGACGGAATACATTTCCACACGGTTTCTGTCTTAGGGTTCAAAATAATTTTGAAAATAATGTGTAATAAATAAAATAACATATTTTGATTAAAATATCAAAAGCAGTAAAAAAATCATGACATCACAAATTCCATTGTACAGCCTTCTGATATTGCACTTAATGCATCTGATACAACCTTAAAGTCATCTTTGCACAGGGTAGAAATGATATTTTCACATAGTAGCACAACACCACTACTCATAATGTGGAACTGGCCATGGTGGGTTGCTACTAACTTGCTAGATTCACAATTACTAATCTGGAGTAAGTTAGTAAGTTAAAATGCTTGCCTCACAGAAACTGTCACAAAAACAGAATGTAAATATTTATGCAAACAGTTTTGCTTGCGATGGTAACACCATTTAAAAAAAGCGATATTGCAAATTACATTTTGTTTTTCATTATGGGGCCATTTAAGTTTAGTTTTTGGGATAAATGTCACGCATTACCAAATTTTGCACACAAGTGTCTGCAATAGTCTTTGTCGATGCGGTGCTTGACCAGAAGTAATCAGTAAATCTAAGGTTAAAGTTCGTCGATGTTCAGTTCAAATGCCATTCATTGCGACTTAATAGGCATTTTCACTCATTCTACTGAAATACTGTATAGCGCTTAATATTGGTGGTGTCAAATATTGGCATATTTTAAAGTGTTTTATATTGGCGGGGTCATATATTGGCGCTAACAAGCCAGACCGCCAAAATAAAACCCTTGATGAAAAATGGCGGAAATTGGACAATGGAAGAGAAAGGTAAACGTTGCAGGTATTCTATTGTTTAATTTTAAGTGTGAAAACATTATTGCAGTTACCAAATACAGTACTTGATTGCTTTGTTCGATATTCCAATTATATTTCTTTTGTTGACGCATTATAAGTTTTTCTACTTGTTCGATTTAATATTATTTAATTATTTAAATGCGGGTTTCTATGAGATATTGACAAAAAATCGATTTAATCTACTACATGTACAAAAGCTATAACTCTATAATGCTTCTTTTTTCAAGTTCAAAACAAGTGACGCTGAAAGGAATGGACGACAAGCGCCAAATAACACCCCTTTTGGCTATGTCTAAATAAAATAAATAACACATGCATGTACTCTTGTTTCGTGTTGTTTAAGTTTTTTATTAAGGTTTCAAAGAATATACATGCTGTGGTATCATTTTATTTAGCGATGGCTTAATTTTCGCGTATTTCGCGCTCGGGCCAGTGCGCGAATTTAAAACCTATGCTAAAATTTAACCAAAAAGTTTCACATACGTATCCGAAACGTGCTATGTCCGAATGGACCTACACTTTATATATTGTTGCCCGTATAGCAATTTGATATAAATTAGAAGTATCGAATAATTTTGTTAAGAAAGAAAATAAAATTAGTTATAACTGTCGAATTTCTTTTAGAATATGTTTAATGTTACTTCAAAATTTGAACGACAATTTAGTCCGCGCATTTAGGTCAGGTCACGTTTTACCGCACAGTATCGTTGTCATCTCATTTTTAATTTATCAACACTTTTTTGAGTAACTGTTTCGCAATTATTTGACACTTTAGACCATAAAACGGGTACGAAATTTAACATGCCAATTATGATATGAATGGTCCAGATAGATGGATCAAACGGGTCGCGTGTCAATTAGCGGCGCCGAATAAACAGCGGTCGGATAATTTACTAACAAAGGAAGTGGTAATTGACAGGGGGCCAACTGACACATGATTACCTCGCATGTTCAAATAAGCAATAGGTATTGATAACGGGTCGGTAAAATATCGATAATAGTATTTTTTTTGTTTGAAAAATTGGATTTGCGCGAATTTACGTCTGCGCGAAACAGTCTTTTTCTGCGATTGCGCGAAATTTCGTGCCAGCGAAATTAAATGATACCACAGTAATTTAGAAACATGCAACAATCTTTCTTCATCAAGGGAGGAAACTGCGACCAAATATCTAATAGTGTATCATAGTTATCTACCTTCCTGATATTAAATTAACGGTGTTTTAAATTGACGGGGATATTTATTGGCGGTGTTTTATATTGGCGCAACTGACCCTGACCGCTAATATCGCCAAAATTAAACCCCCGCCAGTATTAGTACTTATACAGTATTTCTTTCATATGATAGGAAATAAAAAAGATATCTGGAACTGGTTGACAAACTGTACTCGTTTACCATTTTTACTTGTTGTTGCCATCCCTGACTGCAAGATAAGATAGACCCAGCATGCAGATTTACACAGTCTGATCAGGGTCTTCACTTTTTGTAATTCTAGTCGATATAATACGAGGGTCATTCATAAAGTTTCCGGACTCTGGCTGTAAAAATCTTATTATTGTTTATATTGCGTAGAAACTTGATCAATATGTGAAGAAAAGTATAACAAATTTAGTGTATTTTTTCCTTCTTTAGTAGAGGGCATTTGCATGGCACAAGATCTTACAACTAGAACTAAAGGCTGTCTCTAAACTCTAGCATCTGATTGGCTCATATGGAGAATAGTCTCCATTTCAGCCAATCAGATGCTTAAGATTTGTGATTGGTCTCTAATCTGTTTTATGATCTTGTGCCCATTACTATGATAAATACATACTTTGCAGACATAGACACAGTCCTGCAGTGGTGGTGTGATGGAGACAGTCACCTAAGAATGTCAAAATCAAAAGATAATGATTCCCCTGATAACAATGATCAAGGGAGAGAACTGGGAAATGAACAAGGGAGAAAATACGGAAGTGACCAAGGGAGAGAACTGACAAGTGATAGTTATTCTAGTGAACGCAATAATAGTGCACATAGTAACAGTGGTAGTGAACTGAGAGTGACCTCTGTATACCACAAGCATCAGCAGGCTAACGGAAATGATGATGAACACTTTCACAGGGGTGAACATCACATTAACGAAAAGGTAATGGCTTCATTAAGTAGTTTTTGTTGTTGTTGCAAGTTTTGTTGTCAGGTAATGGATTTCTACTAGCAGTTTTGTTGTTTTGAACAGGGAGAAGTTTTATATGAACATGATTTTCAATGATAAGGCAATACCATTAATTGGGATATTTTGGCATCATGATATTTTAGGCGTTTTATCTTTTGATTTTAATTTCACCAGTTTCATTTTCGCCATTTGTTATTGCCAGACAAAAAATGAACACAGGCACTTTTTTGTACATGTACATTGATGTGTAACTACACATGTTTGCAGATTGATTGGCATTTATTGTAAAGTTGATAATGAATGGTAAATACAGGAAAAAGATGAAAAGTTACTAAAATGATTCATATTTGTTATTTTCAAAATTCAAATATAAAAAGAGAATTTCATGATACACTACCAGGGTTATATCTTTTATCTGTGACATATTTTGGTAAGTTTGATTTTGGCCTGTTCTTAAAGGTGGCAAATTAGACCAATTATTTACCAAGGCCACAAAATTCCAATTTACAGTAGGAATCTAATTGTTAAATTGTAAAATGTTGTGTTTTTGTTGACAGCAGTGACTGGTGTTAAGCAGGAGGCTTTTGCAGTGGCTGACAGTTTCAATTATGACATTTATAATGACAGAGTTTGGGAAAAACTTCTTAAAAATTCAAATGCAAAGCTTAAAATGTTATCATTTCTAACTGATGCATTTTAAATGTGCTACTTCATTTGTCAGATCAGACAATACATCTGTGCCATCTGAGCAGAATCTATCTGGTTTGCTTATTGATTTATTAGGCTGTTTCTTACCAAAAAGCAAACAGGTTATTTGTGACTAATAAGTGACCAGTGAAGATCCAGATCAGACAGCAAGTATGTGCCATTTGATCTGGATCTACACTGTTTGCCAATGCTATAAAGTTGTATCTATAAAGTAAGGGGTTAAACACTATCTGAAGTAACCTGTAATACTATGTATTTTCCATTCCACCTAGGTTTCGAACCAGAACAAGATTCTGACGTCATTTATGGCCGGAGGTCTTGCCGGAGCTGTTGCCAAGACGACCATAGCTCCTCTCGATAGATGTAAAATTAACTTTCAAAGTAAGTGTTGCGTGTAGGAGAGATGTCAATAAAGGAGGATCATGGATGAATATCATAAAAGTGAATTTGGAAAGCAGTCTCATAACTCTATTTTTGAATGGTCCATTTCAAGACTTGTTTCATTTTCAACCAATCAGACGCTTGAGAAAAGAGACTGGTTCTACAGTCTTACTGGTAAACAGAGATAAATTGGTGATTATTTCATCTATAAATATAATGTAAACACATCTAAAGGTCAATTTTATATACATTGCATTTACACAAGATACTTAACAACTTTAAACATTAAAGATAAGTATTAAATTGTTTATATAAAAATGTGGATAAACAGACTTTATTTTTAACTTTTATATGGTGTATAAAAGCAAAGGCATGCATGCACTGACACAAACACAGTCAAATGTTGCAATCAATGGTCCATATTATGAAAAAGAACTAACTAAAAATTCTATGAAAATTATTCTTCTACTGTAAATAAATGTTTGGAAATATATTAATATTAAACCTTTATTAATAGAAGATATGTTTGCCTTTCAGCATCACATATGAGATTTTCATTCAGAAAAGCCATACAGTTCTTAATCCAGACATACAAGAAAGAAGGTGTAAAGGCCCTATGGAGAGGTAACTCCGCTACCATGGTGAGAATAGTTCCGTACGCCGCCATACAGTATACAGCTCACGAGCAGTATAAGTTACTGCTGAATAAAGGCCATAAACGAAAGTAAGTCCACCCAGCAAACCAAACTGCAGATTTAGTTTAAGTTCGATTTATACTTATTTATTTCACATTGATTGTGAATCAAGATCTTTCAATTATATTCATATGCTAATTCTATCTGACTTAGACCTGTATTGTTATAAGCTCTGTTCTTGTAAAAGTTCTCACAAATACAAGCACAGCCAGCAAATCTGTCGCTTCTGATTTGGATGTACAGTGCTCATCTTCTGGTCTGAAATTACTTAATGAATCTAAAAGCAAACAGTTTAGATCACTCGACACAAATGTGCTGGCCGATCCGGATCTGAACTGTTTGCCCATGCAGTAAAGCCTTATCTAGGGGTAAAGGTTACAAGTTAATACAAATTTCACTTACAGACACCTGTTCAGGAGACAGGCATAAAGATCATCTATTCTGTTGCATTCATGTTGCATTACAAATTAACTTTTACTTTCGAATAGTTGCATCCATATTCAAGATCAAGCAGATCTTGACAGAGGTAAACAGTCAGATTTCTTCCACCCTAGACTTTGGGCTGTTTATAAGCCTTAACTAATTATCTTTGATTAGATGATTTTCAGAGAGCAATCAAAAACAATTAATTAATGCTTATATACAGCTTTGAAGTACATTGAAGTACAGAATCTGAGGTTAAAATGCTTTATATGATGAATAGGTGGAAAACTGATATTTGTGGAATAAACATGTAAATATCTGTTTATTATTTAATATTTTAGAAATTTACCTCCTGTGAAGCGAGCATTAGCGGGTTCTTTGGCTGGCATCACAGCTTCAACATGTACATATCCTCTAGACTTTGCCAGGGCCAGAATGGCTGTTACTGCGAAAGACAAGTATGTTTTACTTATGCTTACCATGTGGCCAAAGACAAGTATGTTTTACTTATGCTTACCATGTGGCCAAAGAAAAGTATGTTTTACTTATGCTTTACCTGTGACTTGTTCCAGCCAGAATCAAACTGGTGCTGTCTTTAGACTTTGCCAGGGCCAGAATGGCTGTTACTGCCAAAGACAAGTATGTTTTGCTTATGCTTACCATGTGGCCAAAGACAAGTATGTTTTACTTATGCTTTACCTGTGACTTGTTCCAGCCAGAATCAGATTGGTGCTGTCTTCAGACTTTGCCAGGGCCAGAATGGCTGTTACTGCTAAAGAAAAGTATGTTTTACTTAATATGCTTAAAATGTGGCTACTTCTGGCTGTAATCAATTCTGTTTCTTTGTTTACTTTACCAGGGCCATAATGGCCCAGTAATTTGTGATTGACCTGTAGCTGTTGACTGGAATGGTTAAAGAATGCGATGAATATGGCCCATACTCCTAAAATTGGGAAATTTTGTGTTGTTTTACCAGAAATTGGGAATTTTTTGCATCATTTAGGAATAAAAAGTTTTACCTGTAATTTAAATATTATCAATAATTTCTGGATAAAATAAACTAATGATGCCTTATTAACTAACAAGCTATAATATTTTATTAATAAAATGACACATAACATGGGTTTTGACAGAACTTTTTGTTTTGATTCCATTGGGAATTTTGATTATGATGCCAAATTCTTTAGGTCAAGGTCACATTCGATGGAGTTATGCCCCATTTTGTACTTGGATTTTGACATGAAAACTAAACTTTGGCTATAACTTTGCCATTTCTCAATATTTCTTCATGAACCTTTCAAATTATATTGCTAATGACAACACACTCATAATGATGCTGAATTCTTTAGGTCAAGGTCACATTTGATGAAGTTATTCCCCTTTTTGTGCGTGCATTTTTATTCCGACAAAGTACCAGAGGGCGACACAAGTGTTCAACACACATCAGTGTTTTATAAATTTATCTTATCTCAAGCATCTGATTGGCTGATATGTAGACAGGTCTCCATTTCAGCCGATCAGATGATTAACATTTGAGACTGGTCCTGAGTTTAAGTTTTTTGATCTTCAGTGAAGATCTTGACAAGTTTTGTTTATGTGTATTTCAGGTACAGTAACATAATAGTTGTGTTCAGGATGGTATTAAAAGAGGAAGGCTGGAGAGTATTGATGCGAGGTTACGTGCCCACTGTGTGCGGCTCTTTCATTTACTCAGGAATTAGCTTCTTTACTTACGAAACTCTGAAGATCCTTCACGCTGGTAAGATTTCATGTATTCTTGCAAACGAGATCAGGGCCTAAGATCAGAAAAACTAAAACTGGAGTCTCAAATCTCTAGCAGACTGGACTCCATTTTAGCCAGTAATCTTCTTTAAGATTTGAGAATTGCCTCGAATCATATAAATATTTTTGCTCTTTGTTTCACATGATTATATTAGTAATGGAGAAAGGCATCTTACATTTCTGAGTAAAACATGACTTTGTGTGCATGTGAAAGTGGCTTCAAATATATCAAAGCCCAGCACTGAGTTGTGTCTGACATGTGTTACTGGCTTCTCCAAAAAGGAAGTGTTTATGATGAAAGCACACCATTTTGGGTAACAGTTTATACTAATTGTTATTGTTCTTTGATTTTAATTGAAAAATATAATGATGAAAAGTGAACTCATCTCGTCAGAAACCACTGCTGTCTTAACTGTAACAGCCTGTTTTGCACAGTAGTAAATATCAGTATACAGTTATTTCATATGTGATTTGGGAACAGTTAATCTGTTGGCCCGAGGTGGAGGGGATACAGTTCAAAACACTATCCCCGACACCGAGGGACAACTGTTTGACTGTTCCCAGATCACATATGAAATAACTGTTTTATTACCTGATCAATTCAATGGGGGAATCCTCTGACTTTAAAGCCCATGAGGGAAACAGTCGAAACTATTGACCGGTCAACAGTTCGCTCAACAAACCGTGCACTCAAAGGGGGAATCCTCTATGACGTCAGAGCACGTGAGGGAAACAGTCAAAACTATTGACCGGTCAACAGTTCGCGAACGTGGATGTTTTAAGAATTTCAGAAAACAGTAAGAAATACCAAATTACATTTATATAAGGTATCAGGTAATAATTATTTCTAATGTATAGTGCAGGTTTATAAAACCATGATAGAATCTCATGCATTTAGTAAATAGTCATGCTTTTAGAGCAGTCTGTCACAATACAATATGCTATACAGAGCATTCAAGTGTACGAGATTTTGGTATGTATATTGCTATATAAAATGTATACATTATGCACCCATAAAGTGTAGTCAGGCCTATGACAACCCCACCATATCCTTCTTGTTCATTTCATCAATATCACTGTACACTCAAACCCTTTCTAGATAAAGAAAATAAATTGTTATTTGACTGTATTTTTCCAAACATTTTGAAAACATTTCCTTATACTTGGCCCCTAATGACACCCACTCCATGTTCAGAACACTCAGTCCCAAATGACAACTCCTTTTCAGAACATCAAACTCCTTATGACATTGCCCTTCCATAACATTGAGCCTTGAATGACAATTAAATATGCATATAATTATTTAAATATATAGCAAAATTCTGAAAAAGGTGGATCTTTTTAGAACATCACAATATATTTATACCCCCACAAACGAAGTTTGAGGGGGTATATAGGAGTGAGCTTGTCGGTCGGTCGGTCGGTCTGTCGGTCGGTCGGATTCTTCGTTTCCAGATGATAACTCATGAAAGGCTTGACAGAATTAAATAATTTTTGGTACACAGGTATATCGTCATAAGATACAGGTCAAGTTCGATTTTGGGGCTGGTGGGATCAGTGTCAAGGTCACTGTTACTAAAAATAGAAAAATGGTTTCCGGATGATAACTCATGAAACACTTCACAGATTTAATCCTTGTTTGGTAAATAGATGTAACATCACAAAATACAGGTCAAGTTCGACTTTGGGGCTGGTGGGGTCAATGTCAAGGTCAGTATTACTAAAAATAGAAAAAGGGTTTCCAGATAATAACTCATGAAAAACTTCACAGATTAAATCCTTTTTTGGTACATATATGTAATATCAGAAGATACAGGTCGAGTTCGACTTTGGGGCCTGAGGGGTCAGTGTCAAGGTCACTGTAACTTAAAAAAGAAAAATTGTTTCTGGACTATAACTCATGAAATACTTCATAGATTTAATTATTTTTTGGGACACAGATGTAACATAACAAGATAAAGATTAGGTTTGACTTTGGGGCCTGTGGGTTCAAGGTCAAGGTCACTGTTATTTAAACTTCAAAACTTCGTTTCCACTCAGTAACTATAGCTTGGAATGAGATTCTTAAATGAAATTTGGTGTATTGATGGTTTTTGTGAAGATGACTTTTGGGATTCAAGGCCTGTGGGGTCAAGGTCACTGTTACTAAAAATAGAAAATAAACTGTATGCTCAATAACTTTGGTTCAGAATGAGATATTGTGATGAAAATTGCTATATAGGTAGTGTCTGTGAAGACGAAACTTGGTATTGAAATTGGGCCTGATGGGGTCAAGGTCACTGTTACTAAAAATAGAAAAAATGGTTTCTGGATGATTTCTCATAAACAATGTTTGGCACACAGTTCTTAGATAAAAGTTAGATAAAGGCCACTGTTACTAACATATTTAAACCATTTCTGCTCAATAAATTTAGATGGAATGAGATATTGTGATGAAACTTGCTGAATAGGTGGCTACTGTGAAGACGACACTTTGGATTGAAAGTGGGGCACATTATGCCATTGATTCGAAGCATTCCCAGTTCAATTATCAAGCATACATGTGGGGTATTTAATCACTTTCAGTGATAATTCTAGTTATGTATGTTTAAACCCTAGATTCTTCTTTCCTGCCAGCCTACAGAAATTATTTAAACTTTTTATTACATTTCTTTCTATACCAGAATTTTTTAACTACTACAGTAATATTTAATGTAAGTGGAAAATGTCGCCATTTCTAAATTGCTATCCTACTGAATTGCATATAATCTTAAAAAAACATTCTGCATTTAAAGCACTTTAAAGGTAGTTCCGGTTCAGAATACTGTAGACTGCCAAATGATCACTCTACTGCTACAGACTTATAAACAACAGCCAAGAAACCCATAACTCCGTGGGATATTTCTGTTTTCCAGAGGCAAACAATGTAGTTTCAGATCAGATAGCATGGGTTTGCCTGCTGATTTGGAACTGCATTTATGATAAAACCGATATATATGGTGTAAAGGGGATGTAAATGAAACAATACAGAATGAATCACGAGTCAGATCTCCTTTGTGATGTGGGGTGATGAAGTATGATGTTTATTTCACTGTTTCACAGAATATAACAATGCTGTAGACCCCACTCCGCTAGAATTCTGGTATTGTGGATGTCTATTATTTTACAGAATATCACGATGGTGTAGACCCCACTCCCCTAGAACGTTGGTATTGTGGAGCGGTGGCCGGGATCTGTGGACAGTGCTCTTCCTACCCGCTTGATATTGTACGACGACGGATGCAGACAGCAGGTTGGTTTCCTGCATTGCTGTGAATTATAAAAGTGTATACAGGATTTACATTACAGTTAATCTACACATTTTATGTAATAGAAAAAAACACAGCTTGCTTTGATTTATTTAGTTTATTAAATTGATTGATAGGAAGCACTGTAGACCCTGATCACACTGTGTGGATGTTCAGGCTGCTTCGGGTCTAAACTGGTGGCTAAATGTGATATTAGTCAGTAATAGCATGCTGTATATTCTATTTACCACCATTAAATAATTTATTATGCCCCCTTTCTAAAAACCGGGGTATAATTCCTTGCTCATGTTGGTCTGTCCATCCATCCATTGGTCAGTAACCGACCTTTCCAATCAATAACTAGACAATTATTTGGCACACAGTCCTCAGATTTGGTAGAGAGGATTGTCATCACTTGTATATGACCCCTTGTGATATTGAGGTCAGTAGGTCAAAGGTAAAGGTTATGTCAAACGTCAATAAAAATAAAAGCAGATTACTATATAATTGCATTTGGGGGGCATACATGTTTTACAAGAGATTGTTGTTAACTGTTAATTACTGTAGAATATACGAAGTGTAACCATTGATTGTGCTGGACCCAAGATCATATAACTTAACTTGTAGACCAGTCTCAAATCTCAAGCATGTGATTGGCTGATATGGAGATATTTCTCCATATCAGCCAATTAGGTGCTTTAGATATTAATTTTATGATCTTGGCCCCAGGTATAATTCCTAAAACTGTATTCTGTTTCAGGTGTAACGGGGCATTCAAAAGATTACACCACAATCTACAGGACGGCTAAAACAGTGTATCTTGAGGAGGGGCTCAAAGGGGGCCTGTACAAGGGGCTGTCAATGAACTGGATCAAAGGGCCAATATCAGCCGGTATCAGCTTTATGACATTTGAAACAGTGAAACTGTGGTTACGGAAATGGCCGATATTTCATATAGACGTTGATTAGTATATATTATAATAATAGTGCTTATTCTAGTAAATTAATGGTTTGTATTGAGGAAAAGTGTTAATTGCCAAGTTCAGCGGACACAAGACTTCTGGTAGAGGAGGACTTCGGTACTGATGTGATGTTCATGGAATGTCTACAAAAATGTGACAAGGATGAAGCAAGAACAGATGAAAAGAATGCAGGTTTAGCTGTGACTGCTGCAAATGACATACATTGCTGAATAAGGATACTGTTTTACCATTTTGCACTGGTTTAAATTACACGTATTTCACGCTAGGGTAAGTGCGTGAATTTGCAGCAAAATACCGCCATGTAATAATATGTCTACTGTAGTATCATTATATTTCGCAGTTACAAATTTTGTTTGCAAATCCAACAAATGATTCAAGTGGGCATTATATTTTTCTTATAAGACATATTATAAAATGTTGTAATTTCACTGGGTTTAAAATTCACACATTTACACAAAGCAACGAAATTTAAACCCATGTGAAATAATTTATACAAAGTAAATAGAAATATGCACAAGCACAAATTTTACGGCTTAAAGAATATAACATTTTCAGCTTTTGCAAAAAAATTCCTCCCTGTGAAATTAAAAGATGCTCATTGTTATAACAGTTGTGAGCTGCAGGCTTAGGAAGTCGAAGTTTTGATGGTCTATTTAGTATCATTGTTGACAACGATTGTAACACGGGTACTGCTGGAGAAGACTGTAATGAATTTAGTGCTTGATCTTCCAACTTTGTGATGAATAATTTTGTTTGTTTGCTCAATAATCTGCTAATTTTTGTTTTGTTTTTATGAAATTTAATTCATATGTTAATTTTACACAAACAGAAATTAAAAAACACTTAAGTGATCTGTTTGGATAAATAATTATTTATTGGATAAACTTCTGATAATCTTTGCATTAATGAATGAATGAAACAATATGCTTTATAGGACATGAAATAGACATCTATGAAGTACATGTTCACTTAACCCTTTCCTCCCTATATACACATTTTTACACGTGCGCGACCAGTGTAGATCCAGATCAGACGGCATGGATGATCTGGATCTAAACTGTTCGCCAAAGCAATAAAGGTTTGTGTATGGAGGAAAGGGTTAACACACGAGTTGGCTCAAACTTTATAATAAACACAATACTTAGAGTCAGTTAGCAGGAATTAGTGTGATCACTATATGTACTTATCACTATACTTATTCTTAATTTACTCCAAGGTTGCTGTCATTGTAAAAGCTAAAACATACTGGGGATCAGTCATTAATCTCGAGATTCTGATTGGGTTAAACCAATTTTCAGATGGACCAATCAAGCTGGAGTGTTGCGACTGGTCACAAATACAGGTTAATCATCCTGAACCCGAATTTTCATAAATGAAGTACCTTTTTCACGTGCTTTATAAACCTGGTGAATTTTGGCAAAGACAAAGAAAAAAGAAAATTAAAAAAAAATCTGGACTTTTTCTGTTAGAAGCTGTCAAGAGTGAAAGTGTCAGTATTATTCCATCAAAGTTATGTACATAAGTGTAACTGATCCAAGGGTTATGAAACTCAGAATGAAGACCAGTCATAGATCTATGTAATTTGATTGGTTAAAATTTAGCACAGTCTGAGAACCGACCAATAGGAAGCTTAGATCTGAGACTGGTTTCCATTCTCGGTTTATAACCTTGAAACCATATCTATCATTTTCTTTTGCTTCTTTCAGTAAATAACTAATTGAAAAAGAAGCTGTATCTAGACAGCAGTGACCCAGCAGTTTCCTAACGTGATATTGATCATTAAGTGTTATCAAAGATAGATGTTTATGTGGAATATTATAAGTTGCAGGGCTGGGTCCAATTATATTTTAAATAACTATAACTTATTACATTTTTTTCATTTATTTGAAAATAAATTGTATTGAGTTATAATGAAATTAGATTTAAGTCTTATTAGTTGATAACAATTTAAAGTTTTGCATGTAATTGTCAATTCAATTCAGTTACTTTTATTTGTTTTCAAATGAATGTCTGTGTTGGGTCACGGATACGAGCAGTTATAACTACATGTAGTTTTGTGTAATACATTTATTAGTACTGTGATAAGAAATCTAATGGACAAAAGTTGTAACCTGCTACACGATGCTGTTTGACCAATTTACCAAATTTAACTTGTCAGAGAGCATAAATAATGTAAAATGTCTAAAACAGCCATCTGATAAAGATATCATAAAGGTAATGAATGATTGTCAATGAATTCACAAAATTCAACATTTACTCATAAATATTTACACTTAGATTCATCCTCTACGATGAAGTCTTATTCATCTAACGAATCATAATTTCTGATGGTAAACACTGTGACGTATTTCTTTAAAAGGCGTGGCTACATTAGTATTGGATGTTGCTGATGTTTTGACGTGTGATGTCGCCGAGCACGCACGTTTTGCCATGAGTTGCGGCGAAAAAGCATGCCGTCATTCACTTTATCGTCAACTTAGCTGTTCTAACAGCCATTCAAAAATGCCGTTTTATCATAAATTCTTCTAGTTATTTCTGTATTGATGATATTATTTATGAGTGTAAATATAAGGATTGAAACGATATTTGATGGTTTTCATTTGGGTATGAAAAACAGTTGGATTGTTTAAAGTACCCGAGAAGCCCTTTGGGCTTCACACACTTTAAACAAACCAACAGTTACTGTTTTCCATACCCAAATGAAAATCATCAAATATCGATTCAATCCTTAATTATTATATATAGCAGAAAGCTAGAAAGAACTGTTGCAGGTTAGAAATTTTGTCAAGTTTGGGTTATTTATGATAAATTAATGCAATTGTTTATAATTTGAATGTTCTAATAGAGGTTTATATGTGAACTTACTAATTACAGACTTATCTAGTTTATTGTAAACATTCTAACATAGGTTTTTATGTTCTTACAAAGGTTTAAATGTTCTCCCATAAGCTTATATCATTCTGGGCCCAAGATCATAAAACGTAATCAGAAGACCATTCTCAAATCTCAAGCATCTGATTGGCTGAATTGTCTACTGGTCTTCAATCTTAGTTTTATAATCTTGCACCATGATTACAGAGTTACCTCACCAGAACGTCTGAGCCAATTTTAACCCTAAGTGCTAGTCACATCAAATGTTAGGTGTATGTAGACCCAAATCAGCCTGCAGATCAGTGTAGACACAGATGAGCCTGTCGGCCAGTGTAGACCTAGATCAGTGTGTGCATCCCTGCAGTTTGATCTGGTTCTAATTTGTTGTCTATTCAGTCCTTAAATTGCTGTAATAGACTGGCCTGATTTCAAAGTAAAACAACGGCATTATAAATGTTCAGTGAGTGAATGGATAAATGCACAAAACTTGGCATAATATGTATTGATTGTATACTAAAGATGACAGACTGTAACTTGAAAAGTGGTATATTTAACAGACACATCCGTGCCGTCTGATCAGGATCTGCACTATTTGCTTCTTGATTTGTTAGGTTATTTCTGACCAAAATGCGACCAGTGCAGATCCTGATCAGACAGCACAGATGTGCCAGCTGATCTGGATCTACACTGGTCACACATGCCCAAAAATGCATACTCATGAAGGAAAGGGTTAATTAAGTACCTAATTGGAAAGACAGAATCCTTTATCATAAGAATGATGCAATAATTCAGATCAGTAAATCCGTAACACACAGTGTGGTTTTCTGAATCCATATCACAACAGTTGACTGCAAGGCAGAACTACTTAATGCAATCTGTTTGTAATTTTCTGCACACACTGAACTCCACTGTTCTATTTAAAACCATAATTTATTATTTCTTATGCCATACATAAAAGTGCTATTATGTTATTGTTGTTTTATCTACTGTTTAGTAAATCACATTGTCTATTGAAATTTTGTTGTTTAGTGTATTTAAATTTGTTTTGAGTGAGAAGGGTATATAAGAAAAGGAACATAATGACAGTATGCAGTAAGAGGTTTGTAGATTTTCTCCTCTTATCTAACCACATCACACTCTGACTCAATCTTTGGTCTAGCATGATATTTTTCAATCATGCACCTCAGATAATACGAACCCACTGATTACATACTGTTACAATATTCTGTTTGTCTGATGAATTATTGTTAATGCCAAAATAAATAATAAACATATATATATATGTACTAAGTCTTGTTTTGTTGTAAACTGTTTAGAGTCTTTATATATTAACGAACAAGTGTGATCTCATTAACCCTTTCATCCTTATATATTAAGATCCAGATAAACCGGCACATCAGTACTGTCTGTTCAGGATCTGCACTGTTCACCTTGTGGTCAGAAATAACCTAAGAAATTAAAAAAGAGAACTGTGCAGATCCTGATCAGACATGTAAAGGGGTAAATATGAATTAAGGCTTAATTTTAAAGTCAAATGTAATATAGAAGTGTGTTTTATGCCCTGTACAATCAGAAGAAAGTAGTATTACAAGTACAGATAAGTTGAAGTAACAAGCAAACATTCTCAAACATGAACAAGCTTTGTATTTTGTCCTATACATCAACACAATGTGTGTCCATTTTCATTGTTTAACCATTACTCAGTTTATACACCTTTCTTGCGAGGGAACAGTGTAGATCCAGATCAGCACATTCATGCTGTCTGATCAGGATCTACAATGTTTGTTTTTTGTTAGGTTATTTTTTACCAAAATGCGACAATGAAGATCCTGATCAGACAGCAGAAATATGCTGATCTAAATCTACACTGGTCGCATATGCATAAAAGGCGTATATATGGTGAAAAGGTTAATGTTCATTATATGATGATCATGTATGCCCAGGAACTAAATATCTATTCTTATTACAGATTTTCTCTACTTTTTGGGGATATTTTACATTTTATCTATTTGATCCATGGATACAGCTTTTATCAAACGGTAGACAAGGGCTGGAGGTTATAAAACTGAGATTGGAAACCAGTCGTCTTTTTATGGAAACCAGTCTCAAATCTCAAGCATCTGATTGGCTGAAATGGTGACTGTTCGCCATTTCAGCCAGTCAGATGCTTGAGATTCAAGACTGGTTCCATGCTCAGTTTTATAACCTTGGGCACAGATGCTTGAGATTTGAGACTGGTTTCCATTCTCAGTTTAATAACCGTGTAGAACTCAGGATCAGCTGGCATATCCGAGCTGTCTGATCTGGATCTACACTGTTTGTGACTTGGTCTTAAGTGTTATAAGGAATATAAAATGAAACAGTGTAGATTCTGATCAAATGGTCTGAATATGCCAGCAGATCTGGATCTACATTGGTCACCTTTGGGGCAAAAGCCATATCTCATGGTGTAAATGGATATAATAATCACCTTTCTCTCACTTTGAGCATAGTCATATGAGGCACTTCACGGGAAAGGTACACTCGGATAGTTGACGTTACTGAATCTTGAAATGACATTATAAAGTTGAGCAGTTACATTACTTAATATGCATTGCCCGGTAAAAATAACATGTTGTCAAAATGTGTAACAAAATCTCCAAATAATTTTTTTAGAATATTATAGATAACTATAAGTTTGTTTAAATTATAGTAAATGTTGTGACAACTAAAATGTCAAAGAATATGCCCGGAGACACGTTTTCCCATGTCGTGCTCTATACAATGTGTTTTCTCAGATGTTAATGATTCAGATGAGCTGAAATTTTTGATATGATATGGTTAAAATATAGTAGATGTTGAACATTGAACCCTTTCTTCCATATATGAGTCTTTTTACACATGTGAGACCAGTGTAGGTCCAGATCAGCTGGCAGGACCTGCACTGTTTGCTTTTTGGTCAGAATTAACCATGTGAATAAAAAACAAACAGTTTAGATCTTGATCTGATGACATGTGCCCAAGATCATAAAACTAAATCTGGAGATCAGTCTCAAATCTCAAGCATCTGACCAGTCGCCATTTCAGCCAATCAGATCCTTGAGATTTGAGACTGATCTCAAAACTTAGTTTTATGATCTTGGGCCATGGATGTGCCGGCTAATCTGGATCTTCTCTGTTTGCAATAAAGGTGTATCTATGGAATAAAGAATTCAACTTAGAGCGATAATCTGCAGAAATCATTCAAAGAGAGACTGAATTTATACAAGTAAACAACAACTATAATGATGTTGATAAAATGTTATGTTATAATTTACTTACTAACCTAATTAGTAGAAATATGTGATCTTGGTAGAAATTTCATTTACAAGATGACAGTATGTAAACATTAAATGCATTCTAATGCATTTCAGAAGTTTGTGTTTGGACCAATATTTTGAATCATTCATAAACCTTCGTTTTCTTGTTCAGGTGAATTCAGTCACAATATTGCAGATATTTGTCAGGCAAACAAATCATGCCAAAAAGTGCAAGAGTAAAATGAAGTTATCCATAATATAAAAAAATGCAAAATATCAATATTAAATGAATCATTCTGAAAATGTGACAGAAGTCATTTTATAGCTGACAAATCAGTGAATATAAACAGAAACAAGGTGATCTTGTTTATGCAATACTGTGC
The DNA here is from genome assembly GCA_038501625.1 of Corbicula japonica. Lineage (NCBI taxonomy): Eukaryota > Metazoa > Mollusca > Bivalvia > Venerida > Cyrenidae > Corbicula > Corbicula japonica. The sequence goes on from JAZAYU010000162.1 coordinate 1,277,685, forward strand.
CATAAATTTGTTTCCAGATACGGTGAGGCCTTATCTGCACTCAAAGAGTAACTTTGCTAAATTTTCTGCCCTGCTAGAGATGTTAAGAAGTCTGAGTCACTGGTATGAGATGGTTTACATTAACCCTTTACCCGATGGGATATGGCTGATATCCACAGGAAAACACTGTAAATACAGATCAGCCAACACATTCATGCCATCTGATCAGGATCAGCAATGTTCCCTTTGTATTCATTAGGTTATTTCTGACCAAGAAGCAAAGAGTGTAGATCGTGATCAGACAGCACAGATGTGCCCACTGATCTGGATGTACAATGTCCACCCATGGGATAATAGCAATATCCCATGGACTTGGGATAAAAACCATAATATGGAGTGAAGGGTTAACAAATATTAATATCTGTATGCTTTGGTAATTAGTTAGATGGGAACTGTTAGATGTCTTTATGTTTTGGGAATGTTTACATCTTGTTAGGTAGAAAACAACTTGCTCATTTTGTTGAGATAACTTGTTGAGGTTCAGTGCCCATGATCATAAAAACTAAAACTGAAGACCAGTCTCAAATCTCATGAATGTGATTGGCTGAAAATGGAGATTTGTTTTTATATTAACCAATCAGATGCTTGAGATTTGAGACTGGTCTCTAATCTCAGTTTTATGATCTTAGGCCCTGTCAAACACATAATGTAGATTGAATTAGGCATATATTTTGTGATGATGCAATGTTTATGAGAGTCAAATTTTATTGTTAAAATTGTGAAATAAACAAAATAAAATTTTACCAAGTATTGTTTGATTATGAGTCAAAATATGAATCAAATTTGAAATGTGCAACAACTGACATTAGGAAACTTTACTCCATATATACAAGTTTTGATGATTGTGCAAACAATTCAGATCCAGATCAGCTGGCACATCTATGCTATCTGATCTGGATCTACACTGTTTGCTACTTGGTCAGAAATAACCTAATGAATCAAAAAGTTAACAGTGCCAGCTGATCAGGATCTATAGTGTTTGCTCATGGATAACAGCCATATACCATCTGTGACGAAGGTTATAAAACTGAGCATGGAAACCAGTCTCAAAACTCAAGCATCTGATTGGCTGAAATGGCGACCAGTTGCCATTTCAGCCAATCAGATGCTTGAGATTTGAGACTGGTTTCCAAACTCAGTTTTATAACCTTCAACCCAGATCTCCCACTTAAGAATATATGTTTACATGTTTATTTTACAATAAAGTCAACATTGCTTGGAAAGAAAATGAATCACTTGCATGAACAGTGTAATGTTAGGGGGTTTCTGGCACAAACCACAAGTATATCAGAGCCTGTGTAACTAAACACAGTAGCACATGCTTTCATCCTTTACTCCATGAGATATGGCTGTCATACATATACATGAGCAAACAGTGTAGATCCATATCCGCTGGCACATCCGTTCTGGTACATGATCCATTTTTGCCCATTAAATTGAATATATACTTAGAAATATAATTTTTTTTTAGAATACGATTTTGATGGTGTATTTTCGCATATTTTAATAGAATGGAATAATGTTAGCGATTTGACACCATTTTTAGAAATAAAGGGCATATAAGTAAGGGTTAGCAGGGGTTGGGGCGGCTGGTCAAGCGCCAGAGGTCAGATCATGTTATAGCGATATGTTCGATGGATTTGAAAACCAGAAGTGGCGCTTGATATTTACATCTGTATTGAAAGGGTAGTCTTGCCTTACAGCAAAAGGTCTTCCCTAAAATGCTTCACAAGTGGAAAGGGCTTTTTAAAGCCGAGTCTAATGCTGACGTAGACTCTTTGTCCGTCGTTATCAGAAAATTAACTGGACTGATGAAGTACAGACATGCGCAGTGAAACAGTCAAATGCTGACGTTTGATAACGATCGATACCGGTTGTTAGAATTTATAAATTATCAAGGGAAATTACTCGCACCAGCTAATCAAAATGGTAAACAATATTAAACCCCGATTTAATTGTTTAGGCTAGCTGTATCTACTGTTTTTTGATCTCTGGATCGTTTAATACTTTATAGAAATATGTAACCCACATCTTTTCCTTCTCTTTAATTTCAGGCGAAGTATTTCAGCCAGAGTGACATCGATTGTAAGTGCATCAAATTTGTTTTTTTTTTTTTTTCATTCTTGCCACGCCCAAACATGATTAACGTGTTTTGGTATACTAAGCGTTGTTAGTAAACTTCAGTCCCGAATGATGATTTCCAATAATAAACCAAGACTACTGCACAGAAATGGTAAACACAGACGTAATTTGCTTTAGATTTGAGGTAATTCCCAACTGGATACGAACCAACTAGAGCAGAGGATACAATTACCGACAGGCTACAGTTATCGACAGTTTATTTTCTTTGGTCTAATATTCATATTAAAATGAAGTCATCAGTTATTAATGATGTCATCTTTCTAACAATATATACAACAGCACTCTTTCTGAGTCCAACTTAAATCCATACGCCATATTTTTTAAGACCAGTGCAATTTTCTTCGAGTACTGTGTGTATTTGTTTCCTAAAATAGAAGCTCTTACGTCACAAGGTAAGGTCACCGGCATCGTAAGTTTTGTTACTTGTGATTTTTGCAAGGTATTTCAGGCGGTTGCTGTACACTAATTTAACCGTATGATGTATATTTGCAGGTTACATACTACTAAGTGTTACAGAACATGGTTATGGGTCTTATGTCGGGGGGTGTCGATAACTGTGTCCGTAAATAACAAATGTCTACAGTTATCGACAGTTTTAGACCTTATGTTGATTTTTTTCATTAATATGTTTAAAGTTGCTTGTTAATGTACATTGTATCTTTAAGTATTAAATTTTAACATCAACAGATCTTTTAATGTATGCCTTACCTTTGATAAATACAGTAGACTCCGGCAAATCGAATACACAAATTGTCAGCTAAAAATATTCTATTGCCCGGAGTACCCGATTGGCCGGTAATCGTATTCATCATGAAATCTGCATATATTTGCTGACAAGGGAGGTCAGGTAGATCGTGTTCTGGATAAATATGCATTATTTTATATGTTTATTTATTAATTAACAGACCCTTCTGTCATGTTCTGCTACAAAATCGAAGTTTCAAATTATATTATGCTACCGCGACATTTACAACGTGAATGTGAAATAAGTATTAAAACACTAACCAATGCGAACATATTCCATAATAAATTACATCCCAATTTTATCTCAAGTATCATATTTCAGTATTATTGCATCATCAACCAATTTAACCCAGCTAAAAATGTGAAATGTCAGGTACACAGTTTTGTAGATCAAACGATTTCAAAGCAGAGCCGACAAAAAACGCAGTCTTGATACGAGCCGACAATTTCCTTTGAAGTTGCATTTCATTGATGGTTGGTATCAATGTTTACCTCCATACTAACTGTCAATCATATTCAGTCTCCTTATGAAATTAACATGGAAGGCGGATCAAAGAAATGTACAAAAATCTATGATCTAATCTATTTTAAACATGATTGAGAAATTACTTTTTGTTTGTTTCTGAATTGTGCGGATTAATTTATGCGATAATTAAAAAGAGACAATGGAATCTAAACATGGATTATTGTAAGTACATGTACCAATAACGTCTCGATAACGGATAGTCCTAGGCTGCTGTGTATTTGTAACAGATTTTTTAATGCCTGATTGAATAAGCTGTTTAAAAGAGGTGACAGGTTACAGTTTGTTTGCCCGGAGGCTTCACTGTCCCTGTTCATCGCTGTCAAAATATTTAATTAGATTTATCAGCTGACAATAGACAAATAATAAGGGTGTCATAAGCTTTGATACGGACGATAAACGGTACATCCGGTGTCATTTCCTGTAAACAGGGGAAGAAAATATTCGATTTCAATCAGTTTTGGCCCAAAAAAATTGCAAATTTTCTATTCGATTTGGCGATATATTCTCTTATCCGATACCCTGTCGATAACTGTAGCTCCCTGTCGGTAACTGTGTCCCTATGCCTGTTAGATATTTTCAATAATCACAATGTGAAGATAACACAGTAACCCGGAAATACCATAAAGATTGACCAATCAAAACTTGTTTTACATTATAGGGAAATGTCTTGTTGTTGTTAGCAAAGTGAATTAAATTATGACTTTTTTAAATTTTAAACTGTCGATAACTGTATCCCCTGCTCTACCTTCTGGCATTGACCGAGCAAACTGTTGCTTAACTTGTCTGGCAGTGGGCTGATAAACTAACTTGACAGCGAGGCAGTTTTGAAGTGACCTTATGCTACTGTTAATACACTTTTCCCTCCATCATCTTCGGAGACGGGCATCAGTCAAACAGTGGACATAGGCTCAGTAAAAACTCCTGTCACCAGTAAGAAATTCCCAGCTAGGAGCTGTTTGGAGTGACTATGATTTCCGATTACCTTAAATATAGCAAAGACCTACAGTCTTCGCCTTTAGGTTTCAAAACCACTTGTCCGTAACTCCGTTCGGGCAAGTAGGATAGGATTTTTACTTGCCCGACCCAGACTTTAGTTGTCCAAAAATGCAAGATAAAAACATATATTGTTTATCTTTATATGCTTTTTTGACCTTTTTCGAATCGCCGATCTTCTTTTTTTTCACACGCTTACCTGGCTGTGCACCTTCGTAAAATTTTAATTGCATTGCCATAACTAATGACAAATTGAAATAGATTGGTTATCAAAATTACAAGTGTCTTACAGATAATTATTACGTTATTTGCAATAAGCGTTTAGTGTACGTGATTAGTTTAAAAATAACCTGTCATGGTTTACAAGTCTGTCTGTCACAATCCTGACCGTTTGTTAGCATAAAAACCATCCCGGACAGACTTGCCCGTTTGGGCAACCGACCAGGCTCACTACCGTTGTCTGGACTGTTATTTACTTGTCCCGGGCTTCGGGCAACCCGCTTACGTCGAAGACTGGACCTATATATATATATATATATATATATAAATACATTCATATTCTTCAACATGAAACTAAGGTTTACTATTTATTTATTGATATAACAATCGAAATCACCAAAATTACACCATAGCATTCAAAGTCCATTGGCCAGCAGAAAGCAAACATAAAATTTGAAATGCTGATCATATCGATACATTACAAGGGCCTTAAAAAGATGCGATAATTTAATCAATCTCTTCAAAAAGTATATCATAATAACATAATAACATGAAGATCGATTGAAAGGGATGTTAACATGATTAAAATCCACTCAACCCATTATTATCACCTATCAAATCGGCTACAAGATGGCGAATTATATAAAGTGAAAATAACGATTTATCACGTGATAAGATTCTCATCCAGTCCACGTATCAAAACGAGATTTCCTTTATCAGTAATAGAGAAATGTGAATCTTTTGTAGTCTTTGATTATAGCAAAAGTATTCACTAGTGATCGAAAAGAAGAAAGATAGAAGAAAAATTTATAAGAGATCCATAAAGTAGGCCAGAATCTGTGAAATCTGTCCTTTAGAATTTGTAAAATATGTTTTTCAGTGTTTAAAGAATGTTTCTTCTTTGTCGCAAAACGAGGCTTCACCCAGTCCGAGCAGGAGATGGGAATGATCATGCGATCATTGTCCTACAGTCCCACAGAGGAGGAAATACACAACTACTACCAGAAATATGTAAAAGGTAACACAGAATTCTGTAACCGAAAAGTCAACTGAAGTGGAAAGGTATATGTTATTTTGCAGTAACCATAGTAGTTTTTTTCATATACAGTGGGTGCCAAGTCTACAGGATATATGTTAAATTTTAACTAATTTAGTTTATATTGATTGTGAACAAGTTCTACTTAATAAGTTCTTATTGAGGTATTTTCAAGCATATGTTTGCTTTTCTGTCAGTATATATTTGGTCAACACTATATGAGGAATTATGTGAAAATGAAGAAATTTGAGATGATTAACACACAACAGTTTAGAACTATTTATTATACAGCAGTGAAACCCCACAATTAAAACCACCTCATGGGCTGGAAAACTGGTCTTTATAGTGTAGTGGTCTTAACTTTGAGGTTGAATATAGTGCAGAACAGTCAATAGGGACATGGAAATAGTTGTATTATTGGGGTGATTTTAGTTTTGGGGTGGTCTTAACCCTTGCCTCCATAGGTACACCTTTATTGCATGGGCAAACAGTTTAGATCCTGATCAGCCAGCACAGTCATGCCGTCTGATCAGGATCTAAACTGTTCGCTTTTTTGATTCAGGTTACTTCTGACCAAAATGCAACCAGTGCAGATCCTTATCAGACAGCACAGATGTGCTTGCTGATCTGGATCTACACGGGTCATACATGCGTAAAAATGCATATATATGGAGGAAAGGGTTAATGAGGTTTTTTTACTGTGTTACATAATAGTGTGATTTGTTTCAGTCATATAAACATGACATTGTTTTGCTTCTTTCAGATGGAAAGGTGGACTTTGCTTCCTTCCTTGAAGTGATGCATGAACACAACACCAAAGAAAACACTATAAAAGAGATCAGCAGTGCATTCAGAGGTCAGTGCAGACAATCTCTATGGCTCCCAAGTTTCAGATATAAGAAAGCCAGAGCTTGTAAATGTTGTACAATATATGCAATATGTAGGTATTAATAAAAGAAAAATTTAAAAAAATGTCCCCGACTCTTCACACTTTACAAGATGATTTGACTACTTGAGTAGATGGCCCTTTTTTGTTTTTAGGCCACTAGGTCAAAGGTCAAGGTGTCATATGCTGTAAAAGTCAAATACATTTCTGCTCAATATTT
>JAZAYU010000166.1:0-114785 GCA_038501625.1 Corbicula japonica
TACGGTGTACTATTAGGGCCATCGCGTTTTCTCTGAGGACGGAAAACGCGAAGCATGACAGTACGATGGTGACAGTACGACAATACGATGGTGACAATACGACAGTACGATGGCGATGCACGACAGTACGATGGTGACAGTCCATCGTGCTGTCGTACTGTCACCATCGTACTGTCGTAGTGTCACCATCGTATTGTCACCATCGTACTGTCACCATCGTACTGTCGTAGTGTCACCATCGTACTGTCGTATTGTCACCATCGCACTGTCGTATTGTCACCATCGTACTGTCGTATTGTCACCATCGTACTGTCACCATCGTACTGTCGTAGTGTCACCATCGTACTGTCGTATTGTCACCATCGTACTGTCGTACTGTCACCATCGTACTGTCGTACTGTCACCATCGTACTGTCGTAGTGTCACCATCGTACTGTCGTAGTGTCACCATCGTACTGTCGTATTGTCACCATCGTACTGTCGTATTGTCACCATCGTACTGTCGTATTGTCACCATCGTACTGTCGTATTGTCACCATCGTACTGTCACCATCGTACTGTCGTAGTGTCACCATCGTACTGTCGTACTGTCACCATCGTACTGTCGTATTGCCACCATCGTACTGTCGCCTTCCGTTCGCGCATGCGCAAACTGGTGTCGGTCGTTTCTCCCCCAAGTCGTTTCCTCCCAAGACGTTTCCTCCCAAGTCGTTTCACCCCCAAAATGGGAGTTGCATAAATTCATTTCTTACTCATACAAACATACAATTTGATATTTTTTTAACTAAACAAAGTCATAAAAAGTAAATTTGGTTAAAGTTTATATAATGGGAGTGAAACGTCTCGACCAATAGCAGATTGGGGGTGAAACGACTTGGGAGGAAACGCCATGGGGGTGAAACGTCTGGGGAGGAAACGACGTCCGGAATTCGCGCAAACATTCACTCAACATGGCGTCAGACGAAGGTAAGTGCATTTCAATTCTTTGTTATTTATGAAAAATTGAGATATGTGTTAAATTTATTAGGCACTGAAAATATTTCTATCAACTAAGAAGATTAGCAGATTGTACATATAGACAGTAAAACTGTACATATTTATCATAGGCCTAAAATTAGTCTAGCGGCTATTTTTTAGCTATTTTTTGCTGCATACGTCATTACATGTACACAATGTATTTGTAGTTTCAACACGATCAATGTTTAATTACACATGTTGTAGCCTAACAATTTGCTTGATTAACATAATAATGTAATTTATTATAATCTAGACTGTTGATAATTCTATAAAGTTATGATCCGGCTACATTGAACATTTCAAAGTGAAAATTCAAAACGCCCCCAAACCAAATCGCCCCCATTAAAATATTTATTTATTTTCTTTCTTATATATAGTAATGAATTACTGCAATTGACTTTATATTTTTGCTTTTTAATCCTTATAACACTTAATCATCAACCTTGTTCACACATTTGTTGACTATCCTTGATTGAATTACTGATAATTCACACCATTTAAATCCTAATTGATTGAATAATGTGCTAATCTTATCAAAACAGGTAAACACTTTAAATTTTCAGACACATTATAGTGGTAAATATTAAGGATGGTGTAGTCTGACAAATAAAATGCAAAGAACACTTCATGAATTTTTATTATTAGTTATATTTATTTTTAATATTTAAATTAGGTTTCATAAAATTTTAATTTGGTATGGGAGCATTTTGGAATGGGGGCGTTTTGACCTGCTGCCGAAAATTATACCTTGTAACCTATTACCGATGTAAAAGTATTACCATGGTAGTGGCATTTCTCTTGCATATGCCATTCCTGTGGTTCATACTGGATTCAATTCCTTTTATATGGGTGTTTAAAAATAATTTATGTGACATTGAAAATTGGTGCTTTGATGCTGTTAATTTGTGATATTTCAATCTGTGATATTTGTTTGTAACTACATGTATGACATATATATTGACGAATAAAATCTATCTATCTTCAAACAAAATGGCCTTTAGATATTGCCTTGATGAAAATCTGTTTTTCTTGGCATTATAAGTGTTATATTTGACTTTTTGATACATCATGCTGAAAACTGAAAAGCTTAATGTGTACAATATTATTTTAATAAAAGTATTTGTTTCTTAAAAATATTAATTTTTACTTAAATTATTTAACACATTTTCATCTTTCATTACTAAATGATTATGTAGTTGATATAATAATAATAATAATATCTTTCCAGTACTTTAGTAATACATTACAGCATTTTATTGAAACAATACAGATATATACTAAGAGATCCGGTCATTTACGGGGCATTTTTCTATATAAAACCTTTACTGTGGGGTGTTAAAAAATTGTGGGGTGTATAAAACACCCCTTTTTTCTGAGCATGTTTTTCATGAAGCAAATGATATAAGATATGATCTGGTAAAATATAGTCATAACTTGGTTTGAGAAGGAAATCATATATACAGGAAAAAACAGTTAGTTCCCTTTATACCATTACTTGAAACAACCATGACTTCTTCGAAAAATGACCTGCGGCTGGTGGGTTAGTATATATATCACCCCATATTTTTTACCTGTGTTTACCTGTATATAAAGCCTCGCAATTCAGTCTCACTAATACAGATACACACATGATTGGAATTCCCGGTACTTCAATTGTATGTGCATGTTAGGTCATATAATAATATTTAAATTAAGATTGATTCAAAACATAAATATATTAAATACAAAAACAACCTTAGGAATTTATCAGCCCAGAATGATAGATGCACATGCATGCCACTGTATTATTGGTTTTGCTGCGAAAATTAATTCTCTACACTGACAGTAAATGTACTTTTGGTAGCCATAATAATAACTACTTTTGAATGTGTATAAAACAAAAGCAAATAATATTATTAGAAGGGCATTTATAATTACTCTTACCATTTCAAAATTCTTATTTCCAGTACTTCAATTGTATGTGCATGTTAGGTCATATATTTAAGTTAAGATTGATTCAAAACATAAATATATTAAATACATAAAAGGATTTATCTGCCCAGAATACATATGGGAAGCCAGTATTTAGTGTGAAAAGTGTGCTTCAGTTCTTTTTGCTCACAAAGAAAATTATAATGTCTGTCAGAACATTTCAAAAGAAATTCAAATTCATCTTATGACAAATCATTCTGATAGTCCAGTTATGCTCACCAGTGTGAAGGATATATTGGCTATGTCAAAGGCGGATTTCTTCGACTAAGAGCTCTTGTCAAATATAAAAATAACCGAAGATGAAATTGAAACTCTTCATATAGCCTATAAAAGTGAGTTTTCCGAATATGAATGAAAAAAAAATTGTTTCTTTGAAAATCATTTCAAGCGATCTCAAAAGCTAAATTTAGCTAATGAATTTACGAAAGCGTGGTTATGAAAAAATCTTTGTATTTTGAAAATGCCGTAAAAACAAACGCCATTGCAAGGACGTGGTTGGAAGATCAGCCTGAAACTGAAACTATGCCTGCACATTCATGCGATCTGATCAGGATCTGCACTGGTTATATTTTGAATAGAAATAACTGAAAAAAAAATAAAAAAGCAAACAGTGTAGATCTTGTTCAGATGGTAAGGATATGCCAGCTGATCTGGATCTACACTTTTCACCCATGCAATAAAAGCATATATACACACACGAAGGAAAGGATTAAAATAAATCATCAATATCCCATCTGATTTCTTTCAATGATTTCTTTTACTACATAAATTCTCCAAACTGACCAAGTACACCTTACTTTGTAATTTGAAACGGCCATTAATAGAGCATTAGCTGGGCAAATTAATGATTCCTGGGGTCAAGCATGTTATTATAATTTCATGGATACTGATCATCTAGCAGATAAGAAATCCGGGTGATTCGGGGAAGTTTAGACTTGTTTATAGTGTACTGAATAATAGATGCACATGCATGCCACTAGATTATTGTTTTTGCTGCGAACATTTATTCTCTACACAGTAAATGTACTTTTTGTAGCCATAATAATAACTAATTTTGAATGTGTATAAAACAAAAGCAAATAATATTATTAGAAGGGCATTTATAATTACCTTTACCATTTCAAAATTCTTATTCTTTTGCCATCATTATTCACCGCTTAAACAAACAACCAAGACAAATGAGGGGGAAACTGGGAGCTTTATTCATAACTACGCTCCAATACTAAAATTAAAGCGCGCTGAAATACTGTGGTATCATTATATTCCGCACAGGTTTAAAATACGCGTATTTCCGCGCTAGGGTGAAGCGCAAAAATACATCTGACAAAATACAACTGCGCGAAAGAAGCCCACGCGAATATCCTTGCAACTTAGCGCGACCATTCTTCCCCGCGAAATTAAATGATACCACAGTCAATACAAAATAATACAAAACTTGTATCTAAATTCAAAAGTGCATGAAAGCGCGCCAGCATATCATTATACTACACAAATATAATTATGAGCGCATAGAAAATTATACACACAAAAGCATATCAAATAATATCAGGTGATTCACAAATTTGTTTGTGTAAAGTTTATCGTCAGCTTCAGAAATAAAGGCATGTTATATTACAACAGCAAAACAAGGGAGGGTGGGTGGGAAGAGAAGCGTCCAGCTATTGCGAGAATCAAGCGCGCACTGCTGCCAACAGAAAGGGCGAGGGAGCCAAAACTCAGAGAATCCCCTGAGACAGGTCATGTGACCACAATTAAGGTGCGCCGCTTGATTGCTTGTCTAAACGAAATTAAGGATCTTAATTCTATTTAAACAAACAACCAAGACAAATGAGGGGGAAACTGGGAGCTTTATTCATAACTACGCTCCAATACTAAAATTAAAGCGCGCTGAAATACTGTGGTATCATTATATTCCGCACAGGTTTAAAATACGCGTATTTCCGCGCTAGGGTGAAGCGCAAAAATACATCTGACAAAATACAACTGCGCGAAAGAAGCCCACGCGAATATCCTTGCAACTTAGCGCGACCATTCTTCCCCGCGAAATTAAATGATACCACAGTCAATACAAAATAATACAAAACTTGTATCTAAATTCAAAAGTGCATGAAAGCGCGCCAGCATATCATAATACTACACAAATATAATTATGAGCGCATAGAAAATTATACACACAAAAGCATATCAAATAATATCAGGTGATTCACAAATTTGTTTGTGTAAAGTTTATCGTCCAAGAGTAATACCCATAATGTAGGAGTAGAGTAGGTAGAATTAAACATGTTTTTTGCATGTGCTGTACAATTTTGAAACGTGATTGAATATCATTTTCAATATAAGACTGGTAACAAGTAGAACGCCAGTCACCAAGAAGTTTAATGCAGTCAGGAGAAAGTCCAACAGAGTAGCAAAAGCTTGCACCACCACGCCTAAAAGAATGAGTTGCAATGTCTGTTGGATTAACTTTGCACAAGGATAGACAATGCCGAACACGGCCAATAAACTTATCGGAGGTTAAAACAATCAGTTTGTTGTTCTCGCGGTAGGTGAAGGCGGGACTATCCATGTCCGCGCCCAATGTTAGTTGTTGATAGTTAAAGACAGCTTGAACCGGGCACAACACATTATTCTTCATTCGGGGAAACGGAATGTCAAAAGTTCTGGACTTGAACTGTATCACTTTACTCCAGCGAATGTGTAACATGATACCCCAGGGGAAGAATAATATATCGCGCCGGCGTAAATGTTTGGAAGTGTCAAACTCCGACGCAGATTGAAGAATAACATTGCTGCGTCTTAACAGACCATAAAACATTGTTAGACAGACTGCCCACACGGTTGCATCAAAGGAAGAGGTAACATCCAAATGATCGAGAATGTTTTTCAATAGAGCAGGCGTTATAGGTTTTTTGCGAATCACAGAGTCACCAAGATGGCGTCGAATGCCTTTCATAGTGCACGAAAGTTGGAAATTATCCTTCAGTGGGTTAGGCAGGCCCCATTCATTGTGAAGTAAACGAATCACGTTGAGATATTGTTTCACAGAATTGTATTTTATCTTCCTAGCAAGAAACGCTGCATACCGACATATCGTCACAGATGAAGCAGGGACTGGGGCGTATCCCATGTTCTGACAGAATTCTAAGTATGATTGACGATGGGTTCTGTAAGTCCTTTTGGTATTCTCTGAGTACGTCCGGCTGTGATAAAAGGCGATCTCATTATCAAGGGCGGATTCTAGAGTCCGAATGCTCTCTGCAATGAGAGAAATTGCAAGTTATTAATAAGAGACATCAGCCTCGGCACACCACCCGGCTCATGCAACCGACTAACACTGTCGGCTAAAATGTTTGATTCTCCGCTGTAATACACGGCTTTGAGGCGGAAATTGAAAACTGCTGACAGCCAGAAGACGCGTCGCAAGGAATCCATAACAACAGAATTTTTAGAGCTGCCCTTATTTATAATTGAACAGGCCGCGATATTGTCACAATGTACAAATACTTTTTTGTTGGCTAAAACAGGAGCCCACCTCCGTATTGCAGGTTCAAGCGCAAGTACTTCAAGATAATTAATTGGCAAGGCCGCGGTCTTTTGGGACCACGGGGTATAAACAAAGTCTCCAAGATAAAATGCTCCAGCAGCCACTTTACACGCATCAATTGTAATGGGTATAGCCGGTCTACAATCTACAATAGGCATAGTGCCGTTAAAAATATGCATGAAATGCAACCACCAAGTCAAATCTTGTTTCATATCATTAGTTACTAACGTCCGATGCCATGGCTTTCGCAGTGTATTTGACTTGTCAATTAAACGCCGCATGTGAAACCGGCCGCCATAAATACACTGTGTGATCCAATTCAATTTTCCCGCTAAACTTTGTATGTCACGTTTAGTCACTTTCTTTGACACCAGAAATTTTTTCATAACAGACTCAATTTCCATTAGCTTGGGCCTTGGAATACAGAATGTCATGCTGACCGAATTGAGGGTAATTCCTAAGAATACGAGTTCACGTTTTGGCCCTTCTATCTTTTTATAATTTATTTGAAATCCCAGATTGCGTAACAGGCGTAACAAGGTGTTCAAGGTAGCCATGCATTCATGGTAAGTCTTAGCCACGATGAAAAAATCGTCTAAGTAAACAACTATGTTATGATATCCTTTGCAAGCCATGATAACACGAACGGCCTGAGTTAAGCGATTAAATATCTCTGGAGACCGCGCGGCACCAAAGGGAAGTCGTTCGTCAATCATGTATGTGAAATGTTTATTTCCCCGAAAACGCCACTTAAGCCCGGTGGCTTTATAATTAGAAGGGTGTATTTTCACGCTACGGTAAGCATTAGCTAGGTCTACTTTGGCAAAATAGGATCCTGGTGTCACTAAGTCCATTGCATCTTGAAGTGATTGGTACTTGAAGTGATTAGTGGTAGCGAAGTCATTAAGAGCATGCCCCAGGGGTCTACTAGCATCATGAATTAATCTTACTTTCGAACTGTCTTTCTTTGGGATGGCCCCTAAGGCTGACACAATATTGGGTTTTTCACTGACGATCCGGTACCGGCCATTTTCTAATTCCGTAAGGATCTGATCCTCCACGGGCGCGCGCATTTTTTCTGAAGTTGCTGACGGGTAATTATTTACCTCGACAAAATTGGAAATGGAGGCGGGATCGACAATGTAAAATCCATCTTTTATTCCAGTTAAGAGAAATTCACGATATTCGTAATCCATTGGAAGAGAATGCTCCCAAGCTTCATATAGTAAACTTGCAGATCGGCCACTTATATGTTTTTTGACAAATCCGGTTGCGCTTGATTCTTTGGCGGCGGGGGTCGTTTGTGTTGATAACGGCATGAAACTCCAAACGGACAGCTACCTTTTGCTTTGAAGATTTTACATTCTTCTTTATGTGGCGATTGTGATGGCGTTCCATTCGACCCTGTCTGTCGAGCGCGTTTTGGCACGAGAATCTGTAATTCCATATGAGGCGAAAACGTACCCCATTTGAACTTATGTTCAGCCTGCTGCTCGCGATATAGGAAGTCAAAGTTCAGTACACTATTCCAGTCATAAATCTCGGCGAATTCAAAGATCTTGGTAGTATACGCAAGATAAAACTCGATTTCGTCCCTCTTAAGTTGTCCGGATGCGAGCAGATGATTTAACAGACGCATATTTGCAGCACCCCATTCCTCGAGGAAAATACCCAAATAGGGATGCTCGTCATCAGTTTTTAGGACAAGTGCTTCTGATGTTTCGGTTCCGGACCTAATCACAAACTCCTTACGTCTATGTTGCCGGCGGCGTTTAGCTTTCTCGGTTAGGAACTGCGTGATATGCACGACCTTTGCCGACGTTGCCTTCAATGTTAATATGGTTCGGGGATCCATATGGCTAAATGCATCGTTTGATGTTGTCGATGTGTGACCGGAGGGGGCGGTTGTGTTTAATAATAAATCGTCCAAGATCTTACCTGCCCCTGTCAACTGCTCGTCATTTGTCACTTCGTTTGCCATATGAACGGCACTTGTGTCGACGTGGTTGGTGTTTTTTGTCCATTGCTCGATTTCACGCAGTAACAGTTTTGTTGTACCCAGCGGAAAGCCAAGCTCCTTCAAGTCCTTAAGTTCCAGTAACGCTAACACATCTTTAGACGTTAATTCCTCTTGTCTCAGAATCTGAGTCACTTTTCGGCTGAGACCAAGCCTAGATGACCACTCATCGAAGTTAAAGTCACTGATTTCTGCTGATTCCTGTTCTGTGTCACTCATGATTATGATAAATAAAGCAAACAGTTCATTTAAGTAATAACACTGAAATAAATAACACTGAGATAAAGAGAAGCGTCCAGCTATTGCGAGAATCAAGCGCGCACTGCTGCCAACAGAAAGGGCGAGGGAGCCAAAACTCAGAGAATCCCCTGAGACAGGTCATGTGACCACAATTAAGGTGCGCCGCTTGATTGCTTGTCTAAACGAAATTAAGGATCTTAATTCTATATAACTGAATGCGCTGCTCGGTGTAATTCATCACCTGGACGCTAAGATGCATTTAATTTTGGTTATTTAAATTCTTTTGTTTACTGCAGGTATGAAAAAAAACAACACTATATAGTTAATTTACGACTAACTGAAATGCTGTTGTTTTAACAATATAATTACAGAATATTTTTCTATCCAATGTTTTACTATTCAATCAAATGAAATGTCATATGAATATTATATTAAAATTATGAATGATTTGTGTAAACTTTTTATAAGATCTTTTTTTATTCTTAATGCAAATGTTAACGTGCACATAACACACCATACTAAAATCATGTATGAAAATGGGCAGACCTCACCCGCTCTAAAAGTTCAGCTGAGGAACAGGAGCACGATGTATTCGTCTTCATTCTAAGTTTAAAAATTATAGTTTAATATAAGGAATGCAATGAAAACATTACACATGTACTTTAAATTGTGCTTTTCTTTCTCTGCAATGTACATGTCAGAGATTAAGGTCCATTTTATGTTTATCTAAATGGTAAGTTAAATAATATGAATACACTCACGAAAATGCAAAATAATACTGAAATGTTGAAGACAAAGATGTAAGCTTTCAAATGATGCTATCTGCCTTCAGTTACCGTGGTCTTTTAAATTTTAACTTTAGGTAAAACGTTAGAAATGTAGTAATCGTTCACTGACTGCGATTATATGATGAACCAGTAACAGAAAATTAAAAGAATATGTATTCCTAATATATAACAAAGCAAAATCAGCGACATTAGGTTTCCGATGCCTGCTACGCTACTGTTTTTATATAATCCTTTTATTTTTACTTATTTTCAAAGCTATATTAATACCCCAAATAATGATGTATGAAACATAATATTATTGCATATAACAAGCTCGCAAATAAAATAATAAATTGTGTAATGCGCGCTTTTCTTCTAACAAAATGAGGGGTGAGCTGCTTTAATTAGATATCAGTACCTTCACAGACCAAATATCATTTGTAAGTAAATAATATTATTTACTAACATATTAAAATTAAAAAAAACGATGTAATAATATTTTGAAATGTTAATTAATAACGCGAAAAAATGAAATTCGCGGTAATTTCACTCCCGGCATCACGTTTATATCTTCTCATGGCTTCTAATGTGATATTATATCTATAAAATGATATTCATTGTGTAGGTTATATCAAAGCAAAAAGAACCATAATAAAAAGTATATTTTGCATGCCTTTTATTGTTCATTGTCATTATAAAAAGTATATTTTGCATGCCTTTTATTGTTCATTGTCATGTATTAAGTTTGTGCTGGGCTAAAATTTGACCACAAAAAGATGGGTGGGCAGATTTGAACAAACGTCATATTTATTCTACCGCAGATATTTAATATCTGTAAATAGTGTTCCTTTGATATTATATTTAACTTGACAGGAAAGAAAACCGGAATGAAAAATATGCATAAATATGCCCGCAATATTATTTTTAAATTATAAAAAACACAGAACATGAAAAAAAGTTTTCTATCATTTCTCAAGACAACTAGATAGATAGTTCAGGGAATATGGGTGTCTGGATATCATCATGGGCATTACTCTGTGATGCATACTTGTCAAAATGAAAACTTTAAATTTGTCGACTTGTTTCAACCAACAGCTTGATCCTTAAAATCATTATTTATGGTCATATATTGCTGAAATAGGCTTTGTTTTAAAGGATAAGTAAAGTAGAAGACCACTAGATAGATAATTAATGGTTTCTGGGTATCTGGGTATCATACTGGGCTTTTTGTTGTGTGATGCACACTTGTCAAAATGAACACTTTTCAATTTGTTGATTTGTTTCATCCAACGGTTTGACCCCTAAAATCATTATTTATGATGATATCTTGCTAAAATAGACTGTTTTAAAGGATATGTAAAGTAGAAGACAACTAGATATATAATTAAGGGTTCCTGGGTATCTGGGTGTATTATGGGCTTTTCTGTGTGATGCATACTTGTCGAAATGAACACTTTTCAAGTTTTCGACCTGTTTCATCCAACAGTTTGACCCCTAAAATCATTATTTATGGTAATATCTTGCTCAAATAGACTTTGTTTGAAAGGATATGAATGGAAGAAGACAACTAGATAGATAATTTAGGGGTTCTGGGTATCTGGGTATCACCATGAGCTTTTCTGTGTGATGCACACTTGTCCAAATGAACACTTTTCAATTTGTTGACTTGTTCCATCCAACAGTTTGACCCTTAAATCATTATTTATGGTGATATCTTGCTGAAATAAACTTTGTTTTAAAGGATATGTTTAGTAGAAGACAACTAGATAGATAATTTAGGGTTTCTGGGTATCTGAGTATCATCATGGGCATTTTCCACTCAAACAAATCCAAAACAATTAATTTCAATATCCAGTTCAATGTTCCCTCTAGGGCCAACCAGTGTTACTTTTTCAAAATAACTTTTTAAACATTGACTATTATGAATTTCAAAACACTGCACAAATACCATCACACAAGATTTACATTGTTATACATGTAGAGATTAAACTGTCCTACAGGTAAACACAAGTGGGCATGATTTGCATGCTTTTTGCATGGGTGAGTGACCTCATGGGACAAAGGATGATGTGTTTGGATTTTGATTTATAAGAGCAATATTTTCAAGTTATTTTGAAAAAGTAACACTGGTTGACCCTAGATGGAACATTAAACTGGATATTGTAACTAATTATTTTTGCTATATTTGAGCGGAAAGTGCTTTATTTTGACACCCGGATTAGACAACATAGCAGGTACCACATTTTATTACTTTTCTAACAAAATTCATTTTTTTCAACAATTGTCTCCTGTTATTATCAATATTCATCTGTTTCTAACAATATAATAACTGTTTGTCCGGAAATTGTTGAAAAAATGATAATTTAATTTTCACAGCTCATCATTAGTGCAACATACTGTCTGGGGCTATGAATTACCTTAAGCCACTAGAAAGATTCTTATTATGTATACTTGACTACTGTGCATCGTTTTCCCCTGCTACTGCTACTGCTACTGCTACTGCTACTGCTACTACTACTACTACTACTACAATTATAGCAAAAGTAACAAAAACACTAACTACTACACAACTACTACTACTACTACTACTACTACTACTACTACTACTACTACTACTACTACTACTACTACTACTACTACTACTACTACTACTACTACTACTACTACTACTACTACTAAGTTATTTGACCAGATTACTACTTCTTCTACTACTACTACTACAAAGTTTTTTTACCAGATCATGTCTTATGTCATTTGATATATGTAAAACATGCTCAGAAATATGGGGTGATTTATATACACTACAATTTTTAAATATCCCACAGAAAAGGTTTTATAAAGAAAAATGCCCCGTAATTTACCAGATCTCTTTCTTATAAAAACTTTATTAACTACATTATCTGTACCTTACCAAAACAATACAAAAACGTCAACAACAATAACAACAACTAGTACTACTAGTCAACAACAATAACAACAAATAGTACAACAACAACAACTACTACTACTACTACTACTACTACTACTACTACTACTACTACTACTACAACTACTACCACTACCACTGAATGATTCTAATAGAATTTGCTCATATCTTGCACTTCGCTATAATAAAAGTCTTTCTTCAGATTGTTTTTATTGTGCGTTAGAAAACAATCGGTCCAAGACTTGTCTACTAAAGCCTCACAAAACTTTAAACTGTGCACAACGTTTTGTCTTGAGATCGACGAACATGTATGTTTTACCCACTAGCGGCTGTGGAAAAGCCCGTTGTCATTTCTTTTGCCGACAATATGCCTGTTCCAACATTCATTCTAAAGGATCATGATATTACAAAAACCTTTCGATATAATGGTAAGAATTTAAAATATTTCAGAGTGTAAAATATTATTCACCATTTTCTCCATATATACTTATTTGAAAATATGTGCGACCAATGTAGATCCAGATCATCTGGCATGGATGTTTTATCAGAAATAATCTATTGAATGTGAAAAGCAATTTCGATCCTCATTAGATTGCAAGGATCTGTCGTCTGATCTAGATCTATCTACTCTGTTCACTCATGCAATAAAGGTGTTTCAATGCAGTAAAGGGTTGAAGTCTTTTTTTCTTGCAAATGTAGAATTATTCAATTACCGAATTTCATTTATGGTCAAGAAACTTTGTTGTGTTTAAATTTAAACTTGTAACAGCTGTTTGTTTGGCAGAGCAAATGCATCTTAAGGTACGAATTTTCGAATTTTTAATGAAATTTGGTAGGGTATTTATTGACGATGACCCCAGCATGAATCCGCAATTATTATTAATTTTATTAATCCAATAGTTGTTTAGATATTTACTTTCAAAGTTAGCTATCAATGCAAGTTTTCTGCAGTGACGTCAACGACGCTCGTCAAACACGTTTTCGTGGCTGGCTGGAAATTGGATTTTTTTCATTTCATACGGTGATTTAACATATTGTGACTAGTTTTGACAACGTTGTGTACAATTAAAAACCGTTTTCGCGTTAAAATAAATGGACCCTAATCCTGCTAGCTGGCTGGTTTGATTTATTATGTCCAACTTCCGATCACTACATTTTATCACTGATTCAACGCATCATTACTGCTTTTTCCCCATGTCAACAATCAAATGAAACAACAATCGCTACGCCTACGGCGGTTTGTGTCTATTGCGATGATATTAGATTTGAAACAATGTAGAAGCTTATTAACCTTAATTTTTGGATCGAGTTTTATCTTAATAAATAAGAAGACTTGCAATGAAAAAGCGACCATTCGCCAATGCATTTGTCATGTTTTGGACCCTGATCTGTGATACATTGACCTCGGTATCACATTCTTATATAATGATGACGAAACGGGCTCACTACGCATGGTAAAGGGACGATACGGGTTCTCATTTTGTTTATTGTTAGTGGTGTCTTTTTTGAAACTGATTGTTTTATTAACCATTCTCTCTCCCTCTCTCTTCTTCTTGACTGTGTGGGGTGGCTGTTTTTTCTGAATGTGGCGATTCCTGATATGCATATTTCACCTTTCTATTTAACCTGTGTCAACTTCCGCAAGAATTGTTTATATATGGTTGTGTGAGTTTCGGTTAACTGTCTTAACAATGCGCTCGTTACCGTTAACGCTCGCTAGGTGTTGCTGCTACTACTCTTACTTCTGCTTCTACTTCAACAACAACAACAACAACAACAACAACTTCCACTACTATAATAACAACAATTACTACTACTAGTACATGTACATTCAAAGTTTTTTTTCACCAGATCATGTCTTATATCATTTTTTACATGAAAAATTAAATAAGCGCAGAAATAAGGGGTGTTTTAAAAACACACCATCTTTTTTCACACCCCACAGTAATCGTTTAATATAGAAAAATGCCCCGTAATCGACCGGATCTCTTAGTTACCTTCGCTAGGTGTATAAAATATAAACGTAGTCAGGGCTTTTATTTGATAGGGCATATATTATTAAATGTGCTAGTGTTAAACTTATTAAACAAACATATATAACATGATGTTAAGCGATATCGAAAGAAATTATGATATTTCAAATTGGGTAAAAACGGATAAATTCTTTCTTTATAATTTAGGCTTGAATTATGCATGGCTGTTTCAAGAAGGTGGGAACGAGAATATTTTTATATCATTAGTGAAGCAAAGACTGAAAGATATTTTGGCTGAAAACTGGATGGCAGAATTGAATACATCGACTAAGAGCCTCAACATTTAGACTTTTTACAAACTTTAATTTCTCAAAATATTGAGTAAAAGTTACAATTCAAAAATATAGATCAGTGATGACAAGATTAAGATTATCTTTGCACAGACTAGCGATAGAAACAAGACGGTGGCATAAACCGCAAGAAATACCTCGAACTGAACGCAAATGCATTTTATGTTATAGTTTAGAAGACGAATTTCATTTCTCACTCGAATGTGAACTTTATAAAGATCTATAAAACCATATTTCTGCAAAAGACCAAACATTCCAAAATTTATTGAACTGTTTTCATGCCAGGACCAATCAATAAATTTGAATCTGGCAATTCACATTGACATCGCAATGAATTTATATATTAAACTAAAGTCTCTCTACTCCAAGAAAAGGACTATTTTATATTTTAGTCTTAACATGGAAAATGGTATACTTGATTGGTTTGTATTATCTGAAATCATTTCTATGATTTTCCAGGCTTTGTTAATGTAGACTTTTTATGGTTAATATGACCGCCACTGACCACTGACCATTTCATTTCATGTGTCATTTTCGGTATTGTAAATATGTAAATTATAGTGTACTCACAGGCATTGGCCTTTTGTTCAATATAGATATTCATATACATAAATAAACAAATGTATACCTCATATGTGGGTACAAATCGGAATAAGCACATATTTTTATTAACATCAACAACAGCAACAACAAAAACAAATTCGACTACTATTATAACTACAATTACTACTACTAGTACATTCAAAGTTTTTTTTCACCAGATCATGTCTTATATCATTTGCTACATGAAAAATAAGCCCAGAAGTTAGGGTGCTTTATATACACACCATCTTTTTTTCACACCCCACAGTAATGGTTTAATATAGAAAAATGCCCCGTAATCGACCGGATCTCTTAGTTACCTTCGCTATGTGTATAAAATATAAACGGAGTCAGGGCTTTTAATTGATAGGGAATATATTATTAAATGTGCTGGTGTTGAAGTTATTAAACAAACATACAACATGATGTTAAGCGATATCGAAAGAAATGATGATATTTCAAATTTGGTAAAAACGGGTAGATTCATTCTTTATATTTTAGGCTTTAATTATGCATGGTGGTTTCAAGAAGTTGGAAACGATAATATTTTATATCATTCGTGAAGCAAAGACTGAACGATATTTTTACTCATATCTGGATGGCAGAATTGAATACATTGACTAGAGCCTCAACATTTAGACTTTTTACAAACTTTAATTTCTCAAAATATTGAGTACAAGTTACAATTCAAAAATATAGATCAGTGATGACAAGATTAAGATTATCTTTGCACAGACTAGCGATAGAAACAAGACGGTGGCATAAACCGCAAGCAATACCTCAAAATGAACGCAAACGCATTTTATGTTATACTTTAGAAGACGAATTTCATTTCTCACTCGAGTGTGAACCTGATAAAGTTCTATAAAACCATATTTTCGCGAAAGACCAAACTTTCCAAAATTTATTGAACTGTTTTCATGCCAGGATCAATCAATTAATTTGAATCTGGCAATTCACATTGACATGGAAATGAATTTTTATATTAAAGTAAAGTCACTTTACTCCAAGAAAAGGACTATTTTATATTTTAGTCCTAAGAATGAAAATGATATACTCGATTTGTTTGTATTATCTGATATCATTTCTATGATTTTCCAGGCTTTGTTAATGTCGACTTTTTATGTTTCATATGACCGCCAATGACCACTGACCATTTCCTTTCATGTGCCATTATTGGTATTGTAATTATGTATATTTTAGTCTCATTTTAGGCATTAGCCTTTTGTTCAATATAGATATTCATATTTATAAATATACAAATGTATGCCTCATATGTGGGTTAAAATCGGAATAAGCACATATTTTGATTAACAACAACAACAACAACTTCCACTACTATTATAGCTACATATACTACTACTAGTACATTCAAAGTTGTTTTACCATATCACGTTTTATATCATTTGCTACATGAAAAATAAGCGCAGAAATAAGGGGTCCTTTATAAACACACCATGTTTTTTTCACACCCCACAGTAATGGTTTAATATAGAAAAATGCCCCGTAATCGACCGGATCTCTTAGTAAACTTCGCTATGTGTATAACATATAAACATAGTCGGGGCTTTTAATTGATATGGCATATATTATTAAATGTGCTAGTGTTAAACTTACTAAACAAACATATAACATGATGTTAGGTGATATCGAAAGAAATGATGATATTTCAAATTGGGTAAAAACGGGTAGATTCATTCTTTATATTTTAGGCTTGAATTATGCATGGTTGTTTCAAGAAGTTGGAAACAAAAATGTTTTTATATCATTAGTGAAGCAAAGACTGAAAAATATTTGTACTCAAAACTGGATGGCAGAATTGAATACATCGACTAGAGCCTTAACATTTAGACTTTTTGCAAACTTTAATTTCTCAAAATATTGAGTACAAGTTAAAATTAAAAACTTTAGATCAGTGATGACAAGATTATCTTTGCACAGACTAGCGATAGAAATAAGACGGTGGCATAAACTAAAAGCAATACCTCGAAATGAACGCAAATGCATTTTATGTTATACTTTAGAAGACGAATTTCATTTCTCACTCGAATGTGAACTTGATAAAGATCTATTAAACCTAATTTACGCAAAAGACCAAACATTCCAAAATTTATTGAACTGTTTTCATGCTTGGACCAATTACCTAATTTGAATCTGGCAATTCACATTGACATCGAAATGAATTGTTATATTAAACTACAGTCACTTTACTCCAAGAAAAGGACTATTTATATTTTAGTTTTAACATTGAAAATGATATACTTGATTTGTTTGTATTATCTGATATCATTTCTATGCTTTTCCAGGCTTTGTTAATGTCGACTTTTAATATTTATTATGACCGCCACTGACCACTGACCACTGACCGTTTCATTTCATGTGTCATTTTTTGTATTGTAAATATGTATATTATAGTCTACTCTCATCATTGGCATTTTGTTCAATAAAGATTTTCATATTCATAAATATACAATGTATGCCTCATATGTGGGTACAAATCGGAATAAGCACATATTTTGATTAACATCCACAACAACAACAACAACAACAACGTCCACTACTATTATAACTACAATAACTACTACTATTACATTCAAAGTTTTTTTTCACCAGATCATGTTTTACATCATTTGCTACAAGAAAAATAAGCGCCGAAATAAGGGGTGCTTTATAAACACACCATCTTTTTTTCACACCCCACAGTGATGGTTTAATATAGAAAAATGCCCCGTAATCGACCGGATCTCTTAGTTACTTTCGCTATATGTATAAAATATAAACGTAGTCAGGGCTTTTAATTGATAGGGCATATATTATTAAATGTGTTAGTGCTAAACTTATTAAACAAACATACAACATGATGTTAAGCGATATCGAAAGAAATGATGATATTTCAAATTGGATAAAAACGGGTAGATTCATTCTTTATATTTTAGGCTTTAATTATGCATGGTGGTTTCAAGAAGTTGGAAACGATAATATTTTATATCATTCGTGAAGCAAAGACTGAACGATATTTTTACTCATATCTGGATGGCAGAATTGAATACATCGACTGGAGCCTCACCATTTAAACTTTTTGCAAACTTTAATTTCTCAAAATATTGAGTACAAGTTAAAATTCAAAACTATAGATCAGCGATGGCAAGATTAAGATTATCTTTGCACAGACTAGCGATAGAAACAAGACGGTGGCATAAACTGCAAGCATTACCACGAATTGAACGCAAATCCATTTCATGTTATAGTTTAGAAGACGAATTTCATTTCTCACTCAAATGTGAACTTTATAAAGATCGATAAAACCATATTTCTGCAAAAGACCAAACATTCCAAAATTAGTTGAACTGTTTTCATGCCAGGACCAATCAATTAATTTGAATCTGGCAATTCACATTGACATCGGAATGAATTGTTATCTTAAACTAAAGTCTCTTTACTCCAAGAAAATGACTATTTTATATTTTAGTCTTAACATTGAAAATGATATACTTGATTTGTTTGTATTATCTGATATCATTTCTATGATTTTCCAGGCTTTGTTAATGTCGACTTTTTATATTTAATATGACCGCCACTGACCACTGACCATTTCATTTCATGTGTCATTTTTGGTATTGTAAATATGTATATTATCGTCTACTTACAGGCGTTGGCCTTTTGTTCAATAAAGATATTCATATTCATAAATATACAAATATTTACATTCCTATTGATTTCTTCGTTTAAAAAAATTCGGTTCATTTTGCATGAACCGCATGACCCGTAATGACGTCAGTAACGTCATGGCTGTTACTATTGAAAACTCCCACGTATTACTCCCCCTTTTCACTTAATACTAATTTTTGAAAGCGTTGGACTTAAGTTTATTTAAAGAAAAAAATGAATAAAATGCAAATATAAGTAATGATTCTTATTTTGGTGCGGTTCATGCAGATTGGACGTGCACGCGAGAGCTGGCAAATTTACCATAAAGCGCTAGCGCGCTTTATGGATTTGCCAACTCTCGCGTGCACGTCCAATCTGCATGAACCGCACCAATATAAGAATCATTCCTTAAATGTATTCCTCATATGTGGGTACAAATCGTAATAAGCACATATTGTGATTAACATCCACAACAACAACAACAACAACTTCCACTACTATTATAACTACAATTACTACTACTAGTACATTCAAAGTTGTGTTTTTTTTTCACCAGATCATGTTTTACATCATTGTCTACATGACGAATAAGCGCAGAAATAAGGGGTGCTTTATAAACACATCATCTTTTTTCACACCCCACAGTGATGGTTTAATATAGAAAAATGCCCCATAATCGACCGGATCTCTTAGTTACCTTCGCTATATGTATAAAATATAAACGTAGTCAGGGCTTGTAATTGATAGGGCATATACAATTAAATGTGCTAGTGCTAAACGTTTTAAACAAACATATAACATGATGTTAAGCGATATCGAAAGAAATGATGATATTTCAAATTGGGTAAAAACGGATAAATTCTTTCTTTATAATTTAGGCTTGAATTATTCATGGTTGTTTCAAGAAGTTGGAAACGAGAATATTTTATATCATTAGTGAACCAAAGACTGAAAGATATTTTGGCTGAAAACTGGATGGCAGAATTGAATACATCGACTAGAGCCTCAACATTTAGACTTTTTGCAAACTTTAATTTCTCAAATTATTGAGTACAAGTTAAAATTTAAAATATAGATCAGCGATGACAAGATTAAGATTATCTTTGCACAGACTTGCGATAGAAACAAGACGGTGGCATAAACCGCAAGCGATACCTCGAAATGAACGCAAATGCATTTTATGTTATAGTTTAGAAGAAGAATTTCATTTCTCACTCGAATGTGAACTTTATAAAGATATGTCATTTGTCCAGCAATATCCGTTGCACGGTACCTCATCAAGCCTAGAATAGGTCGAAAAGCGCCACAATAGTTAAACATTAGACCGCTTCGATTGCCTCCCGGCTTGACGTCACTGACGTGACGCCGATTTTTTTCTTTTTCCTTTCCCTAGGCCTATTTAATGGCTCTTCTGACCGTAAAAAAAACACTGGTACCACTTAAAGACTAGTGCTCGGCTAACGGAAGTTTTCATTTGCGTCTGCTAAATTATTTTAGCTTTTCGTGAGGTGATTTTCAAAGAACATGACTGAATTTTATAATAGCGCGTATTTCCGGGCGATCTGATAGCGACATTTCTGACGTTTTAACGTTGGTGATAGCTCTCTTAAATATTGACTGTTTTTAAATCGCATAGTCAGAATGACGTAAAATTTCGGCATGACATCATTTGTATACCGTGCTTTGACGTTGAGAAGTTTGGCTCTTTTTCCACTAGTAGTTTTGTTTTTATTGACAGGTATATGCGTGTAAGGTATAATGGCAACGGCGTGCGCCGCCTACGTGTTACCATGGTTATTCAAATACGCGACGCGCTTTTGAAATCGATTAAATATATGAATAGTTTAGCTCAGTTTGTTACGTTTGTGTTCTGATTTAATTGAGTATATAATTTATTGCGAACGTGTTTCAAATTAATATGCAATGACAAAAGTCTACGTTATTTTGGATCATCCCTCGCATAAAACCATATTTTCGCAAAAGACCAAACATTCCAAAATTTATTGCACTGTTTTCATGCGAGGATCAATAAATTAATTTGAATCTGGCAATTCACATTGACATCGCAATGAATTGTTATATTAAACTACAGTCACTTTACTCCAAGAAAATGACTATTTTATATTTTAGTCTTAACATTGAAAATGATATACTTAATTTGTTTGTATTATCTGATATCATTTCTATGATTTTCAGGCTTTTTTAATGTCGACTTTTTATATTTAATATGACCGCCACTGACCACTGAACATTTCATTTCATGTGTCATTTTTGGTATTGTAAATATGTATATTATCGTTTACTTACAGGCATTGGCCTTTTGTTCAATAAAGATATTCATATTCATAAATATACAAATGTATGCCTCATATGTGGGTACAAATCGGAATAAGCACATATTTTGATTAACATCCACAACAACAACAACAACAACTTTCACTACTATTATAACTACAATAACTACTACTAGTACAT
This sequence comes from Corbicula japonica, assembly GCA_038501625.1. Lineage (NCBI taxonomy): Eukaryota > Metazoa > Mollusca > Bivalvia > Venerida > Cyrenidae > Corbicula > Corbicula japonica. The sequence goes on from JAZAYU010000166.1 coordinate 21,511, forward strand.
TCAAATTTCTTTTCACCAGATCATGTTTTATATCAGTTGCTACATGAAAAATAAGCGGAGAAATAAGGGGTGCTTTATAAACACACCATCTTTTTTCACACCCCACAGTGATGGTTTAATATAGAAAAATGCCCCGTAATCGACCGGATCTCTTAGTTACCTTCGCTATATGTATAAAATATAAACGGAGTCAGGGCTTTTAATTGATAGGGTATATATTATTAATTGTGCTAGCGCTAAACTCATAATTTAGGCTTGAATTATTCATGGTTGTTTCAAGAAGGAAACGAGAATATTTTATATAATTAGTGAAGCAAAGACTGAAAGATATTTTTACTCATATCTGGATGGCAGAATTGAAGACATCGACTAGAGCCTCAACATTTAGACTTTTTGCAAACTTTAATTTCTCAAAATATTGAGTACAAGTTAAAATTCAAAAATATAGATCAGCGATGACAAGATTAAGATTATCTTTGCACAGACTAGCGATAGAAACAAGACGGTGGCATAAACCGCAAGCAATACCTCGAACTGAACGCAAATGCATTTTATGTTATAGTTTAGAAGACGAATTACATTTCTCACTCGAATGTGAACTTTATAAAGGTCGATAAAACCATATTTCCGCAATATATCACACATTCCAAAATTTATTAAACTGTTTTCATGCCAGGACCAATCAATTAATTTGAACCTGGCAATTCACATTGACATCGAAATGAATTTTTATATTAAACTAAAGTCTCTTTACTCCAAGAAAAGGACTATTTTATATTTTAGTCTTAACATTGAATATGATATATTTGATTTGTTTGTATTATCTGATATCATTTCAATGATTTTCCAGGCTTTGTTAATGTCGAATTTTTATATTTAATATGACCGCAACTGACCACTGACCTATTCATTTCATGTGCCATGTTTGGTATTGTAAATATGTATATTATAGTGTACTCACAGGCATTAGCCTTTTGTTCAATAAAGATATTCAAATAAAGATTTACAAGATCATGTCTTAAATCATTTGCTACGTAAAAACATGGTTAAGAATTGGTGTTTAATATATTATTTATAAAATACAACAACAACAACAACTACTACTACAATTATAACAACAGCAACTTCTTTTTATGCTACTACTACTACTGCTTCTCCTACAAGTACTTCTACTTCTACAACTATAACTACTACTACTACTACTTCTACTACTACTACTACTACTACTACTACTACTACTACTACTACTACAACTTCTACTACTACTAGTACTACTACTACTACTAACAACTTCTACTACTACTACTACTACTACTACTACTACTACTACTACTACTGCTGCTGCTGCTGCTGCTGCTGCTACTACTACTACTACTACTACTACTACTACTACTACTACTACTACTACTATGACTACCATTACTATTGATATTGCAACTACTCCTAATACTACTTCTGCTTTTTAGCAGCAGCAACAACCACGACAATTTTTTCTTATACTACTACTTCTTAAACGACAATGTTACAAGATCAAGTCTAATGGTATTTGATTCATGAAAAACATGCTCAGAAATAAGGGGTGCTTTATATACACAACACCATTTTTGTACACCCCACAGTTATGGTTTAATATGGAAATATGCCCCGTAATTGACCGGATCTCTTAGTTATCTTTGCTATGTGTATTTAATATAAACGGAGTCATGGCTTTTCATTGATGGGGCATATATATACAAATGTGTGCCTCATATGTGTGTTTAAATCAGAATAAGCACATAATTTGATGAACGTCAACAGCAACAAAAACATCATCTTACTGCTTAAAAATAAGAAAGTCCAAAATTTCTATTTGCACTGATGCCTATTTGGTTAACTTGTGTAGATTTAAAAGTTCCTTGTGTTACTTTTTGATGATAGGAATTCAGTTGTAAACAAAGACAATAATACTGCAACACCAACAACAGCAACATACTACAATTATCAAAACCACAACAACAACAATAACCACTACCACCACTTCTACCACTATTAAACTGTTACTTCTACCACTACTACTTCTACTGCTGCTATTGTTGCTGCCCCTACTATTACTTCTGCTTTTTTCAGCAACAAAAACAACTTCTACTACTTCTACTACTACTACACCTTCTACTAATACTACTAATTCTTCTATTGATACTAAGTTACTACCACCACAACAACTCAGTTTTTATATTTTACTAGATCTTACCTTAAATCATTTGCTACACGAAAAGCATATACGAAAGTTTAATATCTTTACAAGGTCAGCAACAACAACTATAATTAAAACAAAACAACAACAACAAAAACAACTACAACTACTTCTACGGCTACTACTTTTACTATAACTTCCATTACTTCTGATATTGTTGCTGGTTCTACTACTACTTCTGCTTTTCAGAAGCAGCAACAACAGCAACTATTACGACTACTACAACAACAACAACTACTACTACTACTACTACTACTACTACTACTACTACTACTACTACTACTGTTATTTTTACCAAATCATGTCTTATGTCATTTGCTTCATGAAAAACATTCTCAGAAAAAAGGGGTGTTTTATACACACCACAATTTTTTCACACCCCACAGTTAAGGTTCAATATCGAAAAATGCCCCATAATTGACCAAATCTCTTTGATTTAAAAAATTGATTAACTTCGCTATGTATATTTAATATAAATGCCAAACATTGTCAGGGCTATTCATTAATGAGAAAATATATATATACACATTTACGCCTCGGTTGTTCTGTAGACCATAACAAAAACATCACAACAACGTCAACAGCAACAACAACAATAACAACAATTACTACTACTTCTACTAATTCAATAATAAGAAATGTACAATATTTCTATTGACAGTGATGCCCATTTAGTAAATTAGTGTTTATTTGGCTGATGATCTTATATACTGATCGAGTTCCTTGTGAAACTTCTGACACAAAAAAGACCACAAACATGAATATTCTTGACATTAAATATATTGATAGTAAACAATATGGTAACCATATTCTTCTAGATAATTCTTCTAGATAATTGATACTAATGCAACTACTGCTATCTATATTTGCTACCGACTTATGTGGCAAATATATATAAATATAATATATGCCTCGCATTTGGGTTTAAATGGGAATGAAATATCCAACTACAACTGCTACTACTACAACTACTACTGCTATTGTTGCTGCACCTACTACTACTTTTCCTACTTCAGCAACAACAACACCAACAAATAAGCTCTTTTGGAAATGTTATACATTATATATATTATATATGCCACACATTTGGGTCTTAAAAGTGCACCACATATTTAGGTTCTATATAGACACCCCATAAATGCCACAATTTCTATATATATATATATATATATATATATATATATATATATATATATACTAAGAAATGTGGTAAGTTACGGGTCTAATTTCGATATTACACCTTTATGTGAGGTGCTATAAAGTAATGGGGTATATATGGTACCCCGTAATTTTCAATGCCATTTCTATGCATAATCGGACTTCTTAAGTACGATAAACTTTATTCCCGTAACACGGTTTATTATCGAAATTTATTTTCGGTCTATAAAAAAAAACCCGAAATTTTTTTTTATCATAAACCAAATTTTTATATTACAGCTTATAGTACTTACAAGGTCAGATAGTGCATAGAAATGACATTTAATTAGCGGGGTACCATATATACCCCGTAAACTTTATAGAACCACACATATAGGTATAATATCGAAGTAAGACCCGTAACTTACCACATTTCTTAGTATATATATACAACCCCTGATTAAGGTTTATTACAGAGACCCCATATCTGACGATATTTCTGTATATATATATATATATATATATATATATATATATATATATAGGTTACAATGGTGTAGGAATGAGCCGGTAAAATCGCCCGCAATGCGAAGCCGCGATCACGATGAGGAAAACGCAAATGCACGATGGTTTAACCACGATAGCACGATGATGAAAACCCGAAGGCACGATCAAACGATGGCAAAAACGCGATGTAATATCGCGATTTCATAAACGTACCGCCGTCGTCTCACCATGGTGCCATCGTGTCTTCCCCATCACACCATCGTTGTTTCACCATCGTGCCATCGTTGTTTTATCATCGTGTCATCGTTGTTTTACCATAGTTCCATCGTTGTTTCTCCATCGCAAAATCATTTTCTCATCATTTTGCCATCGTTTTTTTACCATCTTACCATCGCCTTCCTGTAGTCATGCGCAATAAAATCCGCTGATGTACATTGACGTACAACATCTTTCTGCTAAAATAGTAAAATTTATATGTACATCAGCGGATTTTACTGCGCATGACTACCGGAAGGCGATAGTATGATGTTGAAACAACGATGGCTCAATGGTGAACCAACGATAGCACGATGATGAAAGAATGATTGTGTGATGGTGAAACAACGATGGCATGATGGTGAAATAACGATGGTTGCGGTTGTGAATCAACGATGTCACGATGATGAAACAACGATGGCAAGATGGTGAAACAACAATAGCACGATGATGAAACAACGATGGCAAGATGGTGAAAGAACGATGGCACGATGGTGATACAACGATGGTACGAGGGTGAAACAACAATGGTACGTTGGCAAGATGGTGAAACCTAGATAGTACGAGCGTACCATTGTGCCTTCGTGTTTTCACCATCGTGCCATCGTGGATTCACCATCGTGCCTTCGCGTTTTCATCAACGTGCCATCGTACTATCGTGATTTCACCAGTGAGTGCATCGCGGTAAAGGAGAGAAAAAAATATATGTAAGTCCATACGGAACACCGTAGATAACCTTATCTAAAGGAAATCGCATTTATTCAGAAACGCTGATTTCTGTGTAACCATTTTTATTTATTTAAACATGTATGTACACAAATCCATAAAACAGCACAAAAACAACAAAAAATGAGCCTCAAGTGGTATGTGAATATTGCGTCTACATGTAGACCTTATATATGGAATTAAATTGACACTCGCATATCTGGAGGATGTTTATGAGATTTTCAAGTCTAAAATCAGTAATGAATACAAGATGAATGTTTGCTAAAATATATACTAAAGGACGTTGCAGTTTAAATCAACGTTCAAATTAAACAAATGAATTGGAACGTACACAATTATTTAACATCACGATAGTAAGAAGCCGTTCGATCTTGATGGAAAAAAATATCACTATCTAGGCGAAATCGATGCCATAAAACAATTCAGTTTTTCGCTATAAATTTTATGGCTAGAAATCGCAATGAAATATATGGCGATTTTTAGCCATAAATTTATTGCGAAATTCCGCCATTTTTTTCATTGCGAAAAACCGCCATGGCGATTTTTAAAAATGAATTTAACCGCGATTTGAAATAGGGAGCAGTTCAATAATGATTCTAACATTACTTTTCAATGCTTATAAACGATTTCGGAAAAATGATTGAAAATCGCCATGGCGGAATAACGCCATTTCAAATTTATGGCTAAAAATCGCCATGGGGATTTCATGGCGACGAAAAATCGCCATGGCGTTTCCGAAATCGCCATGGCGATTTTGGTTTTTCAGACACGATAGCTCACTTATTTTTAGAGATATTGGTTCAAAACATAGTACGTTTTATTATTAGACCCCCCAACTATATATTAAAGAAAATAACATTTAATGTAGGACCCTTAAAAATGGTAGCTGAGTTTGCGAATTCACCGGATTCGCAAACATTCACCGGACTCTGTTCTTTACAAATTGTCACTTTGCCAGAAAAATGTACAGCTTCAAGCAAACATTTTACATTAACTTCCCAATACAAACAGAGCTTGACTGTTGCAAATGATACATCTGATTTAAAAATACTCCGTACTGTAAACTTTTCTAACAATTTCATTTGGCAACCGTTTACTCAAAAACTTCAAAATTACACCTCTATTCAGTTGCCCGAGAAATTAAAAGAAATCCGCCAGATGCCACTTGATCACCTTATTAATGAGTTACAAAACTTAGACCAGGTAGACGAAAGCGAAATTGAAATTCCAAATTGGGGAATATCATTTGGCACTTTCTTGTTGATAACGTTGGCAATTGCCTTGTTGTGCCTCTGTCGAAAATGGGGATGTTTCTCAAAACTCTGTTCTGCTAAAGGTTTGTGTGAGTATGAATCGTCAAAGACCAAGAACATTGAACTGAACGAGATGCCGGCTCAGACTTCCGGGCAGAATGTTTCTTCTGCAGAGGGACAAACAACCCTCTCATCATCACGTAGACCAGTGGATCGAATGATACGTTTGATATATCCACGGCTGTCAACAGAAGATAAGGCAGGAACTGAGACAATTAAACAGACTCACCTGTGAACATTGATAACTTATCATTAGCAAGTACGCTAATGATATGAACATTTTATTGTGTGTTTATCTAGCGTAGATTTCTTCAGTCTGGACTAGCTGTAAATATTAATAGGAAACCAGAACTGTCAAAGTTTGTATATATAGCCCAATCGACCGAGAAGACCTGTACCCCACTGAGGATAGTAATTAGAACGTTTAAATGTCAGCAACAACAAAACTAAAGCAAGAACGATTATGATATCCAGATGGACGATTGAGAACCTGCACAAGTTATTACGGACAATCTTAATCTTCTCAGAGATGAAACAATGTTTTTTCCCTATCAGACAATGCCACCAGTAAACGGATTTATGTTATTGGATTTCGGGACTTGTTAAACACGCGTCGACAAGAAGACCGGAAGTTTTTGGGACATTTCCACGTTCGAGACGGATCAAGACGAGGATTAACTTGTGATCATGAAGTGCCTTAGTGTTTTATTTCAAAGTAATTTATTTAACCTTATTCTCTTTTCATTTATGTGTAATTGTGTAATTTCATTAAAACCGTCGTGAGTAGAAAGACTAACAGGCACAAACTCTTTTTATTATACACTAGTGAAGGGACTTATTTAGTTTGAAAATAATAAATTAATATTCATTATTTTCAACTTAGTGGTGGACGAATGTAACAAAATAAGGGTCAAAATAGGGCTCAGGACATTAATATTTTGGTGTGCACAAGTTTAAACTTTTAGTGATTCGCCTCTTTAATACCGTAACACTTTTGTTGCCTCTCTGATAGTAGCAATGCTAATTTACCTGGAGAATAATTTTCCCAGAATTATCATTGGCTATCACTGGCAGATTAAACAAGTCTGCTAGAGAGAGTCTACCTGTCAATCAAATTTTGAACAGGTACATAACACCTGGCAGGCCTCGGAAAGTTTAGAGTTTCGAAGAGTTTTAGTTTGGGGTTCGATCTGGAAAGCTTAAGTTATGGAAGTTTTGGAAAACTAGTCATGAAGAAGTTTAGTTTTAGTTTTGGGTTAGATCTGGAGAAGTCGAGCCTTAGAAAGTTTTTGGTACTTAGATTAAAAATCGCGGAATATTTTGGATGGGCTAGTAGTAACTTATAGAAATAATAAACGGTAGAAACAGGACAGTGTTCTTTTATTCAAAATCCACTATACGATCAAGGACAAATAAAGTGCTACAGAAGTGTAAAAAGTGAATATAAAATGCAATCCTTGCGAGATGAAGTGATAAAAGTTTTGATTTAAAGTATGGGGAGTTGCTTTACGGCCGCCAAACTGCACAAGCAAATCTACTTTAACAATGTCCCATACATTTCACACAAAGTGTCTCAGTTTTCGAAAAAAATCTTAAGATTTAGTGATTAAAGGCGTACGCTACAGTTTTTCTTAACGAGTATTTAACTACCGTACCATCGTCTAAATGCAATGTATAAAACACAGTTCACGGTCCAATCTGGGTTTCCAATCTGGGTTTTATCAATGTATAAAACACAGTTCACGGTCCAAGACATGACTTATTTGGTAATAGCTCGTTCCGGATACGTATTTGGATTATTGGTTAAATTTTGGCCTAGGTTTTAAATCCGCGCACTGGTCCGAGCGCGAAATACGCGAAAATTAAGCCATCGCTAAATAAAATGATACCACTGGTTGTGTCTTGGTCAGAAATAACTTGCAAATCAAAAAGCGAACAGTGCATATCCTGATTAGACGACACAGATGTACCGGCTAATCTGGATCTACACTGTTAATATTATTTTCATTAAATTTTGTCAGAAATTGTCATCATAATACATAGAATGCCAAACATTTTATTATTAATGATCTATACTATAAAACTTTAACTCTTTTTGTGTATAGATAATTACCCCCCCCCCCCCCTTTTTGGAAATTGCTATATAGAAAAAATTAACATGGTGACTGTAATTTTTCTTTTAAACTTTATGTTTGTTATACATTTTGTCAGATATTGTCATCATAATACTTTGAATACCACAAACATTTAATTATTAATGATCTCCACCATAAACCTTTAAGTTTTTAAGTCATTTTGTGTATAGAAAATTACTCCCCCCCCCCCCTTTTTGAAATTGCCGTATAGAAAAAACTAACATGGTGACCTACATTTTTCTTTTTAATTTTATGTTTGTTATACATTAGAGAATATATTGGTAGTATTTGGTGAAATTTTATTATGTTTAACTCCGGTAAACTTAAAAACATCTCTTAAAATAAATTGATTTGCCGAAAAATCCTTTGTCGTAAATTAGGTAATACTTATTTTTTTATATGTGTTCCATTATTTGCATTGCAATATTTAGCAATTTATTTGTAAAATAGAATGTCTTTAACTGAAAAATAGAGTTATTAATGATATTCTTGTGATGCAGTCTATGATTTCATGCCGACAAAGAAGACTATAAAAATTGTAAAAATTGTTCAGAATGTGACATCTTTGGCATCTAATAAAAAAAGGTAATCCCGGTAAGGTATCATTTTTATTATTGTTTTCATTGCATAACATCATGTTCTTGACATACACAAAGTTTGAAAGAATTCTATTATTGGGAAATTTTTCATGAAACTGTAGCGTACGCCTTTAAACTAAAATGATTTTGACAATACAAAAATTGCATTCTCTATAAATGAACATTCCAGACTGTGTGTTTGTTAACAGTGACAAAGACATTTGCGATTTGAGACAAAGATGTCTACACTGAATGAGCCATTTGCGATTACGTGTAGTTAATGACAGTTTTGCAATTTTAAGAATGGCACATAATCAAAATAGATAAAAAAAGGAACTTTAAAGTCCACCGAACACGACAAATACGAAAAAAATTTGCAGGCTCGGTTCGATTTAGCTAGTTCATGGGCAGTAACGGAAATGCATATTACTGCTCACGTTACCGGTTTGTTCATATCTAGCAATAGAACAAATAACAAAAAGATATATACATATCAAGAGTAGCCACATGCAGAAGACACATTCTTCCCACACAGCCAAAAAGAAGCTAGAAAAAGAGAGCATTGGTTATAAAATAATAAATTTCAAAATAGACACAACAAACAATTAACGAAAATGAGAACCCGAGGGTTAACCGCCTTAGAAAAAGACAATTTGCCACTTGGGGTTTAAACCAGGTTCTAGGGTGCACCAACCTCAAAACTTTCGAACGATTTTCGTTTGCCTTCTTACAGAAGTGTTTACAGTGAAACTCATTACTTTGTGGGTTTTTACAGCAAACTATTAAAATCTGTTATCGTAGTGCTAAAGGCTTTCTTAATTTCATGACACGTCAATTAATTTAGTGAATATCATAGTTAACTTTGCATTATCATTCATTCTTAATTTGCAACATTGCTGTATTTTTAAAGTGAATAGTACAAGTGAAATACCTGGATATCTGAAATATTTATCAGATTTCTTTGACTTTTAAAGTCTGTTTATAGATTATGATTAACACTTTATATTTTTTTCCTGATTCGTGATAAGTCATTTCAAAATAAAGAAAAATACATGTAGCAACAGAAACTTTATATAATAAAAGATGGGGAGAGTATTGATCCCGATGTGCATATTTTACTTTCTTTAAAACATTGGTGCCTACTGTATTACTCAGTATACGCAAGCATGTCCGAGATAGAATACCGCCAATAGGCGGAGTCATAAGGAACATACGTATTATATTAAGACATGGCTAGCTCTAAGTCAACGTGACTGACATGGCACACTTTAGTTTGAAGTCATAAGGATCAAGTCGTAGTCTTTATTATCGACTGTTATTCTTAGAAATGTAAAAATAGTACCTAACTACTTAGATCGACTTTATAAAACACTTTCGTTTGCCATGTTGTTATGATCCTAATTATGTTATTTATTAAATACTAACTGTCTAATGACGACCAGAAAGAAACATACTTAGTATATCTTGTTTAAAATCAACTTTTAATTTTCTTCCTTGTTTTCACATGCACTCAAAAGCTAGAAATTATAAGGCTTAGCATAAGTATCATTGCTAAGTTGTTCAACATGACTGTCACACTGGTTTTATACATTTTTATGTCATTCAATATTCTTTGGAGTTTAATTCGAGGTTTGTTTTAGTAAATTCATATTTATTAATAAACATCCTTTTAATCACTTTTATATTATTAATGTATTTGAATTAATATAATCCATGTACCTTATCAAAGCAAATATTAATTGTTTACTCTTATCTCAAATATTTTTATTACACGAGCGTTTCTTTAATTTTGCAACAGTTACTACAATGTATACAATAAAATGTAAAAAAACTGATTTTTGCACCTAATATCTGAAGGAGTATGACAGCTTCAATAGCGCCCCCGAGTCGGAAAAAGTAGATTTTCGGCGAACTACTCTAAACTAGTTCTAGGGACAACTATATATCATATGGTGCCACATCTAGCGAAACAAGTGTGTGTGACAGCACCCAGAAAGCTTTGTTTTTCAGTATACGCTGGGATATCATCCATATTAATTAAATTAATGTATTAATAAATTTTGTTCACAAACCTTATCAAAGATGATCATTGTTTACTATTAACTGAATCGTATGTACTATACGAGCTTTCATTTAATATTGCAACTATAAAATACAATATCAAGAAACTGAAGGTCGAATAAAAACAAGTTATACAAAATTACTTATAAGTTTAAGACAAAGCTCACTTATTCAACTTATTTTCAAATGATCATATTCGTATGTAAGATAACTTAGATGTGACAGTGTGCATTATAAAAATCTAAATTTATGATAAAGTGTGCTATTAAAATTTAAAACAGTTTTTCTCGAACATTTATATATAAAAACAGAAGAATATAACTAAATTCCAAACCTACCTACATACCTACTTACCTACTGAAAGGTTACAATGTGCCAAACTACAGTTGCCTTTTTTGTTTCAAATTTTTTAACAGTTTCCTTATGATATATTGTGTTTTCGTTGTTCCCTCTTTCTGTAAAGTCTATGATATAACTGTTGTATTGTGTTACAAAGTTTGCATAATAGATGTGTTACCCTGAAAAGGGTTCTGTAAAAAAAATGGATGAATTATCTTTCCAGGACCTATGAAAGACGTCAATTTCGTATGCTGTGTATTGTTGTTGGGTTTTTATTGTTTTTATTGTTGTTTTTAATTATTATCAGTCTATAAATTCATTAAAAGTCTGTCATGTGAATAAAATTGTACTCTTGGCTTTGATTACATCACTTTTATTGTTTTTTTTACTTTTAAGTGAATTGTAGCTCCCATCCTTTTTTCAATTATATTATCATCGTCGAACTGGACCCTTGACTAGAAAACATATTCTTACATACTGAAAGCGGTACTAGGTAACGATTTACATCACTGTGACCCCTAGGTATCTTAAGCGGTAATCCTATTCAAAGTGTTTCCGTTGCTTACCGGAACATTTCTGGTCAAGTTACCGAAATTCTACAAAAATCTACTTTAAAAACGCATTTACAGCAAATGTTTGCAGTTCTGTCTGCAGTTCTTATTTAAAACAGATACATCTATATAAATTTATTTTAAAACAAAAACGTTGAGCATAATAAATATTATCAGGTGCATTTCTTCGCTTAGTATAATAATATGTTAAGCTGTTCTTTTTCTTCTTACGAACTCACATCACAAAACTCAGTTGTTTCGAGAGAAATATCTTGACATTATGCTTACAACTACCTTGAAATAATTATTTTCATATGCACATAACTTGTAATTAAAGTAGTCAAATAAAACACGAGAAAACTTAATGATACGTCTTTTTAATCTTCCAAGGACTGTTCATTTCCAGCATATCAGCCAGATGGGTATCTAGGCTGTTTTGAAGATATATATGGTGAGAGTTTGGTGGAACATAATAAAGAATTTATCCATGGAAACAATAAGGGCGACGTTTGTAAAGCTGCATGTAAAAATAATACTAAAAGATATGCTGGAACAAAGGTAACGTATGATCGAGGATTGCTGATGTACTGTATTGTGTAAACAAATCGTGGATTAGGATTTACAATATCTGAATTATTCAAGGAACATGCAGAAATAACTTTGAAACAATAACGATATGTCTATAAATTAGCTGATTTTCACAAGGCGTGCTTAATATAAAAGTATCTTCCACGCTTCATCTACAAAATCGCATCCGAGATTCCATTGAAACTTCAAATGGTTTTTAACAAGTCTAGTTGTGCATGTCGTGAGGAGTTTCCGCTTAATTTTTTTTTTTGGCATAATTATGAACCGTTAGTTATTTATACTATAATTTCTTTATTAAAATATTTTCCACGCTACATCTATAAATCCGTTTGGGATTTTTCATTGATGGAACATCACAGGAATCACCAAGTCTATCAAGAATCACCATATCGTCAGGAGTTTTCGCTCGATTTATTGTTGACAGAGTTATGGGCACTTAGCCATTGATTTGCTATCATTTTAATATGTTTTGATGGAATAACTCAAACCTTAACATATATGTTCCTTTTAATAATTCCATATGATCACCCAAAGATATGTGGTAAGGTCCATAACTCTTACAAACATATTTACAGGATAATTTCCCCTTTAAATATAGAATTTTTCTTTAAAAATTGTAATATTTTAATATAACGTGTTTATTAGTTGAATGGTTTACTAGAGACATCAAACAAATGATCCACATCATAAGTGGCACAATTATTCTCTTTTTAGCAGGAATGTAATAACATATATTTACACCTTTATTTCCACTGCTTCAATATCCTTTACCGGACGAGTGAAGGTCAATCTTCGATGACCACCGTTAGCCTTATCACCGCGCAATGGTACAGGAATGCCCTGGTGACGTCATGAAATCCCCGCTATTTTTATAATTGTTGCTAATTTTAGATAGATCTTCCTGGAATGTTGCTATTTTTAGATTCATTTGAGTGTTTCAACCAGCTTCTAAGGTAAAACACGCATGATGCTTTATCCAGAGACAATAAAATAGTGACTCTATTTTGTCGTAGTATGATTATTTTGATTTGAGTAAATAGGCGGACCACTCCAAATGCCGAACCCGGGGTAAGAAATGTTTTAAACAACATTTCGAAATTAGTAAAAAGTATATATTTTACATTAAATTTAGAAACAAAATGATAAAATGAGGTGTAAATATAAGTAAAAAATTTCGTGTTGGATAAGTTCACCGAGTCTTGAACGTCATTAGGGCTGGTTAAAGCACGCGTGGAGTCCAAATCTATGAATTCTACTGGCGAGGATATAGTGCCCGGAGAAAATCAAATTTACTTTTAGAAAAATAAATAAATAAACATTGAATATTTTAGTTTTATGTTTGGTACCTACATATCACAGTTTTGCTTAACTTTAAGTGCCGCAAAAATATCTTACAAATGTACACCTAACAGCAATGTCCGTATACCAGTTGTCCGTAATCGATATACCAAATTGTATTTTATTTTTTATGAACAATATTTTGCATTGTATTAACAGGGTTTGTGGTGCTATTGTGGAAACGGTTTTGTCAAAAACAGGATCAGAAGTTCAACAGAATGTAATGGATCTTGTCCACGGAACAACAGTGAAAAATGTGGTGGCAAATATGAAATGAATCAGTATAACCGAATATCGCTTTACGATACATGGCGTAAATATCTAGATCATTTATGTGAAGAGTAAAATCTCGTTTGTTTGACAATCATTTAAGTTATGAGTTTCAGAGTTTTCGGCAACCTGTTCAACACGTCGATCAATACAACAACACTATAAAGACACAACAAGATTGACCAGATGTTTGAACTCTACATATCTATATTGTGTTTATACACTACACATTTGACATTGTAACGAGAGAAATGATAACAGGAAAAATGATGCTGCATTTACCTTTTCTTGAGATATTATGTAATTAAGAACAAGGATTTTTTTTCTATTTGTACACTTCGCGAGTTATATGAACACTTCATATATATATCGTGTTTATACACTACCCATTTGACATTGTAACATGGGAAATGTGTACAGGAAACTGAAGCTGTCTTTTTCTTTTTAACTTGACACGTTATGTAATTAAGAAAAATGATTTTTGGTCGTGTTAATATCCAACATGGAATCAGGCTGACTATGTAAATGTAGTTGTCTCAGTTTTACGGGACTGCTGCATTATTAATCCTCCTAATAAAGTTTAATAGGAATGTATCTTATACCATACTATTAAAACTCAATGTATTAAATATCATGTACATGTATCACAGTTTGTTCAGTTTGTGTAACGCTTCCGTGTCAGAATGGGGCTACATGTACAGACGTAAGTGCTAAACGGTACAATTGCTCTTGCAGTGCTGGTTGGACAGGACGCGTTTGTAACGGTATAAATATGCACATATTGCGTAAAGTTAACTTACCAATAATTTCATTTTTTGAATTTATATTCTTGTTTCACGAATTGTTATAATTTTGAATAAGTTTATTCATCAGTTCTGCATCTGTCTAAAACTTCACGAGACTGATATATGTATCTTTGCATTATTTATAAAAAAAACTGTTATATTATAAGTGAATTGGAAAACTGGTTTGATGTTCCAGAGAACATTGCCACTATAACCTACACAGAACTCCGATCACCTAGTACACAAGCCATTGGGGGCTCAACCGTAGCAGGTAAGTATTAAATACGCTACCATAGCAACTGTGTAACAGTAGGCTTACAACTCCTACAACGCTGGGGAGCGGCACAACAAAGTGTATGGTACTTATCTGGTGCTAAAATAAAGTCTTGTGAAGAATTATGACTGTATACAAGTTGACTGCACCGGAAACAGAGCAGTGCAATATTTGAATGTCTTTTATCTATTTTTTACTTGCTTCTTGCAAAAAATGATAGGTCATGCACCGTACAACGGCACTTGAGTTTTTCAACGCCGCGTATGACGGCATTTTATTCGATACTGGTATTAAATTATACTTTGGTTGTCGAAATATTTATCTGTTTTTTTTCACATGTTATGGAGCTGAAATTTGTTGTGTTGGCCTACAGGGCGAAACATTTAATATCAGCATCGCATAAACACCGTGATGCACAGCGTAGAAAAAAAATCATGTGCCGGTGTGCGATGTGTGGCCTCTCATTTGTGCAAGATGCAAGAATAATGTAGTTAAAGCACATTCAAGTTTTACACTGCGTCCTCCTCCGCTGCAGACAACTTTTATGCAGTCATAACTCTTTACAAGACTTCATTTTAGCTAAAGAAAACGTTCGTTTGAACTGGAAATTTACAACATTTGCAGCCTGGACAGATCCATTTTCACGAATAGTTAAGCAAGTTACTATATTCTGGACACAGATAATTCACCTTTTCCCATTCATACAGTGGGGATGGCGATGGCGATTTGAATGCAGTATGAGGCTAAAATGGTTTTCTTTTGTGTTTTCTGCTGGCATTTTTGGCCTTTGTAGCGCCATACGCGAATGTGTACGTGTCGTTATCTAAAATAAATGAAAACAATTGTGAGATATTTGACACAATTAATTCAAGCGTATAAGATGGAAAAGCATTTGGGTACATCGTATTAGACAAGTGACGCAGGCGCGTAGGAGCGATTTGAACATTGGGGTCGCGAAAGAAATGATTTTGGCTGCATAATATTATCATTGATATGTCGATATATTATACGGTTCGTATTGTGTCGCCTGCGATAGCAGGTAGACACACAGGGATCCTAATGTCCGTCGGCGTCGTCGTCGTCGTCGGCGTCGTCCGGTAGTCCCCAAGCTTTAACATGAAACTTAATGTTCCGTATAACTTTGAAAGTACGTGTCCTATTCACTTCATACTTGTAATATTTATCATCATCATGAACACCAAAATCGGTTACAACAAGAGTGATAACTCCTGTTTGACCATTTTTTTAGCTATCCCCCTTTCAAATGCAACTTTAAGATGAAACTTAATGTTGCCCTTAACTTTGAAACAACTTTTCCTATTTACTTCATACTTGGAATATATCATCATCATGAACAGCAACATCGGTTACAACAAGAATGATAACTCCTGTTTGACTGTTTTTGAGTTACGCCCATTTCAAATGCAACTTTAACATGAAACTTACTGTTGCCTTAACTTTGAAAGTTCTTTTCCTATTCACTGCATGCTTAAAATATATCATCATCATGAACAACAACATCGGTTACAACAAGACTGATAACTCCTGTTTGACTATTTTTTGAGTTATGCCCCTTTCAAATGCAACTTTAACATGAAACTTATTGTTGCCTTTATCTTTGAAAGTACTTGTCCTATTCACTTCATACTTGGAATATATCATCATCATGAACAACAACATCGGTTACAGCAAGAATGATAAGTCCTGTTTGACTGATTTTTAGTAATGCCCCTTTCAAATGCAACTCCAACATGAAACTTAATCTTGCATATAACTTTGAATTAATTGTCCTACTTCATGAACAACTACATCAGTGGCAACAAGAATGATTATTCCTGTTCAAATATTGAATGAATAATGCCCCTTTTAAATGCAACTTTAACATTAACATAATGTTGCCTATACATTTGAAAGTGCTTTTCCGTGTTTACTTAATACTTTGAATATAATTATATATCATCTGCATGCAAATACCCATTGGTGAAAACAAGAACGATAACTCAGGTTTCACCATTTTTAGTTAAACCCCTTTCAAATGCAATTGTGGTGACGTGTGTTCCGTGGAACACCAAATTCTAGTGTAATATTGCAATCAACTTGAATTAATTTTTTTTATCATACATGATTAAATATAGGCCCACATTTCAACATATTGCAGACAGGCGACACATGTGTTCCGCGGAACACCAAATTCTAGTTTTATAAAACAATTATTTGTATTAATTGGTGTGTATAAAACGTTTGAATCATCATATTTGAGTACTGAACTACTGCAATCAACAATAAGATCACGGTTCGTAAATTAGACGTCTATTCTTTCAATAATACATAGATCTTCAAATGCAAAAGTAATAATTGTACAAAGATGCATCCGTAATAGTGTCGTATCCACATCTCCTGAATATTCCATAGGAAAAGATGTTAATATTACGAAATAAAATACACTTAACCAATGTTCTTACCACACCGATTATAAAATTTTAATTTTTCCGCATATAATTGGAGTTAACTGTTCAAATTTGAAACACATAAAGAACTATTATTTCTAAATCTTTTTATGAAATTGCCTTTAAAATCCCCATGTGCATTCATAAACCAGCGACATTTTATCGAGGTTAGTCTTAAACCAAAATTCACAAAATTGACCTCAGCGTGTGTCAATCGACTAAAACTGCTGAAACATCTTCTGTGTGACAGCTAAGCAATCGCGTTATTACAGAATTGCTTAGATTTGTTCAAAACTACGTAAGAATCCATATTTAAATAAGGAGACATGAATTTTCGTTAACGGATACTATACCCGCTATTCAATTTTTGTGACTGGTCTTTACCCCTAACTTTATTAATTGCCTGTGGTATCGAAACGGATGTAGCTCTGAAATTGATGTATCTTATTATGTTCCATGTTTGGAGAGTATACTCGGAATACGTGCTGGGAAATAAAAAAAATGTGATCGATGTAGAACATTGGTTAAGTGTATAATACAATTTTGAGCACTTTCCTGTACCTTAGTCTTAGTACATGTATGAGATTTTAACCCAGCATGAACTTTGCCGATTATGGTCTTCAAATACGACATTATGTCGCGCTACTTATTTCGATACATTTAAATGGGATTAACTCCTTATTAAAGCTTCCAATCGGTACCTACATTCGGCCGTTGGTTTAACACCCTGAGACACATCACCGTTATTTGACTTTGACACTTGACAGTATAAAAGCTAAGCCGATAGCGATGTTTAGATGAAAACGACGATATGGCAAGATCTTACTGTTTATAGCATTTTATGGTATAATCGCCATAAAACCGTATTTTGAAGTTGCCGCCGTGGCCGCGACCTGCCGAAATTTTGGGGCCGCGACCACGGCTCCTGCGGCCCCTGCTCCTATGCGCCTGTTACCTATCCTTATACATTTCATCTGTTATATTTAAATTGTTTTAAATCATGTGCATGCCACGCTTGAACAAGAACGCGGGCATTTAATATATTGTCAATCTACAAAACGAAAATAAACTGTACGTGAAAGATGTCATAAAATTTCATTACGTGGCAAATATCATTTCACTTATTGTGTCGGTATTTTGTTTGATACCAAAAATAAACATTCCAAATTATCAAATATACGTATCAAAAACTCGCTAAACAATATCAGGAACGTAAATCTAAGGAAATGTATCACTTTAAGAAATCATATAAACGCATTTATCCCAAAGACTCAATATAAACAAACAAATTCAAAGGGTAAACTGTATAGAAATATACGCACCTCTGAGGCGAAAGTAAGGTACAAATGGAACAGAAATTCAATTCCACGTATGATAGGCCATATCTTGAAAAGTAAAACCGATGTGGGCTATAGATTTACTGCAAAATACGAACTAAACGGCGATTTTGGTCGGCCATTATCCGTGCATGGTAAACAAAACCACTTGATTCACCGCAGTGGGTTAATAGCGAACTCTTGTAAAAGAACATTGAAGCTCGATTACTTTGTTTTATTCCTGTCATCGTGTTCTTGCTTATTTGACTCCCGGGGCTCTTGTGTGTCTAGGAAAGGCCATTGAGTCTATCTTGTTTGCTTGAAGATACTATTTGTTTCTTATGATTTATATGTTTGTGTGCTTTTGCATGCAAGGTTGTCAGGTTACTTGGTGGGTTAATTCACCAAGACAACTTGTATTTGTTTGTTCATAGAAGAACATGTGGCAAGTGTGAGGTTAGTGAAACCAAGAAACTTTTTAAACCTTTAGTGGCAAATTGTTTACCACTGACCATTCAAAGGTAGTAACTCGGGTTCTCATTATCGTCGACAGTTTGTGGTGTCTATTTTGAAATTTTCATTTTAAAACCCATGTTCTCTTTTCCTGTTTTGGTAATAACAGTCATATATTGCTAGCATTAGCCAAAACATTATGTGCGACCAGCTTCTTCTTTTCTAGTCAGTGAAACGAAAACAACAACAGAATAAGTATTTCCCTGGCGTATAGGCGTAACCTACTTGAAAGATATTTTGTCTGCATTAAAAGTAGTTCTAGGAGGGTCGAACTACGTTCTTAAATGTTTTTTTTTTCATCCGGTTTAGAAACAATCGATTAAAAACAAAGACAACTACCTTTCCCCGTTCACTACAAACCACCTCACCGAAGTCATACGAACCGATATTTAAGGGCGCTCCAGCCGGTGCTGTGTTCGTTCGTTTCGCAGGCGTGACATCGTCCTCAGAAAAATATTTAATATATTAAGTTTAATGTTTTTTATATTAAATACATTATATTCTGAACAAAGTGCCTAATAAATAATTGTTGGATGAAAAATATACCAAAATATAACAAGAAATGAAATGCCTTTTGCTAAATAATATTAAATTCCAAATATTTACGATTTCATTTTAAAACTGTCATTTTTTAATGATCGTAAAGTATTAAAAATTTTGAAAAATGATCGTAAAATATTAAAGATGTCATTTAAAGCGTAATATATGTACCGTTTTGGAAGACGTATATTTAGAGAATAGAGCATAAAGTATTGGCTATACAAAACGTTTTTATAACTGTGTTTGTTATGGTATAATTTAATTTTAAATCTGAAAATTTCTCAAATTTCTAAGAAAACTTCCATATGAGCATTTTTTGTCCCCCTAACGAACCCTATTTTTTTATATTATTATAGCTCAGCCAAGCGAAATCAAGTTTGCAATCTACATAGCAGTTCCTGTGTCCATCGTCGTGCTAATCGTGTTTGTCCTGATAGTAGCTGTTCTCATACTAAGGTATCTATTGTTTTGTTAACTCATTATTGTATTTAGTGTTTTAGTATGCCGCCTAAACCAAAATATTTTTTAAAGACAAACAAAAATCTCCACCAAAAATGTAATAATTTTATCAGTGCAATGTAAATTGACTAATAATAAATCTTCTGGTACAGTAATTGTTTTGTTCACAAAGAATATGCACAATCGATTATGAATTTCATTATCACAATCTTTATTTCCATTTCAGAAGGAAGCCGAATCAAAATGAAGTTGGCCTACAGGCCACCTTCATACATGTAACCTCTGCAAATGCGGCAGCTGGCGATAACGACCATAACTATGATTCCATCGACAGAACTGGCGAAAAAGACCATAACTATGATGCCATTTGCAGAATTGGCGATAACGACTATAACTATGGTGCCTTCGACAGAACTGGTGATAACGACCATAATTATGATGGCCTCGACAGAACTGGCGATAAAGACCATAAGTATGTGGCCATCGACAGAACTGGCGAAAAAGATCATAAATTTGATGCCATCGACCAAACCGGAGGTGACGACCGTAACTATAGCAACATCGACCAAAGTGGGCGAGGAGACCGTAACTATAGCAACGTCGACCAAACTGGGCATGGAGACCGTAACTATAGCAACGCCGACCGAAGCGACAATGGTTCAGCTATACAATACGATGACAGTGGTTATTTGAATTTACAGATCACCGCTTAATGATATTCGTACATATTTGCTAACGACCGTATCTGAAGACATCACTGATTATATATTCTCTCATATGGACTATTCTGCAGGAAAACTAATTCCCAAAGAAATGAGTATCATTATGAGAACATGATACATCTAACACATTTAATATGGATAGAGATTCGGGAAAATTCAAGCCTGCTTTGAAGATAAACAATCTCGTAATAACACTTACCCACTGTGTCCATGAGCTTAGTAAGGAGAAAATACTTAAACAATAAAACCATTTAATCTTGTAGGATAAGTATCACATATCATTATACATGAAACACTCGTCCTATCCATTGATTCCCTGAGTGTTGTCTCTTTAATGTTCCTCATATCGTTCTCACTGGCTGAGGCGGGAGAATAAAGCATATATCGGAATACCATTTATAGCATAAAATTAATAGTATATATCATTAAAACATAGTCCTATCCATTGATTTCCCAAATGCTGTATCTACCATATTCTTCAAATAATTCTCACATGCAGCGGCATTCGAATAATACATATATCTTCGAAACGTTTCATCTTGTAGGATAAGTAGCAGAGTGATATCAGTATACATGTCATTGCAATAGTTTTCCGAGTGCTACATATGTTCCCCATATAGTTCTCATCGTCTAAAGTGGGGTAAAAACAACAAGGAATATCTTTGAGTACGTTTTTATATGGTCTTGTCAGTTTGTTTTATTTCTTTGTTTTCAATTGATCTCTTTTTACATGTAATTTAATGTTACCGCAATGTTTTTATATGCTATATTGTTAATGTCAGTTATTTGTTAATGAGAGTTCTTGCTATAGATGAATGATTGCTACAGGGCGCATGTGCATTACATTAAAGTATCAGTGATTGTATTCTTACTTGAGAGTGATACCTGGTGGTACATTGTATCAGATATGCACATAAAGACAAAATCAGTCTTAGTATTTATCTCGAAATATATTAACTGTTTTACAGACTTTCAGCGAACGACAGATTGTTGATTCTAAATCTAGCCAAGTAAATTGAACATTTCCTTTTTTTAATTGGGCTTCGGTGAAAGACTACCCTCTACATTATGTTAAGGGAATCCACACCATATGTATTACGTATCGCATGTAGACTGTTTGTTCCCAACCTTTCAACTTTTTTTATTTTTTCCTTTGACTGGCTTAGGAGGCATAGGAAAGTTCTTATAAACTATATAATGAAAAAAAAAATTGTATATGGTACCATATGATTTTTATAACATGTACCTTATCATTTTGTAACTATTACTCGTACATGCCTTTCATCAGAAGCTCGCACATGTCTGGCCGGGTTGGAATGATTGGTGGTACATTCACACTGGCGCCTTTTCTTTAGGCCAGATATGTTAAACTAAACAGATATGTTGTATAATTTTTCTAGTCAGTTATGGCTTTACAAATAAAACCCCATTGCTTAATTCACTTATGTGTTTGAGTTTGCATTGTACAATACTAGCTGCGCGTGAGATTTTGCTGGGAGTTTTAAAATATCATAACCTACCTTTTTCGTTTTTAAGAAAACAATTTAGGTGCTAAAATATCACTAACAGACTATACCATCACTTTAAATCCAATGGAACTTTAATTCTGCAGAATATCAGCGACAAGTCCTTGTTCCGATACTTCTTCGACGTCTCCAAGCACAAAGGTGCATGCAGAAAATGCATGGCGGTGCACTGTGTCATCGTTCGGCGAACACCAGACGTTTTCCTGAGGTGAACAACGTCAGACAATTTCCATTGAGCGCTAGAACTCCGGATACAAATCTAATTGTAAATCTGTTGTGTGATCTTGGAAGAGGCGTACGAAATAGGAGGGACCAACCATGCAACTTGAAAATGGTCTTTTTGAAAAATGTTTTAATGAAAAGTTGTTAAGTGTAAAATCGACTTTTAGGTTGTTGTATGAAGCGTTTAATGAATAACTTTATACCAAGCGGAACCAAGCATACAATTTTAATCAACTTTTATTTCTCTTCCTCCTTTCAAGCTTCAAGTAACTAGACTAAGTATCACAATCATAGTTAAGTTGTTAACGATGACGGTTATATGTACACGGGTGATATACTTTCTTGTGTCTTTCAATGTGCTGTGGAGTTTTATACCAGGTTTGCTTTAATTTATTCATATAAATTAATAAACCTTAAATCGGGTTATAATATTAATAAAAATCCCAAAACCTCTGGCATTGATAACATTCATTAACAGTTGTTTGTATTACCTTGAGCGAGGATTGAATTTTGTCACTTTTTCAAACAGAATATACACAACATTATTACCAAACTCTGTATTGAATTCCCTTAAAACGCTCCCTTTTACAGAAATACATAATAACAGCATTTTAATAAACATCCGAAAGCTTTGGTACATCAATATTGAGCACCATGCCCAGATACCGGAATATGGAAAATTATATTACCCTACTGTTGACTGACCCGAACGCCAAGCCGCCTAGCAATGCATTGACGATTACCATGGTATAGGTATGAAGAACTCACCGGGACAATCCCAAAAAAAGCTTAGGCAGATAACTCTGACAAACATTATCATCAATGCATGACACTGGAAACCGATTATTTACTGGAAACAGTATTGACTATATGTACCGGGAGCCTATTACTAGCATTTTCAAGACCAAAAATAAAGATCCTCCACGAAGGTTTTCAGATCTACGGACAACAAGAACTAATAAGGTGCCAAATCTAGCGAAACATCTTGTGTATCAGCACTAAGATCTTTATTCTTCAAGAACGAGGCCACCGGTGATAAAATATACGCAGGGGCGTTATCATATAAACGTGTCAATCTATGTGTTCAAAGAACATGGCAACGCCCTATACAGTACTGAAAATCATGAAATTGACAATCGGATCGGAAGCGGATCGGAAGCGGACCGTAAATCGATTCCGTTAGGAGCGCAATGGAAGCGCAATTGAATCAGAAGTGAGTCGCTTTGAGCGTTTGGATCGCCTAGAGTGAAAAGACCGGAGCATTTTGACAGGATCAGAATCGCTTTGAACGTTTGGATCGCTTGGAGTGAAAAGACCGGAGCGATTTGACCGGATCGGAATCGCATTGAGCGTTTGGATCGCCTAGAGTGAAAAGACCGGAGCATTTTGACCGGATCAGAATCGCTTTGAACGTTTGGATCGCTTGGAGTGAAAAGACCGGAGCGTTTTGACCGGATCGGACCGCTTCTATTTTTAGTTTTTCAGTTAAAATAGTAGCGATCCGAATCGCTTCTTCCGATTAACGACTTTAAACAAATCATTTTTTAACAATAATTTGATTGAGTTTTCTGCAGGGTCTATTAATCAATTAATATACCCTGTTTTCTGCTATCAAACACTGGTAAAAAAAACACTAATTTAACGATAATTTTGTAAATAAAACTTAAAACATATAATAGTAAATGGTGTCTTTGCCATTCAAATGCATGATATTATTGAAATTAAGTTCGGAACCTTTTGTATAAAGTGCCCTTTAAGCGAAAATACGTAATAATTTTTCTTACACAAGGGGAGAAATAACGAACATGTACATTCACCCTTGCTACATTATGGCGTTTATGTATTATTTTATTAAGTAAGAAGATTAACAACTGAAATGTGTTTAATGCTAATAAACACTTTTGAAAGTAACCATTAAATAAGTCAAGTATGAAATATAATCCATAAACGCTGTCCGAAACTAAAAGAGAAACTATTTTTCCCTTTTGATTTCAGCGGTGAAAAACAAAGAAATAAACACGATATTCACATTTAAATAAGTTTATTATCAATGTTTTACTTCTATGTTACAGCATAAATAACGCGAAACGGAACAAATATTCTTATAAAGGCTTTCAAAACTTCAATCAACGTATATTTATGCTTAAAAGTTGTTTAAGTCTTCAACTGTATATTCTGCATGTTTTGCTACTTCCTAGAGCGTAAATTTAGGCTAAAAAGTTTTAATAACTGCTTATTGATGCATACGGACCAAAGGCTTTTACTGACTTGATCTCACTTATATCGGGTGTTACTTACGCTTATATTTTAAAACTGCAAGGTAATAAACGCTTACATTAAACTGATATAAAATTTAGTAAGACGTCGTTTTAGATCTAAAATATTCACTTTACTCTATTAGTAACCACCGTGTTTAAACATTAAAATTAAACAAAACTGCAAATAAGAAAAATGTCACAGAATGTAAATTCAGCGCGAGATGCGTTATAAGTAATGACCAATGAAAAGCAGGAGCGAAAATATTGGAATCGGAAGAATCGGTTTGAGATTAAAGATCGTTTGGAGCTCATTGTCTGGCGTTATAATTAATGACCAATGAAAATCGGGAGCGAAAAGATCGGAATCGGAAGAATCTGAGCGTAACGATCGTTTGGAGCGCATTGTCTGGAGTGAAAAAAAATTGGAGTGCAATCGAATTGGAATTGGACCGCAATGGGGATGGAATCGGATCGGTTATAGATGATATTAGGATCGGAAGTGGACCGGATCAGAATCGGAAAAAAATGTCAATTTCATAATTTTCAGTACTGTACATATATTCAAAACGATAATAAAACACGCATATCAGGGGTGTCTACACTCAGTCTGTAATTGTAAATGTGGATAGTCTTAAACATTTTCAATTTTCTGACTTATTTGATGGTCAGCAATAAAAAGACACAAAAATAACTTAAATGCACCAATTCAAAATGAATGTCGAGAAAGTAATTGAAAGTTTACATTCAAACAGGTTTTTCCCTCAATTATCGGAAGTAACAACCAACCAGTTTTAAAATGAATTAAACAAAATTGCACATTTTAAAATGTGGTTTCTTTATTAAATTATAAGAAAATAGCAAATCTGCAGCGGTTAATGATTTGTGAAATCTGAATCTTTAAATCTATATTTTAAAATTTTCTTCTAGTTTTGTTGAAACACCAGAAATGTAAGCAAACAAACCATAAATGCACCACAAAGAAAACTGTGCGTGCTTTAAATAGCGCGTCTTTGCTAATTTAAATTGCTGAAATATCATATTTAACTAATTTCAAAAGAAGATAACAGTTGACGATTGTTCCATATTTTCATTAAGTAGTCAGATCAAACAAGGTATGCGTATCGCAAGGATGATCATTTATAAGAGTTGTTTTTTTTTGTTAATAAGCGCTGTAAATATATAAAATATATGAAAAGGAACTTTGAAAGCTGACGAACACGACAAATTAGAAAACATTACAGGCTCAGTTTGATTGAGCTTGTTCATGGGCAGTAATGGAAATGCATATTACTGCCCACACCGCCTAGCCCCGGGTTGAGCGCAACTCAATATTTACACCAATAAACAGTGCAATTTTGATCTAATCCCGAACGATGGAATGCATATGGCGGTGAACACGGAACCTTCAATGCAGTATTTTCATATTAATACCATTCCATGTTCAGCGGCGTATGGTCCCCAGATAAAAGAATGTGTTTGCCCTAAACGAGAAAACAATGGGCAGAACTAAACAGAATAGAATTTTGACAGGGGATCTGAGAATATAAATCCTGCATATCACAGACAACGCCAAAGGCAAAAATATAAAAAGCAGGAAGTATATCCTAGGGGTGATTGCACAATATCCGATAATGGAATCTGTATAGTTTGGGATATTGAAACCACGGATTTATAAACTGAACGAAATATTAAAACAAAGGCAATTTTAGAAGTACTATTGACTTAGTACATAAGTATCGTGCTCAACGACCTTCAAAGTTATAAAGTTGCATATATACTTAGCCAGTATGAAAACTTGACAAAATAAATGTGAAACTGTTATTACATTAATGATGCCAGTGAATGCAAATATTTCAATGAATTAAATCACCAATATGTTTATCTTTGAAGTTGTCGGTTCAGTAGCTATCGCTTAAAAAAAAATAAAGAAATTTATTTGGTTATGGCAAATTAACGATTGTTTATGGTTCTTTCTTTAATTTAAAGGGAAGTAATTTGTAAATTGTAGAGTCAAATGTAGTATTTGAATTGTTCATCGTTATCAAGCTTTAGTATGGGCTACACAATTACTTACTTACTTAATAGTTATTATTTTCATTACTTTTATTATATGTACATCAACGCAATATAAAGAAATATGTATATTAATAAATATTTTAAAAAGTAGAATGTGTCCTTGGACGCCCCCAATGCTGCAACGACATTTGTAATAACAAAGGACCATAACTCTGGTAAAATGGCCGCAGGAAGAAATCCATTCTTTACGATCATCTACACATCCTGCTTGATCATCTGTGCAAGTATTAAAGAAATCCGTCCGATAGTTAAGGAAGAGTTGATGCCGCCAGATTTGAAGGACGTACACGTAGGTACGAACAGACGTACGGACGGACGAACGAGTGCAACTTTTTATGTCTCCCACTTTGTGGGAGCATAGAAACGGGAGTAAAATGTCGTCGAATATTCGCATTCTGATTACATTATGAAATTGTCGTATGCGCATTTTTAGCTAATTGCTATTCTCTCATTCATATATCAGTTAGAGAAATAAGAGGGCTTAGAGGAATAAGAGGCCTGATTTGATTTTTTTAGCTTGGTTGAGCGTTTCAAATTATAGTATTTACCATATACAAATGCTCGCAAAATGAATAGAAGTAATAATAATTATGCTACTTAACATCTGAAAGTTTTTCAAAGTTCATATGCGTACCACAACAATATCTGCTTCTTCAATCGCGAACATGAGGCAGCAACTATATTTATGGAGATGTTCTGTTATATAATTAACATAATTAATAAATTACGCACTAAAACAAAAGAAAAGTTGTTTGCATCACAACTCTAAATTTAGTTATGTAGATGTCAGACACCTTTACCTGTATCAGGTATATGTTCATTAAGAATTTCCTGTGGCAATTTGTCGAAATCAATGTCGGGATTTTAAAAATTCTGTAAAATCTCCACTTTTTTAACTTTAATGGTTGAAAGGTATTTGCGCATTTAGTGAAGAAATGTAGTGTCCATGCATAAATATTAAGATAAGAGTGTTTTATTTGATGAGGGAGGTGAGGGTTCTGACTTATCATGTCTCAATATATGTTTTATATGAATGCCTCACCGAATACCTCACGCAATTTCCGATTTCAAAGAATTTTCCCGTTTTAAACACCAAAACTACAAGTAAACAAACTTAAGGTAAACGTTTTAAAATATTTATAAACCTGCGAAGCGTTTCGGGGAATGCGCATTAACCGATCAATAATTAAAATATTAACATCATTTCTAAAAGCCGAAGTGAGCGGTCTATTAATGATAAACTGACAGATGAATGCTAACGTTTGTCAATTTTGTACTTATTTTACTATGTTATTCTGAATAGAAAGAAAATCATTTTTTGTTTGAATGCTACCTTTTACACATGAAATAGTTGAATTTATTCTGTAGAATTTGGGTCGAATATTTTACTGTCCGCAAAAATATAAGGGGTACAACTCTTGTTTACTTAAGACGTAATTGAATCGCAGGTCACTATGATGGGTATCTGTCGCTTATAGTTTATTATAGTAAATGTGACAATAACGTTATCATGTGTCTGTATTTTTGCTTTTACATGTACTCGTATATGATTTTTTTTCATTAACATTTATATTTGCAAACACTTTTTCAACACCGATGATGCTACCTTTGTCGATTGGCGTTCGGATCTTTTTTCATTGCGTTTTCGTACAAGCAAGTAATATTTATAGGCTAATTCTATTAACGAAGGACATAATACAGTTCTTGTTGTATTTGTACGAGTTGTGAATGTCCACTATAATGTAATATTTGTCAATACTGATCGTTCTCCTTTTTCCAAAACTCAAGTAGACCGATTATGACTAATCACTGGCTGTAAATCACTGCTACAATAACCATATATCCCGTGTAGTTACTGCGGCGGATAATGGTGTATACATCGTAATTTTAATTTTCTCATGCAATAAAATGCAGAGGTACGATCAAATTATACATGTATTTAACTTTTAAGTCATTTACATGTATGGATGCTGATCATGCGAAAATTTACTTAATTGTTACGTCGATATATCCATTCAGAAAAGGTCTTAGTGCATTCGCTGAATCGGCTATTTGAGGGTTCAATGCATTATTCTTTGTTCATTTACTTATGAGGCACGCCACGGGAAAAGGTACCTTCGGGCAGTTGACGTCAATCCTTGAAACGACGTCATAAAGTTGAGCAGACGACATTAGTTATTATGCAATTCGCAGTAAAAATACCATTTTATTGTCAAAATGTGTAATAAAATCACTGTTTTGTTATGAGAAAAAAATAGAAATTTGAAAGTTCCTTTTAAATATAGTAACAACAAAAATGACACAAAAAAGACCCGAAGGTACCTTTTCCCGTGGCGTGCCTCTTATGTAAATGCATGTCTGTCTTGGCTTATTATACAGCGAGCGGGATGGAATATAAAGAATAATTTTTAGAAAACGGGCATTTTCTAAATAAAATGTAGAGTACTACCGAGTACATTTGACTCTGCCTATGGCTATGGACTGGAATATTTTATATTTTTACGCTTTGCAAATTAAGCGATTTATACACTTACAGTCGAGTCGCGATTTTACGAATCGCGGTTTTACGAAATAACGGTATACTACGAATAAGGCGGCCGGTCCCGTCCGTTTTTCTTCTTTATTCAATATAAAAAAGATGCGATCGAACGAAACGCGATTTAACGAAAAATGCGATTTAGCGAATAATTATGACAGTCCCTTATGCTTATTTACAATGTTATAAAGATGCAATTTTACGAATTTCTGTCTGACAGGTGATTTTCACACCTTTTAGAGCGATATCCGTTTTATGTATTGTTGAGCAATTATCGACCCAAGCAGTTGTGACACGAAATGCACTGTAAACAACCATCGGGCGTGATTGGTTGTAACAAACAGTTTGAGTGATTAAATATCAAATGTTTAAAATTGTATAAAATATGAAACACGTGAATTGCTTGTAATTCTACTTCTACCATTTAATTCTGCATAATATCATTACTACGGCGAGTATTAATTCAGTAAATTAATATCGGCATTCTGAGAAATTCAGGGAAGGGTCCGGATTTTTCAGGAGAGGATAGCTGTATCTGAATTTTAATTAATAACATGTAATTTTGCAATTAAAATAACTAAATTTTAAATGCGAACATTTCTTAGTCTTTTTATTTATTGACCTTGACATATCACAACAATAACACATAACATCATATAACGACATTGACGATTGCGGCGGTAAACAACCAAAACTATCAAAAATGCGATACTACGAAAAATGCGATTTTACGAATAATCAGCTTGGTCCGATGCCTATTCGTAAAATCGCGACCAGACTGTATATCAAATTGTTTTGCTATCGTAAATATAGTTTAGAAACGATACAGAAATTGAACGGTTCCTTTTTTTAGGTGAAATTCAGAAAACAAAGCCTTCAAACACAGCCACAAAGTAAAGATTTAAAAAAAAGCATAAATTTAAATTTGCTATAATCGCGTTAAATAATGTTAATTGATTATCCATGAAAGCGTAAGGTATTTTTCCTGTTTGTCGATAAAAATGATGTTCGCAGTAAAGTTTTCTTATATAACTATAATATGGAAAAGCGCGTTTCCTCTTCACTGGATAACTTAAGGTCAAGCGATTCTGTACAATTAATTAATGATACACTGGATACACGAGTGTCCAATCTTGGAAATAAAGGTGCTCATAATTTTAAGAATATTACCAACATTTTCTAGATCCTCAGCAGCAAGTGTTTTGCTACGCAAAAGTTTATTCCTGTATTCCTTTCTAACCTCTTCAGCTTGTTTTCAACAAACTTTCCTAACTCGAAAAGATCAATTTTACTGCATATTCAAAGCTGAATTATAATAATGTATTATACTCAAAAAGTATGGAAGACACTTAACATACAACACTTCGGCGAATACCATGATTTGTATCAGAAAACTGACGTTCTGATATTTGCTGACGTTTTTCAGAATTTCAGGTTTCAATGATTGGATTATTATTATCATCTGAACCCGGCACACTATTATACTCCAATTCTTCCGTGCTGGCAAGTAAAATGACTGGTGTTTATCTACAGTGACTGGGTGATAGAGAATGTGTTTAGAGGCGGCGTGTCTTAAATTTCCAAAATGTATGCTAGAGCATGGGTATGACACCAATAAGCCAAATACATGAGTAACCTTTTTAGATTCAAACACCATGTACATGTATGGAATTTACATGAGTGATCCGCTCCCCCCCCCCCCCCCCCCCCCAAAAAAAAAAAGAAGCTTTGAATGGTTTACTAAGGAACAGATAGACCAGAAAGGCATTTTTCATAGTAGATTCGGATTATCCTAACAACTTGCGAAAACATAGTGACTACCCGCTAACACAAAACATTGTTAAGATAACGAAAGATTTTCTATCCCCCAACACATTAAACTTCTTGAAAAACCATGCCTCATAATCAAATCACTTACACATCTGGTGTTAAATCGATATATCGAAATTTACAGTACTAACTGGCAAACGGGATGATTTTGACACAAATAGCATTCAGCGTGTCATAGCATTCACCCAATCTGCCTGGCTTAAAAAGTACATTTACTTGAACATGAACAAACCTTAAAATCGCACATAAGCAAATAATTTGAGAAAAATATTAAACTAACGAATAATGAAGTGTTTGGAAAAAAACGTGGAAAACATTGGAAAAAGCGTCAGTGTTGAGCTCGCGAACAAAACGGCTAAACACTTATGTTAAGGGAAACTTATAGTCTGTACAGATCTTCAATGATGATTTTGTGGAATTTAACTTCAGAGACATTAACATGGTGTTAACACGCCTATTAATGTGGGATTTTGTATCCTCGATTTGTAAAAATTTACATACTTCTATATAGGTTGCAATATAATGTCATGAAGGCTCATTTTTGAGATCTCCCCACCCACACACACACCGACTCTTGTCTATGAACTTACGGCAAATGCCTGGTTTGCTGACATTCTTCACCAGCATGATCTGTGTGTCATCAGCAACTTTTCCCAAACACCATCCTTTATATAGTGTCCAAAACTGTAAGGTGCTAGGAAAAATAAATGATGAATGTTTCGGTACGATTTTCAAGTCCTTTGTTGGTTGAAGACTATACTACCTGCTGTATGAAGGGATCAAAAATAAACAGCCAAAGGTGTTAAATTATGTCATTTAGAAGCAGTTGAAACGCAGCATGTAAATGTAGTGACTGTTTTATCATCAGCATCGTGTCAAGCATTACACAATTGCACGGGAATTAAAAAATGAAGTCATGAGCTTGTTCACGCCTGTTCCAATATATGTTTGATGTTAGCAAGTAAACGCACTTTTAATTATGTGCGTTGTATATTTAAATACCTTTGTACACTATTGTTTATTTGTGCTAAACTTCCTGAAACAATTTCGCTCAGTTGTACATAAAATAAATTAACGTGATTTTGTAACTATTATAAAGTAAAGTAGTTTTAGAAGTACTATTAACATAGTGCATATTTATCAAGCTCAATGACCTTCAAAGGTCGTAACTGAAAGCAATCTCAAAGAGTGTTATGGTATTCGCATCTGGAGTTATAAAGGACTAGTTTATTTTATATTATTATGTATCCATGCGCTTAAGAGAAAACTAATGATGCAACACAACAAGTATGACTCATATTTTCGTTTTTCTTTGTGAATCTTAAAAATCATCGTCAATTTTGAGTATTTTATATATTGATATACTTCACAAATTTTTAAGAGCGGTTTTCTATTTCTTGTGCATAAACGTGTTTTTTCAAACTGTCAAAGCCATTAAGTTAAATTAATTGAAATGACAGACACATTTTCAGTCCACAGCAATAAGTTGTTTCGTATTTCCAGGTTTTTTAATGTATAGATAACGCAAAAGCACTGCAAATACCGCAGCAGCGCCTTGCCAACCATGCAATAGACACACAGTACATACAATCCGTATCCCCACTCCCCTTAAAATAATTTTAGTTTTACTTTACCTTTTTACTACCCCGGTTCAAGTTCATTTTGTAATAAAATTGAATAAGAAAATTTGATAAACTCCCCTTGGCAAGATTGTGTTTGTTGCAATGGTCTGGTTCCAATTAACATCCTGTTAAGGAGACTTACTTTAAATATTTTAGGGTAGTAAATGTGTGTTACTTTAAATATTTTAGAGTAGTTTAGAAAAACTTTTCAAACTTCTAGGTATTACATGATAATCTGTTGTGTAATAGTGCAACCCAGAAGTCTCAGTCTCATTAAAAATGGGAGATTATATGAAAGCGATAAAACACGTATCACAACTCAATTGTGAAACAAATCTATTGCTAGCATTTTCTTGTTAATAACATAACTTTTTACATAGAACATCCTTTTGCAAAATCTATTAGCAAATAAGGACACAATAATATAGACACACATTGTTGCAGATCTGTTTTTATACTGTTATAAAAGAGATTTTATGTTATCTTTTTCTACTGAATATCAATATGACATCATTTTAACTTTTATCAACACCTTATCGATTTGTTAAATATAGATAATAACCATTTTCCATTTTGGTTCAACAAATATACAAATATATCATGCTGAACTAAGGCTTAATGAAGCAAACAATTAAGAAAAGTTAGCAGACTTAATAAAGTTTAAATATTTCTATCTTAAATGGTTTTCTAACTACTAAACTATATGATAAAAAAAACAGCAGTCTTGTAAACGAACATAGATGTACGATCTCTTTCTTTTATTGCTGTCGTCGTTCTCTTGCTAATTTTTCTAAAGCGGGTCTGGTCTCGGTATGGATTAACTCACAGTTTTGCAATAAGTTTTTTATGTTTCATATGCTTGTGTTCTTTTGCATGCAACTTTGCCGAGGTTATGGTCGGGTTGAAGCTAATTCACAAATATAACTTGTACTGGTTTGTTCATATGAGAACCGGATGGGGCAAGTGGGCATTGGTGCACCTAAAATCCTGATTTATATTACTAGTGGTAAATACATTTTTCACTGACCGTAGTGTGTTGTTTTAAACAGATCGTTTTATAAGATCATGCTCGTTTTTCTACCTTTTTTGGTTGTGTGGGGAGGCTGTATTTTCTGTGTATGGATATTGCTGGCATGAATATTTTACTTTATTTTTTACATATATTTGAATATTTACACCTTTATTTCCACTGCTTCAATATCCTTTACCGGACGAGTGAAGGTCAATCTTCGATGAACACCGTTAGCCTTATCACCGCGTAATTGTACAGGAATGCCCTGGTGACGTCATGAAATCCCCGCTATTTTTATAACTGTTGCTAATTTTAGATAGCTCTTCCTGGAATGTTGCTAGTTTTAGATTCATTTGAGTGTTTCAACCAGGTTCTAAGGTAAAACACGCATGCTGCTTTATCCAGAGACAATAGTGACTCTATTTTGTCGTAGTATGATTATTTTGATTTGAGTAAATAGGCGGACCAGTCCAAATGCCAAACCCAGGGTAAGAAATGTTTTAAACAACATTTCGAAATTAGTAAAAAGTATATATTTTATATTAAATTTAGAAACAAAATGATAAAATGAGGTGTAAATATAAGTAATAAATTTCGTGTTTGATACGTTCACCGAGTCTTGAACGTCATTAGGGCTGGTTAAAGCACGCGTGGAGTTCTTCGGACTCCACACACTTTAACCAGCCCTAATGACGTTCAAGAATCGGTTAACTTATCAAACACGAAATTTATTCCTTAATGAAATGCATGTAACAATGATGCTGAATAGGTAATAATTATCTACCAGAACCTTCATGAAAAATGTTTCTTCTAGATATCCTTTTTTGTCCCATTCGTCCGAACAAAAATATAGAAGACCTCTAATTTGCATAGCAACACTCACTAATTTTTATTTAAGAAATAATTACTTCATACTAAAGTACCAGGTAAAGTTTTACCTCACTCTAACGCATTAAAGTTATAAGACTATTTTAAGCGACAATCTCATTCATGCATGTAACTTATGCAGTGATACATTTGTATTTGAGTACATCATTGAACGTAAGTTGATCACCGATATAATTTATTTTGATGTTAAGGTATCGTCGCCATTTGTTTATATTTACCGTTTTCGAATGGTTGTCATTTTAACATAGAGACATGTACAAAAAACACATTTTAATAGGTCTAGTATGCATCTATAAAATTTGAATTATATGTCTCCGAAGAACCAAAATCACAAATTAAATCACAAATACATGATGATGTTTTAGAAAACCAACGTGTTTCTTAATTTTAAGCTGGGCCAGTAACATGCATTTTCATAAATGCTAATAACCAGGCTCAGTAACACCACGCCTTCAATATTTTCATATTTGTCGTATTCGGTATCTTTCAAATGTTCCTTTTAACCTATTTTAATATCACTGAGGCGTTGTTTGCGCCGTGTGGCTGCTGTAGAAAGTCTCCCCGTACACTCAATCACTACTGTGATCAGGTACGTCCTTTAAGCGATACTCATGTATGTTTATATTATGTCTAAAATGAGTTTTGGCCTAGTATTTCGGCCAGTTTTAAGATGGGTGGTGTCAGGTATTGATTTGTTTACTGATCAATCGCACATATGATGTACTTCCTAGTTTTTAAATTTTGTCTCTAGCGTTCTCTGTGATATGCAGAATTTATTTACTCAGGTCCCCTGTTATAATTCTAATCTAAAGCTCCGCCCATAGTTTTCTTGTTTAAGGCAAACGCTTTGTCTTATCTGGGGACCATACGCCGCTGTACATGGATATTGTGTTAATGCGGAAATACCGCGTTAAAGGGTCCATGTTTACCGCCATATGCATAACAACGTTTTGGATGATCGGAATTCTATTGTTAAATAGTGTTAATATTGAGTTGCGCTCGATAAGGGGCTTGTCGGCGAGGCAGTAATATGCATTTATGTTACTGATCATGTTCAGGCTCAAGCAAACAGAGCATGCAGTATTTTCATTTTTATCGTGTTCGGTGGCCGATAGATTTTGATAATACTCGCCATAGTTCAGCCTTATTTAATTCTTATTACAAAAATGAAAAGAAAAGGATATGTCAGCAAACTTTTTTTCGCAACAAATGGTGCCAGCTATGATTGCCAGATTTTTAAAACATATCATGTTTACTCTAGTTTATATAGGGAAGTCTATTTACAGGTCCTACAACTTGACAACAGCTTGACATTGGTGACTGTTACTGTGACTTGTTCGAGTTTTGCGAAAAGTTCAAGTAATCAGACCTGGGGTAATCGTAATCAGTTATTGTAATCAGCTGTAATGATTACTCACTTCTGAAGTAATCAGATGTAATGATTACATTTGAAAAACCTGATTAAAATTACTGTATTTTAAACCAGAATAAAAACTGTATTTAAATGAACAATGTAGTTTGTTTGAAAAATAAATCCAATATACGATTACAAATATTATGAGCGGCTGTAGGGATGCATTGTTAGCGAAATGATGAATAGTCTGACTTTTAAAAAACTGATGGATATTCTTACATCAAAAGAAATCTACTCCGCTTAGGTTGAATATTAATTATTTAATTAGAGCCGGTCCATTTCTTACGATAAATGTAATTTTCTTCGTTTGAGCGAAATCGGATATGAAGAAGATTTATTTATCTTCGTTGAATGTAGTGAACGCAGATGCTTACTCAAGATGCCAATTATTTTATAAAGTGCTGGTTTAGTTTTTATTTGCTTGAAGACTATTCAGGTTGTCAGTAAAGTTGAAAAGACTTTTAGGTTAACCGACTAAGTAAAAGTGATTAATGTAAGTCGTGATTGGAGTCTTACTTAACGAAAGACGTGTTTCCCTTCAAACCCGCAAAATAAACCGTCGTAGAAGATTACACCTACTGAATGCCAGTCGAACTCTTTAAGGACGTAGGATGATTTTGTTCTTTTAAGCTGTTATTCACGGTTAATTACATTTTAAATGAGTTTACCTCACGCGTTCGATCTTTCTATAACTAAACAAATTAAAACTTATCCGTATCTGAGGCGTAGCCAGAAGACAAAGTTTAACATTTTGATGTTCGTACCTTAGGAATCTTTGATTGCATTTAGAAAACCGACCTTTCCAAAAATTAAACATCTAACGTTATACAACTCAAGTTAATTAATAAAATTTTTAAGTGTTTATAATATCTCTGCAGAAAAGAAAAGAAAATGATGCCATCACTGATTTTTTTTTCAGTTCGATATATACATGTTGCAAGTATTGCGGACATATTTTAGTAGGCCCTACGTTGTTTATTGGCACAGATACACAAGGCCGAACTTCGCCCTTTTTAAACTGGCTTGGTGTAGCGGTTTTATTCCAAACAAGTTGATGGTTGATAAGTCAGAAACTGCTAAATCATTTTCTATGGACTTACATTGTTTTGCCCTTTTGTAGCGTTATCAAAATGATGTTGTTGTTGTTTTTTTTAAAGAAAATATTTATCTGAGGTGCATTCGGTGACAACAGTCAAACCATGCCTTCATTACATTTTTATATAGGTCTTTGTCTTCACCAGCTTATTGTTTGTTAGCAGCCACATAAGCCTGTATTACTGTAGTAACTGGTTAACCGAAATTTTGACTGTTTTACTGCGCATGTCTGTACTTTTCTGATAACGACGGAGAAAGTGTCTAACCGAAAGTTAAACTACAAGTTTTAGCTTTCCAAAAAGCTAGTTGGTCATTAGCACAACCTTTTAACAAGACGGCAGAAGTTAATAATTTTCTTGGAAGAAAACCAAAATGGAAAAGTTTGTCAAACATTATTTTTGTGCCAGAAAGTGTTAGAAAGCAACGAATACCAAGCTGTAAATATATATCAAAAGCTACAGAATATGTTAAAAACAAAGTTTTTTCACAGTCATAAGGTGTGAGAGAAAAACGTGAACAGTCTGTCAGGGACTCACAGGTATGATAAAATTGCTATTTCTGATCTAGAACAATATCGTTAGAATGTTGGTATTCACTTAGTATGTCTCATGACTTCGAATAACAACCTATCGCATTGATTTCAAATTCGCAAAAAGTATGCACTACAGCGCCGTCTTTGTTTGTTAAAAGGGTATGCTGATATTCGACTAGCTTTTTGGGAAGCAAAATTTTGTATTGTCTCTTACTGACAGTTTCATGACCCGATTTGATACTTCTGCAAAAGTATGAGTGTTCGCATGTTCCAAAGATTATTTTGTTGATTCAAAACCAAATAACAACAGAGTAAAGGTTTAACGTGTAGTGTCTAATAGTCACTGTCTATTATTTTCAGTTTCATTACCCAATTTAAGATTTCTGCAAAACTGTGTGTTCTGGTGTTTCAAAGATAAATTTTACATTCAAAACCTTATTAAACTTTAGCAAACAGTTGATTAGTTGCAAAATGCAAGATAACAGTTAAGGAAAATTATTTAGAAAGTACCGACAGATGTATCCATATTGAGCTAGCTAAACCATGTAAAACATTCCCTAGGGTACCTCTGATCCCCGAGTTTCACAAAATGCTGCACACGTTCGTAGGTTCGTGGTCAGCAAAAAAAGTAGCTAATCACTGTTTAGTGTTCTCTACACATTTTATTTGCTTTGGTTTAATAAATTTATAAGCTGTACATCTTTTGTTTATCATACACAGTGTACATTTACTAGACAAAATCCATGTACATGTATATGTTTATTGTTCGTTGTCGGAAATATCTTTATGAGTGATAAGCCTTGCTGTTAAGAAGCTGGATAGAGGATTTAATAATAGGTACAGACTCCAAATGTGACGTCCTTCAACAGCCAATAAGAGGCCTCTAGGTTTTCATAGATAACGAGTGAGTAAGTCTATCCATAAACAACGACTGAGTAAGAGTCTAATTATCTAAACTATCCGTTCCGTCTGGAACGTGATCTTTGCTTGACGACACTGTTAACTGGTGTTCTGGTAGAAAGCTCAAGTTTGGTCGATTATAATATGTCGGTCATCAGGATGACCGACAATAACAAAACACTCATCTTTGATTATAGCCAAACTTTCATACAAAAGCCTCTTAAACAGGATTTCCTTACCAACTTCATACTTTTTCCAGTAAATTTAAGTGAAATATTACAACTTAGTAGTATAAAGTATCTACCAATTAGAAAAGAGCTTGTACAGAGACTATCCCCCGTATCCTGCCTTGACATAATTAGCCAATCTCAGACCGGCTTTCAACAGTCAGTTCTCTCTAACCTTAAACCACACCTCTTTATCAAAAGACTAGCTACACCTCTGTACATCACTTTTTTTATACTTAACACATTTCTTCGGCAAAGTTTAAACAGTTTAATATTGACCGTTGTTTACTGAAAACATAAAATATTAAACAAAAATTGTTTATACGTTATCAGAACATGTTTAAATTCAAACTAGTGGGAGTGGTGTTAATGTTTCTTGTGATGCTGGACAATACAGATGCACAAGGTATCAGCTTACTCGTACATTGTTATAGTGTTTCATCTCATAAAATCATAATATACTGAACAAAATTAAAAAGTATCCACTCTTATGCTTATATTCTCATTAGTTTCATTTGATTAGAAACGCTTTGAGCGGTGTTTTATTAGTAAATCTCAGTTATTTTTAGGTTTTCATTGTTCATGAAAATTATCTTCCACACTAAGACCATCGAATAACAATAAATAATGGATAACAAAACACTACACATTCAATTTAAAGGGGAGTAATTTGGAATTGTTGGGATGTCTAGCGTTGTTTATTGTTGTTTTATTAATTAATGTTTTGTGATTTAATTGACATCAAGAACTGGAGAAATGGACTGAATTCCAAAACAAATGTAAATATTATTTAGAATCACTTACTTCTTCCTAAAACCCTTATTACAGCTTAGGGAAAGATTAGTTAGTTGTGACTTCAGACTGGCAAAAACATTTTGTTTCTTTGTAATGATTACAGAAATGCACATTTGTTCAAAGAAAGGACTTTCTTTTTTTCTTTTTCTAATTTTACATACCGTAATCATTGGTAGGAACGAAGATTTTATTTTTACTGAGTATACAATCGTAATCCTTAACGAATGCATTAATTGATGCTTTTAATTCATTTGATGTTAATTGGAACATTTTTTACGAATCAGTGACTGGTGTTAACAATCAAGCATGTGTGAAAGTTTTCAGGATTATATCCGAAAGTTTTAGGTTTCCTTGTGTCTACAAATGGTTGGTTTTCTTTATTTTCGCTAAATATAATTGACAAATTTTCGGGAATTCAGGTTTTTGAGAATGTTTTACTTTCACCCTTGAAACAGTTCTGTCAAGATCACGAAAACGTTGAAAGGAAATATAGACTGTCATGGAACAATTATATCTCTGTCTCTATTTTGACACACTCTCTTAGTGTGCACTATATCATAGTGTGCACTATACCTTATTGTGCACTTTACTAAATTGTTTTGTTACAGATTGTAATAGTAACACGGGAGATAATTATCCCGATGGCGGGGACAATACATCCCCTGGACTATCAAGTGAGTATAATAATAATAATAAAAATAAAATAAATAATAATAATAGAATAACGAAAACTTATTATTATTGTTATTGTTAGTGTTATTGTTATTATTATTATTATTATTATTATTATTATTATTATTATTATTATTACAATTAACGTAAATCCTTACAAAGTAGACATTAGCATTAAATCCAAGTTTTAAATTAGTAATTTAAAAACAGTCTTGGTAAAATTGCGTGTCTTACAGTAAAATGTTGACCTCATTGAAGTTTCTAACTAAACGATAGCCCTCCGTTATTCACGTACACACAATTCGACGTTTAATTTTATTGATTCTTTATTTACGTTTAGATTTATTTTGCTGAGTGTTGAAACATTAACAGGGATTATCTTATCATGTAGTTTTCAATTTCGAATTTTGGGAGTGATCTTCT
The DNA here is from genome assembly GCA_038501625.1 of Corbicula japonica. NCBI lineage: Eukaryota > Metazoa > Mollusca > Bivalvia > Venerida > Cyrenidae > Corbicula > Corbicula japonica. Next base: position 62,626 of record JAZAYU010000166.1, read on the forward strand.
CATTTGGCATATGCTTTTTTGGCTGTCATCATCCAGAATGGGTTCGATGGGGTTGCTATGAGCCTCTGTGTGGGCAGCAGTACAATCGAACCGTTATTAAGCATCCACCCAAGGAAGTGGCAAAAGTGGCTGCTTATCATAGGTGGCTGTTTATGACAAACAAAAATTAGAACAAAATGTTTGTTTAGGACATATTCTTCAAACTGACTGTTTAACAGGTGGTTGCTGAATGCAGACGGATGCTAAGACATGTTCAGCTGTAATGAATCTTAGGGTTGTTGAACCCAACAAGGTAGAAATTATGATGTTACTACCACAAAACAGTCCCAAACGAACCCCTTTTCTAGAAATATTGCATCCCACCTGGCTCTGGTTATGAAAACAAACTAGTTGTTAGGAATTTGTGTGTTTATTTTTGTTTTCAGACACGTATTATCTGGCTTGTGCTCCAAGATATAGGTTTGGTTGTTGTGGTATCATAATCGAATGGGAGTATTATGCGATGCAGGCGGGCCAGGAAGTGGAACTCATTGTGTGGCGACCTACCGGAGTTGGTTCTAACTACGAGCTTGTCTTCTCCTATAAGCACACAGCATCTGCCAGTAAGTATAACACAATATGGATCTTCTGAGGCATTCGTAAAATTAATAGGTAAAATATGTTGAAAATTTGTTGATTGTTAAGAACGAGAAAGGTATATGATAAAAGGAACATAATGACTATAAGTCTATAAGAAGTCAATTTCGTATTATTTCTCGTTGCGTATTTAAACCACTTCACGCTCGACGTTCGGTCTCCCGTGATATTGATTACACGCAACTCGGAAGATACAAACTAAAGACAGCATACTGTTAAAAAATTCCATATTTACACGCCTTTTCGAACATTCTGGTAACGTAAACATTATAAAAGCTATTAGGTTTGTCAGTAAACAGATAAATAAAATTATGTCATTTTCTTGTAAAAGGCATCCCAATGGGTACTAATTGTGCACCCCTTGTTGCTGATCTGTTTTTATACTGTTATGAAAGAGACTTTATGTTATCTCTTTCTACTGAACATCAAGATGATATAATTACATCTTTAAACAACACCTCGAGGTACCTTGATGATTTATTAAATATAGACAATAACCATTTTCCATTACTGGTTAATAAGATTTATCCTAAAGAACTACAACTTAACAAAGCGAACAATTCAGAAAAACAAGCAAACTTTCTCGATCTAAATCTGTCCATTGAAAATGGTTATGTCACTACTAAAATTTATGATAAAAGAGATGATTTTAATTTTAATATAGTAAATTTTCCGTTTTCAGACGGCGATGTTCCCCGTGCAACATCTTATGGGGTTTATATCTCACAGCTTGTTCGCTTTTCAAGAGCTTGCAACAATGTTAATGATTTCAATGAACGTAATCTTTGCATTGCAGAAAAACTTTTAAAACAAGGTTATCGGTATCACAAATCGGTATCAAAAATTAAGGAAAACCTTTTGCAAGTTTTATCGCCGATACCCAGATTTAATTCATAAATACGAATGCAGTTTAAAATCACTTTTGCAACAAGGTATTTCACAACCATTTTTTTATGGAGATTTAATCTATAAACTTAAAAAGATTAAAGGCAGTGTTAATTTCTCCCGGTTATTCGTAAAAACCATCTGTAAATTTAAAAAGAAAGGTTACCAAACTGATATTTTACAGCGCTCTGCAGGCCTTCTACAGTTGATCATTATGCTTACCTCTTTGGTTGCACGACGGTGGCAGTGGTTCAAGAGTTTATGAAGGTTATTGGGGAAATCTTTTCTTAAAATAACCTAGAAGCTTGATTTGTTTCTTTTATCCCTGTCATCGTGTTCTTGCTGATTTTACTCCAGGAGCTCTGGTCTCGGTAAGATCATTGAGTACCCCTTTCGGCTTTGCAATGTTCTTAGCTTCTTATGTTTTATATATTTGTGTGCTTTTGCATTCAACATTGTTTAGCAGATAAGTGGGTTGGAGTCTTTTCACCAAGACAACTTGTACTTGTTTTGTGATATGAGAACCTGTTGGGGCAAGTGTGAGGTTGGAGCACCCTAGAACCTGGTTTAAACCCCCAGTGGCAATTTGATTTGCCACTGACCGTTCCAAGGCGGTAACCCGTCGGGTTCTCATTTTTGTTTATTGTTAGTGGTGTCTTTTTTGAAACTGATTATTTTATTAACCATGCTCTCTCCCCCTCTCTTCTTCTTGACTGTGTGGGGAGGCTGTTTTTTCTGAATGTGGCGATTCCTGATATGCATATTTCACCTTTTTGTAAGTTACAGGCATGCATTTTCTGATGCAAATAGATAGATAGATTCTTTAAGCTCGCGCTTGTAGTCAAAACAAATTGAATGTTATTGGTGCAAACGCGCAAAAATTGAAAAATGATAAGAGTATACTTGCAGCGATTTAGAGGATAAAGAACACTGACATTAACATAAAGGACACGGTCTAGCGAGTCTGTTGTTTGAAATTTATATTTAATTATTCAACATTGGTTTTCAGTAAAACTCGCAAATAAGAAAGATTTCATTTATTTACGTTCAACAAATTGTCAGTTAAGTTACGTACTAGACTTGTAAAGTTTATCACTTGAATTGATATTGCCTCTACTGGGGAGCGAACCCGTGCCGTCACGGCGACAGCGCCCCGTACCGTCACGGCGACAGCGCCCCGTACCGTCACGGCGACAGCGCCCCGTACCGTCACGGCGACAGCGCCCCGTACAGTCACGGCGATAGCCGCCCCGTACCGTCACGGCGACAGCGCCCCGTACCGTCACGGCGACAGCGCCCCGTACCGTCACGGCGACAGCGCCTAGCCATGCAATTCCAACACTGCAGACTGAGCTAGCCCGAAAACCCCCCATAGAGGTTGATCGGATATCCCTAATAAATGTAATCATCACTGCATTATTACGGTTAACGATAACCGTTTATGGAGAAGAGTTTATACATGGCGAAGAGTTAATCAGCGTTTTCGTTTGTTCTTAAATCCATAGCATGACATTTTTCCATAGCATGACATTTTTCTCATTGTATAATATCATTATATGTGCGTTTATTTGAATAAATACTGTTTAAACCAACTGATAACCGTACTGACTGCATGTATATGTTTATTTCAGCGAAACAGCAGAAGTTTAATCCGACTGTTAAATACGTGGTTAAAGAGGGGGACTGTCTGGGATGGTGAGATTTATCAAATATTTTAAATGTTGCACATTTCAAATTCTGTATTTTCATTTTTGTTACCATCCAAAATTAATTTAACAAAATGGGCGTACATTTTAACTATCGGAGGTAAAATTGTGACTTAATTGGACCATATCGAGGGGTCAGTGCAAAACTATTGTAACTCCTTCTTTATTTCAATGTAGTTACAATAGTTTTGCACTGACCCCTCGATATAAATTCCAAGTGATGCAGTAAATAACACTCTGTTTCATATACTAGTAGTAAGTCGAACGACAAAGTCATTAGGTCGTCTGTTACTTCCGTATTAAATTGAGTTAAGAAATAATGCCTGATGCTTCCTACCAGTTAAATTTTTGGAAGCCATATGAGTTAAATTTTTAATAATTAAAACCAAATTGGTTTAAATTGAAAAAAACTATTCTGGCGATGAATGTTTGCGTAAGCAGCCAAATTAAATGATAACTCTATGTTGGTTCAAGAAACGACATTTACGTTTTGTGAACTGCAGTGTTCTTTAACAATACCTGATCGTCTTTCATAACTTGAATTTTGTACATAAGAAAACATAATACGAAAGAAACATCATGTATCATTAAACTTTATTCTGCAATCAAATTTGCATTATACTTGCTACAATTTGTTAATATGATTCACTTTATTCGCATTTGATAACATTTTTTCTATTATAAATTCATTACGTGACCATTGGTTTACAAAAATATCAAGAACACAAACCACGTGACAATTGCCTGTATTTTCCGAGGAATAAAAGATGTGTTCCTATGTTCCAGCAGAGTGGAGAAACGAGATATGTATTTGTCTTTTTTAAGCAAAAGTTGTGGCGTTTTAATTTTGTTTCGTGAAAGTTTTGAATATAAAGTCGAAAACTATATACAGACGACACTAGCGCAAATTATATTATACTAGACACAATTATATGTAGAAAACAGTTAACTCTTGTGAGCTTTTATGGACCTAATGATCACAATCCAGACCTACCCTGTTTTGTTAAATCTTTATTTAACCGGATAGATGATATTAATAATGAGTATGTTATATTTATGGGGACTGGAATCTTGTTATGAATCCCGCATTTACAGTACTGAAAGTCACGAAATTGACAAACGAAACGGAGTGGAAATGGAAATGAAACGCTTTTCACTCTATGTTGAAACGGAAACGGAATGGAAACGGAACGCTATCGAAATGGAAACGCAACGGAGCGCTTAAAACGCTAGGAACGCTTGAAACGGTAGAAACGCTATAATCGGAGCGCTTGGATTGCTAGAAATGGTAAAAACGGAATAATCAAAACGCTAGAAACGGCTCGCTTTTTTATAGTAGCGTTTTTACCGTTTCTAGGTCACCCGATTATTTATAGTAACGTTCTAACCGTTTCTTTGTACAAAATTATTGTAACGAAAATAATAGTTGTCGAAATGACGCTTCGTGGGACACTTGTTTAATGTAATGATCAGTCTAAATATTTACCATTATTTAGCACTGATCGATCAATTGTTACACATTTATCGAAAGATTAGACATTTCGCTATATGTATATGCATAAGGACCTCGGGTGAATATATTTTTCACTTGAACCTTTGTTTATGCATGCACGTTTTTTTTTTATCTCTGATGATTTGAAGATGTGTTTTTTTTTTATTTTTTATAGCCTTAAAACGAGATATTGAAGAGATCTAGAAAAAAGTACGGACAACGCAACAATATTATCTCTTGCGTCGGGAATTCAAAAATGAAAAACGAAATTAAAAGTTGCAATGGTTTATATTACTCACAGAAAAAAAAAACATAAACTGCCCTTTGGAAAAAAATGTTTTCAGGAATTTAGCATTCGTCATTTTTATAGCCTTAAAACGAGATATTGAAGAGATCTAGAAAAAAGTACGGACAACGCAACAATATTATCTCTTGCGTCGGGAATTCAAAAATGAAAAACGAAATTAAAAGTTGCAATGGTTTATATTACTCACAGAAAAAAACAACATAAACTGCCCTTTGGAAAAAAATGTTTTCAGGAATTTAGCATTCGTCATTTAATATGACCTACAATCAAACGCTAACAATAATATCAGATATCTGAATATTTTGCGGTAAAAACCGCGTGACTTGTTCGAAAAACACGTTGTTTGCTCGCCGAATACATCATAAACATATGACGTAAAATACATATGACGTAAAATGAAACGTTAACAATACGTCAGACGTGTGCAATTAAAAAGACATGATTTGTACGAGATGCACGCTTCATGCGCAAAGCACGCGAAGGGTTTCGTCGTGGGTGGTATTTGTGTTCTGTTTTAGTTTAGGTCTAAGAACGATTAGCATGAATGACACGATGCTTGCGATCAGAATTATACATTTATCGGTCACAGATGGAAATATTGCTTTCAACATTCAAATTTTTAACAAAAAAATAACAGAAATTTAAACAACTGTTTTGAAACTAAACGTTTCAAATTTAGATTTTGTCGAATCCTTTCTGCACTGAAAAGGCTTTCAATTATCAATAATTAAAAATAATGTACGATCTCCTACATTAGATTTCACTGGCGGTGATCTTTGACCTGTAGATAGTTGTTATTTATTACTGATCGTTTTGTTTATTTTTAGTTTCCAAATAAGTGCACGGCACACAAAAAAAACATTTAATAATATTAAATTTAAATATCGTCCAATATTTATTTCAAGTTGCGTTTCGTCTAAATATAATTATTCAGCAATAGCAAGTATCGAAAACATGATCTCCCTTTGAATTATCAACAGTAGGCACTTACCCGTTAGCCATAAGGGGGCGTCCGTGGCCGAGTGGTTATGGTTTCCGACTGAGAATCACTTGCCCCTCACCGCTGTGAGTTCGAGACCTACCAGGGTCAAGATCATTCATGTGAGGAAGCTAACCAGTTAGCTTGCGGAACGTCGGTGGTTCTACCCAGGTGCCCGCTCGTGCCTGATAATTGCCCGGAGGGGCACCTGGGGTCTTCCTCCACCATGGAAAGCTGGTATGTCCACATCATAATGTCCTCGTTCAGAGGCGGGAGGGACATAAAACTGGGAAGTAACTACAACCGTTAGTCAAGAAGAGGTTATCTCCCGTGGACATTGTACGATTATTTGTGTTTTTTATACTAAACAAATATCCAAAGTAACTTTAGAAAGCTTAATAACTTTGTACATGTAGTATCACAACACTGAATTTACATACGCGTAATTATAATATAAATAAAAAATTTGTTTCTGAAGTTTCAGTCTTTAGACAACCTACTTTTCGAATACGCATGCATGCTTCAAAAACAAAACAAATGGCAACAATAGCACCTAAATGATTAAGATGTTTCGCTTTATTTTTTCTCAATAATGTTAAATCTTCAGAAGCCAATAAAGTTTATAGTGTTGTTAGAATTACAATGATAAATACACTCTAAGGCATAATTATCGTGCAGATAATGTTCTTTAAACACTTAATCAGCTCGAGTCATGTATACGCACGTGTGCCCGCGTTGAGAATTTGCGGGATCTTAATATGAATCTTCAACTAAATCGTTTTTTGATAGTGATTAACATTATTTTGACGGAAAATGTTTAAAATCACTAAAAATTACCTAGCAAACTGATGCTAATAATTCAGTAAATTTATTTAATCTGACTTGACATACGTGCAGTGATAACGCTACCATGCTGAAATAGGATTATGGCATGCGGTTAGCACAATAATTACTTAAACTATAGGTTTAACTGTTAAACCTATAGTTTAACAGACTTAAACCCAGGGTTTAACTGTTAAACATATAGTTTAAGAGTTAAAACTATGGGTTTAAAAGAAATTTGTGCAGAATGTTACTTAAACTACAGGTTTATCAGCTTAAACCCTATGTTTAAGTGTTAATCCTATAGTTTAAGACTTTAATCTTAGACTATAGGTTTAAGAGATTTTCGACAAAATTACATTAAACTATGGTATTAAGAGACTTAAATACATAGTTTTAAGTGAATTTTCTTTAAACCTATAGATTGAACTCTTAAACCCATAGTTTAACAGTTAATCATATAATTTGAAGTTTAATAAGCACAATAATCTTCAAAATCTGTTAACTATATAGTTAAGACTTTAAACTACGGGTTTAACTGTTAAACCTATGGTTTAAGTGGTATCCAATCATTTTTCGAGTTGTAATCACGTGAGAAGTTGTTGTTGTTATTAAAACGGAAGTAGACGTATGTATAACATATCGAGGGTTTTAAAATCTTGGAGAAGATGTGATTCATATTTTTGCTTTGTTATCTAAGTGACAGTTGACTTTGACAGGTCTAGATAGTATGTTACATTTTCCTCACGGATAATTTCGTTTAAAACTCGCAAGAGCATTGAAAGGAATGCCACGGACAAGGAGAAACCAAGTTGATGAAGCGATTATGGATCCTGTTTTGTATTCAAAGAAACTCAACAGTATACTCCAGCAGTTTCTCTTTTTTCTTGAGTTTGGTTTTAACTTATTTAATCCATATTTATATAACAATACTTTGATTAATCTGTAATATCAAAAGTTTATTGATAAACTTTTGATACACATTTTATAAATCATAAATTAAACCCGTGGAAATAAAAGCATGTAAATACGTGATATCGTTTAGAATATAGGTAATTCACATTCCAAGATTTTGCGAAATTATTATTAAAAAATGAAATCCAAATAGATAATATCGGATGTTTGTAATTTAGTAAATGAATTGCAGAATATACAGCGTGCTACCTTGATCATTAAAATAAGACTTTTTACGGTTTTATTTCCACAGATTTAACATTTAAACTAAAAAAATCCACAATTTAAGTCGATAATGGATTCTCAAATAATAATAATTTTCCTTAATGTAAAAATGCTTTTGTTCTGTTTTGTACCTATCTTGTGTTGTTGTTGTTATTTACCAGAGAGGTAAAACAAATCAAAGTGGATGGTCAGTGTATGTACTTGTTTCCTGCTTGATGGGGCACTTAATCCGGATGTCGACAATTAAACTATAATAGTGCAATAAAACACCAGTCAACGTATAGTTAACACCTGAGGGCAGATTCTTTGTTTTAAAACCAATCAAAATAATGCAGAAATGTAAATAGTTGTTGTAAAATGAAGACTGTTAAGTTTATAAATCCGTTAAAGAAATAATGCAAAACGGCGTTCAAACTGATTAATTTAATTCTGTCATATTAAAGTAAGAATATTATTATCGTATGAATTAGTGCTGCTTTTAAGAGGTCGCAAACATTGCAAATGGCGAAAACATGCTAAAATTTCAAAAATGAATTTTGGGGGAAATACTTATTTCCACCTAGATTTTAGTAAAAGAAATCTTACTTCCTGGTTCAAAGTAAAAGTACTTTCACTTTCACTTTGAACCAGGAAGTAAGATTTCCTTGAATTTCTTGAAAACCCTAACATTATTTTGACGAATTGGCACTAAACATTGTAGACCAGCATATACTTATTTCAGGAATAAGTTGCTTTGGTATATTGTTCATGAGTTTCAGAGTTCTCATGCAAACGGTTTTTCTTTTGTTTTAGTATGTGCTTGGTAATTAGAACATGAATTAGCTGAGCTTGCAAACATTTACTACATCCGTAGCTAAATACATTTATTTACTAAAATCTAGGTGGCAATAAGTATTTCCCCAAAAATTCATTTTTTGAAATTTTAGCATGTTTTTGCCATTTGCAATGTTTGCGATACCTTAATTCTGTAAATTTACTGTTTTGACTCGATAATTTCGAGAATACCGGTACTTTGTAACTGAATTAAAATTAACTATTTTGTAAGGTAACGCAAATTCTCTGAAATTCGGTCTTTTTGTACATTAATTTTGTTTAGATTATTTAGCTTAATCTTAAGACAATGTGTTGTTGTTGTTGTTTTCACTGAGAGGAATCCATAATCCGAATTTGTGTTAGCTACCAGATGACAGGTGGGCAACTGTGAAAACGTGTAAAAATGTGGATTCGAATCTTTCAATGATATCAAAAAATAGCTGAGAGATATACTCTGTTTGCCTTTACATCAATCAGGTGTGGAATCTTAAAACTTTTTAAGGACAAAAATACGCAACTTTCGAAAGATAAATGCATATAGACGTCTTTAATAAAATCTGAATTAGTTTCGTTTCTGGTTGGGCACGTTTAAACTTCGGTGCCTTAAAATGTAAATTCTATTTTTATGAATATTACAACAGCAGCAATAATAATGTTAAATTTTCGAAATTTATCAAAATACACTCCTTGACTTTCACCAGCAAAAAAAAATATAACAAAACAAACAACAACAAATAATAATATTGAACATAAAATACAAAGCATTCATTAGGTCTAATCTCTATAACCCACTTAAATTATACATATGTTCTTTTACGATTTTTCTTTCATTTTACAGCTGGAGAAAAATAGTTTTATTTAAATGCTAAAATGGCACATTGTTAAACCGTCTCCATGTAACCGCGAAATAAGGTTAACGATTTTCGATTCAGCGCTATATGTATCGGGTCCTTTTTTCAAATTAAAAAAAGTATTCTAACTTCACCCCCAAACCAGACTATAGCATCATAAGTTTTACAAAGAAAATATATCAGTTGAAAGATAAATTTGTCTTGTTTTTATCCGTTTGCACATAAGCTTTTATTTCAATAAAAATAGTATAAATAATTCACTAAAAACGGACAGATCGCCGTTTTGAACGATTTTCAAAAGAATATATATGAGGCGGAGATGGCTAACTATAGCTTAAAGACAGACTATCGCAATATTTGAAATTTTATATGACATAAATATATAAATATAAAGCAAAGATTAAATTTTATGAAACTGTTTGCACCTAAGAATTGAGATGAGCAGGAAAAAAAGTAATGCACATGAATGTTACTGCCTTCTTTGTTCTATATATTGAAAAATTCGTTGATCGAAAAAACCCGGTGAGGTAGTTTTTGCAGTATGATCAACACATATACTTCCTGTGTTTTGGACAATGCGCGTTTTATGTCGATCCCTGATGTTTGTTGAACAGGATAATATTAAATTTCTTTATTATAAATGACGACGTTTGCACGATGTGTTAAAATATCAAAGAGAATTTTTAGCTTGGTAAAATTTATTTGAGCGGACGTCGGCAGTGCATAAGTATGATTTGTTTCAAGTCCAAATAAGTGAAATATTCAAGCTTTGAAACATGAAATCTCTTTTCCTCAACTTCTAAAACCACGTCAAATCATTTTGAAACTTGAAATCTCTTTTCCTCAACTTCTAAAATCACGTCAAATCATTTTGTGTATACAGTCTATCCATCTATATTATATTTTTATGCCGCGACAACTTACTGAGCCAGTTCTGCCCCAACCAGAAGAAATCTTCGGGGCTTACTACATGGCTATTTGCTCATGGTGAGTCCCAATGTCTCCGACCAAAAAAAAAAAGAAAAAAAAAGATAAATTGCGCATGGCCTTTCCTTCTGCTTTGAATACGAATAAAGAAAACTGCAAAACTGTGCATATTCTGATACGAAGAGTGTCTTAGCTTTCCTGTATCTTTCTAAAAAATCCTGTCCAAAATCAAATACTACAGGTCCAATTTATTGCCTAAAGAAATCAAGTATAAACATGTTAATTTATAAATAAAAATAATTCTGTCTTAACAACAACGCCATATAATTATTATTTTGCAAATGGCTGTTTTCCTCCAGTATTTAACCATAAGCAGACGACAATTTTCCTTATCGACAACGGTAATCACGTGTGAAACATTATCTGCGATTTCATTGGTTAAACGGCTTAATACTATAGTTTCTATTGGTTCGCTGTTAAACCTAGGGTTTAAGCGTTAAACATATAGTTTAAGTAATTATTGTGCAAACGGTACTTAAACCCATACTTTAAGACTTCAATCTACGGGTTTAAGTATTTAAATTTCTTAATTATTTAGTTTTAAGACAAAAATACGCACAATGAAACTTTAGTCAATGGGATTTAACAATGTCGCGATTATGGATCCATTTTTTTTTGTGTTGCAAGAAAATTAACACTTATACTTCCTGTGTTTTGGTCACTATGCGTTTTTATGTCGATCCCTGATGTTTGTTGAACAGGATAATTTTACATCAACGTTGTTTTATTTCGTTATTGTAAATGACGATGCTGTTTGCACGACGTGTACAGTAAATATATTTGAGAATGCTAACCTTGATAAAAATTATTTGATCGGACGTCGGCAGTGCATAATTATGATTTTTATTCGCGATAAATCATTTTGTGTATCTAATCTATCCGTCAATATTATATTTTATGACGCGACAAACTTGCAGAGCCAGTACTGCGTCAAACTTGCAGAGCCAGTACTGTCCAACCAGATAATATCTGTCAATTCGGGGCTTACTACATGGTTATTTGCTTATAGTTGTAGGTCCCATCGTCTCCAACAAAAAAAAACAACAAACAAACAATCAACAACAACAATAAAACAACAACAAAAAGATAAAATGCGTGTAAGCTTTCCTTCTGCTTGTGAATACGAATGAGAAAACAGCAAAACTGTCCATATTCGGATAGGTAGCGTATCTTAGCTTTCGTTTAACTTTCTATGAAATACTGTCCAAAATCCAAAACTTCAGATTTAGTCCGTAAATAAAACTAGAATGTTGTGTTCCGCGGAACACATGTGTCGCCTGCATGGAAAACGTTGAAATGTGGGCCTATGTTTAATTATATATAATAAAAATATTTAATTTAAGTTGATTTCAATACTACACCACAGAACACTTGTGTCATCTAAATTGCATTTAAAAGGGGAATAACTGTAATAATGGTGAAACTCTTGTTATCATCTTCAAAAATTGGTTTGTGCACGCAGATGAGTTATTCAAAGTATTAAGTGAATTGAACAAGTACTTTCCAGTTTACAGGCAACACTATGTTTTATGTTAAAGTTGCATTTGAAAGGGACATAACTCATAAAATTTTAAAACAGGAGTTATAATGTTTGTAGTTGTCGATGGCACTGTTCATGTTGATACAATCCAAGTATTAAATGAATAGGGCAAGTACTTTCAAATTATAAACAACATTAAGTTTCATATGATTTGCATTTGAAAAAAAAAGTCAAACAGGAGTTATGATTCTTGTTGTAACCGATGTTGTAGTTGTTCATGAAGATGATATATTCGAAGAGTGAATAGGACAAGTACTTTAAAAGTTAAAGGTAACATTAAGTTTCATGTTAAAGTTGTATATTAAAGGGACACAACTCATAAAATATCCAGCAGTTGTTATTATTCTTGTTCTTCATAATGACGCTGTTCAAGAAGGTGATTTATTTCGAATATCAAGAGAATTTTCAAAGTTAAAGTCAAAATTAAGTTTCATATTAAAGTTGCATTTGAAAGGGGCATAACTCAAAGTATAATCAAACAGGAGTTATGATTCTTTTTGTAACCAATGTTGTTGATCATGCTGATATTGTATTCAAAGTATGAAGTGAATAGGATAAGTACTTTTAAAGTTACAGGCAACATTAAGTTTCATGTTAAAGTTGCATTTGAAAGGGGCATAACTAAAAAAATATTGAAAATGGAGTTATCATTCTTGTATTCACAGATGGCATTGTTCATGCTGATGATATACTCCAAGTATGAAGGGAACAGGACAAGTACTTTCAAAGTAATAGGCAACATTAAGATTCAGATTAGAGTTGCATTTAAAAGGGGCATAACTAAAAAAATATTGAAACTGGAGTTATCATTCTTGTCGTCACAGATGGCATTGTTCATGCTGATGATATATTCCAAGTATGAAGTGAACAGGACATATACTTTAAAAGTTATAGGCAACATTAAGTTTCAGATTAAAGTTGCATTTGAAAGGGGCATAACTCAAAAAATATTGAAACTGGAGTTATGATTCTTGTTGTCACAGATGGCATTGTTCATGCTGATGATATATTCCATGTATGAAGTGAATAGGACATATACTTTCAAAGTTACAGGCAACATTAAGTTTCAGATTTAAGTTGCATTTGAAAGGGGCATAACTCAAAAATATTGAAACTGGAGTTATGATTCGTGTTGTCACAGATGGCATTGTTCATGCTGATGATATATTCCAAGTATGAAGTGAATAGGACAAGTACTTTCAAAGTTATAGGCAACATTAAGTTTCAGATAAAAGTTGCATTTGAAAGGGGCATAACTCAAGAAATATTGAAACTGGAGTTATCATTCTTGTCTTCACAGATGGCATTGTTCAAGCTGATGATATATTCCAAGTATGAAGTGAATAGGACAAGTACTTTCAAAGTTATAGGCAACATTAAGTTTCAGATTAAAGTTGCATTTGAAAGGGGCATAACTCAAGAAATATTGAAACTGGAGTTATCATTCTTGTCGTCACAGATGGCACTGTTCATGCTGATGATATATTCCAAGTATGAAGTGAATAGGACAAGTACTTTCAAAGTTATAGGCAACATTAAGTTTCAGATTAAAGTTGGGGGACTACCGGACGACGACGACGACGACGACGCCGCCGGACAATAGCATCCCTATGTGTCTACCTGCTATCGCAGGCGACACAAAAAGTATAAGGCTATTATTGCTAAATAATTATTATTTTGCAAATTGGCCGTTTACTTCCAGTATTTAACCATAAGCAGACGACAAATTTACCTTATCAACAACGCTAATCACGTGTGAAATACCAAGAGCGATTTCATTGGTTGAACGGCTTAATACTATAGTTTCTATTGGTCCGCTGTTAAACCTAGGGTTTAAGTGTTAAACATATAGTTTAAGTAATTAATATGCAAACGGCGCTTAAACCCATAGTTTAAGACTTCTATCTACGGGTTTAAGAATTTAAATCTCTTAATCATAAAGTTTTAAGACAAAAACACACAAAATGAAACTTTAATCTATGGGATTAAGCAAAAAAGTTGAAACCAATGGTTTAAAGTCTTAATCTATAGGTTTAAGAGAAAACAGTGAAATGAACTCTTAAACTACGGGTTTAACAGTTAAACCTAAAGTTTAAGACCTTAATCTATATGTTTAAGAGAAATAAAGTTTAATATATAGCTTTAAGAGTCTTAAACATAGGGTTTAACTGTTAAACATAGGGTTTAACTGTTAAACATATAGTTTAAGGTCTTAAACTATAGTTTTAATTCCGAAAAGTTGAAACTATAGGATTAAGACTCTTAAACCCTGGGTTTAAGTCTGTTAAACTATGGGTTTAACAGTTAAACCTACAGTTTAAGTAATTATTGTGCTAACCGCATGCCATATAGGGTCGCTAACAAAAATGATAATCGTCTGTTAATTTTAAAACAATGTAGTTGTTTTCAAATTCACAGATTAATAATTCTAAAGTTTTTGTCAAATTCAGTTTGACGTCTTATTTCATAAGTGACCATCTATAATTCTTTGTAAGCGATTTGACGATTTTATTGCCGATAAGATGTAGATATCACTGATAGTTGTCATAGCAGCATTTGCCCGAGGCAGATACATTACCGAAATTTTAGGGAATTTACATGTACATTGTGACATTCTTATTTTGACTCTTCTTTAAGAAATTACTAAGTCATAAGCAAGAGCGAATGAATACTGCTATTAGAGAATTTAAGAGAATCATACTAAGGGCTTTATAGTTTTTATATATGTATCATTATCTAAGCTGTCCCACAAGCATTTAATTTACATGGAGAAGTTCTCATTGTTTTTCTTCGCCGGATCGGATCGTCTTCACGTCTTAGTCTTGATGCAAACATGGTAATGTCAATTTTGCAATGCCATTCTGAAGTTTCTCGCCATATTTCATTATATTTGATAAAATCTACATGTTTTGACATTTAAAACAGTAACTGAAATTTGTTGAACGAAAATATTTAACCGTTGAAACGGTAAAAACGCACGGTCGCGGAAATGGAATGCTGGAAACGCTAGAAACGGAAGAATCGCTAGAAACGGAAGAAACGCTAGAAACGGAAAAAAACGCTGGAAACGCAGCGTTAAAAACGTTTTAATCGAAATGAAAACGGAATGGCAACGCAACGGAAACGGAATGGAAGCGCAGCGGAAAACGTTGCCAAATGAAATGGAAATGAAACGGAGTGGAAACGCAAAAACGTCAATTTCTTGATTTTCAGTACTGTACACATTTGATCAGTTGCACGTTTTTAGATTATCAAAGACTATTAGTCTAACTGAGTATACCAAACGAATAATAACAAAAATCAGACAAAATAACGAAAATTACAAAATGCTTAAAAACAGTCATGCATTTATAGATACATTTGAAGTATCTTATTAAATACATAAAAGCATGTAGGAACTTTCGTGATATTTTGATGGACACACAGAATATACACGAATCCTTGGAATGGTCGCCTTGTTTGTGTAATTTTAATCACAACGATTTTAAAATAATGTATTAAAATTTAAAAGATGTAGATGAAATAAAAACTCAAAGATTTTCAATTTGAGCATAATTACAAAATTCTAGTGACAAGACTTTTCTCTTCAAAATAATCAAAGTTCAGAACAACTTTATTATTGTAATGAAGAATGCGAACCAATCTAATACCTTTTTTAGAATACATACATAACACATATATAACAATTATTACAGCCTTTAACAATGGGTGAATACACATTTCAATATTACATTGGCTGTTGATGAAACAAGTTTTTGACTTCATTCAAGTAATGAAAGTAAAATTGTTAGGTTCTTTACAATCCCTGTAAAATATTTTATTTACAAAGCAAAATTTAAAGACGAATGCTGTTCTATACTAACGATTCATCACTTCATTAATTATTTAAAACATAAAATCCTTAAATAAAGAAATATGGCGCTACAAATTATTTCAGCCCCCAATATACTGGACACTTTGAAAAACGTAAAACAGCTCTAAAATACTTGTAAAACAAATTAAACGTTCATTTTTAACCATTTAATAAAAATAAACCACTAGCAAAGATTAACTTTCCAAATCATGCATTGTGTTTTTATACATAACATACAGTTTTTAAATTATTTTTTTATGATACATGTAAAGGACAATACATTTATTATTGTTGTTGTTTTTTTTGCAATGATGCAATATTGATTAATTTATTATCTTGGGATGTAATATTTTTGCATGAACGTAATTCTGTAGTTTAAGTTGTATATTACGGAATAAATGAGATCACCCTTTTTTGGGACCTGAAACAAAGACAATAACAAACAAAAATTAAAACAAAATCAACAAAAACATATTTTCCGAGGAGTATCCCAAACATTTCTCAAGATTAAAGTAAACTGCAATCTTCGAACATAACTCACCTTTTTTTTCGGGTAATGTTACTGATATTTATGCAAAAGATATTAATATTATTTATAAAACTTATCACTACAAGTTACGGGGAATTAAAGCAGAAGTAAACAAAAGCTATATGTATATTTCGAAAAAGCTTTAAAATTAGTGTCATGGCATATTTATTTATTGTATTCCCGATGAGGGGTTGAATAAAGCATAAACGTCGGATTAGATTAAAGAACATTGTATTTTTGTGTTTCAGCAAATTTATTCTTCAATTTCAATGGCATATTTACTAAGTTTTTACATTTATATACGACTTTCTCTACAACAACGAAAACAGGCACTCGTCAGGGACTGAAGTGATAGATTACAAGAAAGGGGGCGCTGGTGTGACATCCTTGTACCTACCTGCTGGTTCGGTCAACGTCGCTGGAACGACGGACTGGTCGGGTGCAAGCTCCGGCGGAGTCCCGAACTCTGAATGGGGAATAATAGCTAGGACTAATAATCGTATGTAAAATTGCTGACACATTTTAGTCAGATTGCAAAACAAACCTATGCTTATCGATTGATGTCTGTGTGTCTGTGTCTCTTTGTGTCCGTCCGTCAGTCCGTCTGACTGTCTGTTCGTCGCCAAAATATGAATCGTTGTTAAAGTTTAAGATTCATGTTTTCAAACTCCCAGTTAAGTGCGTTCCTCTGCTCAAAATTTGCCCAGACTTTTAACAAAAGCTATCCAGTGCTCCCTGCTTCACTCCCTGCATATATCCTATCTTCCCTTAGTATTTCCTATAGTAATGCCCCCGCCCCCGTATTTATTTGTACTTTGTTTTACAAAATAATTTTAATCGTGGTTAAAGTTTTAAAACTCTTTAACAACTTCTTCAGCTATATCGGTATAGAGTAATGCCCCCGCCCCCCTTATTAATTTGCACTTTTTGTTTTACAAACTAATTTTAACCGTGGTTAAAGTTTTAAAACACTTTAAAGAGAGATGTGCAGGATTGATGAATGGAACAGATTTGCGAAAAGGGTTATTAATCAGTTGAATATCATTATTTGAAGCTCAAATATTGATTTACACCCGAAATATTTCAAACCAATATTTTATAAGAAAAAGATATATAAATGTTGTTTCCTATCCTATGCGATGCACATTGGTTAGCTATTTTTGTATTTCCCGCGTAAAACCGCGATGGTTGTCACGTGATCACTTCACCCAAAATTCGCATTCGGTGTACATTGCCGACTATCGACGTTTCCATTTGTTTCAAAATGCCATAGTTGTTGTTGTTTAACTGTTGAATGACCACGTGACATTCCCATGATCGCTAAATATAGATTTTTTTTGTATAGGGGTTTCTTCAGCGGATTGTTTTCAGGGCCGGTAAAATGGTAAAATTAACCGAAAACTTCCTCCTGGAGGGTTTGAAATGTAGAGTTTAGTAAAAAGTACACGTAAGTGTTACATAGATCGATCTGTTTACGATTTTACCGAGTACACCTGCTCGACCCTGCACATCTCCCTTTAACAAATTCACTTCAGCTATATCAGTATACAGTAATGCCCTCGTCCACGTATTTATTTGTACTTTTCGTTTTACAAAATAATTTTAATCGTGGTTAAAGTTTTAAAACTCTTTAACAACTTCACTTCAGCTATATCAGGCGATGTACGTTTTCATTTTGATCAATATTATATTCTGAATGTGTATGGATGTGTTTGACGTTCATTTGACGCTTATGACGATGTCAAAGTGCTTCGTAACGACGTATATTTGTTGTATGTAAATTCTGTTGATTTTAAATTTAAGAGCTAAGAAAAGGACATTAATGGTAACCTTTTAATTTTACATTGCAGTATTTATGACAAAGATTATTTTGCTTATACGGACCAAATTAAGATTACCCAGAATTTTACGATTTTATTAACAAAACACTATCGCAGTTAAACAATGAATTTATAATCGGTGGAGATTTTAATTTGGGTTTGGATCCGGAAAAAGACTACTTTAACTATGTCAATATTAATAACCCTTCTGCAAGAGAAAGTGTTCAACAAATGATCTGATTGACTGTTGGAGAGAACAAAATATTGAAAATAAACAATAAACATGGTTCAGAAAAAAATCCTATTAAAAAGGTCAGGTTAGATTATTATTTTATTAACCATGCTCTCTCCCCCTCTCTTCTTCTTGACTGTGTGGGGAGGCTGTTGTTTTCTGAATGTGGCAATTCCTGATATGCATATTTCACCTTTTTATAGTCACAAGCACTTTATTTACAAATCTTGATAATGCTTCTATTTAACCTGGTTATAGAACTGATCATTCTATGATAGTCTTATCTTTAAAATTAGGCAAGTTTAAAAAAAAGGAATTTCGTATTGGAAGTTCTACAACTCACTCTTAAAAGACTTGGCATATGTGGCTCAAACCAAACAGCTTATAAAAAATGTAAGAAGTCAATATACCGCTGAAAATCAAACTTTCGATGTACCAAATGAAACTACCTCTGTTAATGATATAAAATTTACAATAAATGATAAATTGTTTTTTGAAACACTAATGATGGAAATTAGGGGTAACACTATTTCGTATGCTACGTTCCAAAAAAAGACAAGAAGATAAAAAATAACAAGAATTAATATCCGAAATAGAATCTTTAGAAAAATCGGCTCTCAGTGATACTGAACTACAAGATAAAAAGATGAAAGAACTTTTAGATATACGGTTGAAAAAACTAGAGGGATCTTTTTATAAGATCAAGAGCAAAATGGATATCAGAAGGGGAAAAACCAACCAAATATTTTTGTAATTTAGAGAACAGAAACTTTATATCTAAACATATTGTTAACTTATATTCCAAATCAGGTGTCAGATTTTAACAACACAAAATGATATCCTTAAAGAAGCTGCTGAGCACTGTAAATCACTTTACTCACTTAAAAATGTAGAAGATGTTAATTTGTACGCTTTATTACAGAATATACAAGTTAAGGTACTTTCAGAACATACTAAACTCTCATTGGAGGGAAAATTGTCTTATGCAGAAATGCTGGCTAGTTTAAAAAAAGATGTTCAATGATTCTTCTCCTGGAAATAGTGGTTTTCTCCAGCATTCTAGAAAGTATTTTGGGTTGATTTAGGGCATTTCCTTACACTTTCTATTAATTATGCTTTCGAAACAGGAGAATTATCTATAACCGACAAACAAGGTGTCATAACCTGTATTCCAAAAGGTGATAAAGATAAACTATATTTAAAAAACTGGCGTCCCATATCTCTATTGAATGTTTCTTATAAAATCGCCTCAGCTAGTATTGCAAATAGAATTAAAATCGTTTTACCAGATATAATAAGTGAAGATCAAAGTGGATTTCTATCAGGGCGCTTTATAGGAGATAATGTCCGACTTGTATACGATATTATGTTCTACACAGAACAACACAATATTCCAGGTATGCTGTTATTGATAGATTTCGCCACTGCCTTTGACTCAATTTCGTGGTCTTTTATACACAAAGTTCTAGACTTCTTTAGTTTTGGAGAAGACATTAAAAAATGAATATACTTATTTTATAAAAATATAGAGTCTTTTGTCCTTATAAATGGACATTTATCTGATTGGTTCCCAATACAACGCGGTTGCCGACAAGAGGACCCCTTGTCCCCTTATAATTTTATTCTTTGCGCAGAGATTCTCGCATTATTAATTAAGATGAATAAGAACATTTCAGGTTAGACTGGCTCCCGTCCCTATGTTCTGTTATATAGTCTCATGTCACTTATACAATAATCATCAATACCTCCAAGAAAAGCAACTCCTGCAGGTACCTTACTGATATGAATTTTACTTCCCTTATCTCCCAGAATTTAGGATGGTTCAGCATATCAGTAAACAATGGAAAATGAAATGAATAAAAAATAAGTTAATAAGTATTTCAGTGTTTACTTTAATAAACCATCTAGCTGGTGCCAGGCTAATTTCAGGTATAAGAGTTAACGATACAGATTTTGTTATATCGCAGTACGACACTACATTACTTTAGATGGTACTGAAAAGTCACTTATTAATGCTTTAAAAGTTTTAAAATTTTATGCTCAAATTTCAGGGCATCAAGTTAACGTGGATAAAACTACTGCAGTATTGATAGGGTCGATAATGGGAAATAATAATTTAATCAACCCAGAACTTGGTTTAAAATGGGAAACAACAAACTTTAAGCTTTTAGGCATTTCCTTCTCAGTTAACTTAGATGTAGCTCTAAACTACACAAACAAAATAAAAGACAAGAGGTCTTCTGACGGCATGGTCAAAACGAAGTTTAACCCCAATTGGAAAAACATAGTCTTGAAATCACTGGCACTTGCAAAACTAAATCATCTTTTCATATCTTTGCCAAACCCTTCATTAGACATAACTAAAAATATTCAAGATTTGTTTTTTTAAATTCCTGTGGAGCGGAGCCCCTGACAAAGTGAAACGAACAGTAATCACCAAACCCTATGACCAAGGAGGTTTAAGAGTCCCAGACATAGAAAAATTCATAAATGCTCTAAAGATAACTTGGTTGAGAGGATACATCAAAATCAACACAAAATATTTAATACTGGTAAAAGAAATTTGCCCATTTATTGAACATTTTAGTAAATTTGGATGTGAATATAACATCAGAAACAAAGTATCCATTCACAATATTTTCTGGAAGGATGTTTTGAACAGTTTCATATCTTTGTCAATGACTAGAGAACCTCAATCTTGGCATGAATTTTTATCTTTGCCAATTTGGTATAATCATAAATATAAGGGGGGAAAAGCATTTGTTTCCCAAAATTTATTGATAAAGGGATATTATTTGTGAATGACTTGTTATCCAACTATGGTAGATCCTACACCTATGCAGAATTTCAGACACAATATCAAGTAAACACTAATTTTTTAGTGTACCAAAATATTATCCAGTCCATAAAAGATTATCTGAGACAGTTTAACTTTTCCAACGATCTGTTAAAAGAACAAAACCCAATGTTCCGAATGATTTCAAAAATTATTCTTGCAAACGAAAAATGATGTAGGATAATATATGAAACAATGAATATAAGTAAAACTCTACCAAATTCCTCAAATAAATGGGAAGTTGATTTGAACACAAATACAATTAACTGGAAAACAATATATGGACTTCCATTTAAAATCAGTAAGGATCCAACCATACAATGGTTTCACAAAATGGGAATAAGAAATAATAACTTGTGTTCTTTCTGTAGTCTGCACACAGAGACTCTTGTTCACCTGTTCTGCGACTGTGAAATTGTCAAAGACTTTTTCAGTAGAGTAATAGTATGGTTAACTACAAAGTTTCCATATGTACATTTTGAGTTTACAAAAACAAACATAATTTTGGGAAATGCTCTTCGTTCAATTGCGATAAATAATATTATTTTCATTATTGCTAAACAATATATTTAGAAATGCAAAATGGGTAAAACAAGACCAGATATTGAACGATTTAAAAAACAGATGTCTACATATTACAATGTCCTGAAGTTAAATGCCAAAAAATCAGCATTTTTAGACAAATTTACAAATACTTGGAATAAATTTGCTGCTTTATCTGCAAACAGTGAACAATAGTACAAGTGCTTTAAGAAATCCTTTACTGACATAAGTTTTATGTAGCCTTCCCAGTCTCCCCCATCTTTTAACACCAGTATCTTCTCACCTGCCCGTGAGGACCGCCACATACAGATTTCCTTGCACCTTAACATACTTTTGTCTGCTTTAAATTTCTGATTTTTTTCTCAGATTTCTCAAAAACAAAAGTATCTTTTGAAAGCATACAGTTATAGCACACGTTATATAAAAGCAAGGTTGAACAGACATTTTGTGATCCATATATAAACAATTATATGTTTTAATTGAATCTCTTGAATGCCTATAAAGTTATAGAGCATCTTTATAACATTATTGTTGAACAGACTCATTGTCTTTTATATAAACAATTACATGTATTAATTGAATCTCAGGACAGCTGATAAAGTTATAGAGCATCTTTGTAATAATTCATAAGAAACAGATATTCTGTGTTTTAAGTATAAACAACCACATGTATTAATTGAATCTGTTGAAAGCTTACTAAATTATAGATCATCTTTATAATAATGCATGAGGAACATACATGTTGTGTGCTTTATCTAAGGCATTAAATTGTACTATCTGCTTTCTTGGATGAATAAAGATAGATATTAAAAAAATCTGTTGTAATATTAATTTTCATTACAGCAAAATGTTTTTTTTTTGTAAGTTCGTTTATTACATATGCATGTATTTGCTGGCAAAATTTCTTGCATCTATATTTTGCCTAAGAACAAAATTAAAGTAGTATATGAACTTACCAGACAACTCTCGTAGAATTTAAGCATTAACAAGTGTTAAAGTATTATATCAGATTATCGTATAAATAGTGTAACATTTTAGTTACGTTTTATTTACTCATCTTCAACGTTATCAACAATATTCTCCCGACAATTTTTCAAATTATATTTTAGCTAATTCTCCAACGTTTCCTGCTCAGACTACAGATTTTTCTATATCCGAGACAACAGCCGTCTCTACCTCTGTGTCCTTGGTAACTTTCTCTGATCCTGACCAAGCGGATGAGTTAACACTGACTGTTGTTTCCTCATCTCCGTCGGGATATTTTCAGTTGGTAGATAACGCGGACGGAACAGGTAACTTTTCGTAATAAATACCTTGCAGAAAATTTATTATTATTCTGGGCCCAAGTTTATAAACCTAACTTTGTAGACCAGTCTCAAATCAGTCAAGCAACTGATTGGCTGAAATAGGGCGCGTCACAGGAAAAGGTACCTTCGGACATCTTTAGTGATGTTTTAGTTTTTAATAAATTTAGAAAGAACTTCCAACTATAAATCAATTTCTTATAACTAATATGTGATTTTGTTACAGATTTTGACAATAAAATCATGGTATTTTTACCGCGAAATGCATAATAAATAAAGTCGTCTGCTCACATTTATGACGTAATTTTAAATATTGACGTCAACTGTCCGAAGGTACCTTTTCCCATGACGCGCCCCAATTGAGACTGGTCTTCAATCTTAGTTTTATAATCTTGGGCCCTACTTGTGTTTATCAATGCTTAAGTCATGGTTAATATGTACTTATTTGTTCATAGGAGAACCCCTTTGGGCAAGTAAGAGGTTGGTGCACCCAAGAACCTTATTAAAACTCCCATTGGCAACTTGTTTTTTCACTGACCGTTCCAAAGCGGAAACCCCTCGAGTTTTCTTTCTCGTTGCTTGTGGTGTTTTTTAATTGATTTATTTACCCATACTCTTTTTTTCTCTCTACTTGTTGGCTTTGTGGGGATAAATTTTCGGACAATCATTATTTTCAGGGACGATAAACACCCATTCTACTACAACATTAACTTCTGGCTCAGGACAAACAGTGACTATGATATTAAAGGCAACTGGCTTGTGCGGTTTGACAGCAACTGGTACATATACCATCACAATAGTTAATGATGTAAGTGCTTACATCATTAAGAACTGTTTAAAATTGTATTACTTTTAGTCGTGAGTAAAATAATCATTGATTTCAATAGCTTTTGAAAATCAGGGGTCAACTGACCTATCAGGGTTCAACTGACCCCTGTTAAGAATTTTCATGGTGTCATAGTGAGATGTTCTTGAGTCATACCTTGTATTAAATGAACTTAACAACTTATATGATGTTTTTAACTTCATTTTAATATATTTTCAAGGGTCAAAGAAGTGTTTTCTTAATTTTAAACAATATTTATCTTTATGTTTGCAAAGTTTGACCACTTTTTCTAAATTTTCCTGCATCAAAATGATCCCATGCTCAGAATTAGGTGGGATAAAAAGTGGAAAAAATCGAATTTGCTTGCAACTAACTCGAGAATCAATTAAATTCCCGGATAATTTATCACTAATTACATGTGTCTTTTTTTAACAACAAACGCCAAGAATTTAGGAAAGAGGTGTTTATATGTGAAAGCATTTCAATGTATAGTATTTTTAAACCGAAACTACGTGTGGGTTGTAATGAAGCTTGTCTTAGTCCGTGACGATACTCCAAAAAACTGAAAAATACTCTCGTTCAATTGAGAAAAACGTAAAAAGTAAACCAGAGTTTAAAACAATTAGCTTATTTGCATTATGTTACTGCTTCTTGGTGATACAAAAGAAAAATCCAATACTAATATGTCACATATCGCCCCGATGAAACACGGAAGAGAGTTGCGGTACAGTACGCAAACAAAATAAGAGACGCTGTCAAATATATAACCTCGAGTTATATTTTAATAAAAAACGGTCTTTATTAAGGCAACACGAGAAAACTAGAGGCGGGAAACTACGATCATAACAGGATAAAACAGAACAGATATCTACGCGCCATATTAGATTTTCCACACAGCAATCGTAACATGTAAAACCTGAATACTTTTATTTATTATAAACAACATGTAACCAACGAGAAAGGTGGGGTAATATTTTTGTACTCAGCCCTCTATAACATCCCGAGGAGAAAAGAAACACTGACGGTTTATTGTATAAATTGACATAACTCTTTACTGCAATGGTTGACATAGCGTCTTTCACTACTATTTTCCCATGGAACACTGAAGAAGCATGACCTTATTAGCGGATGACCTACCTGGTAAAACTATCTTCAAAGTTGGTAAAGAGCAACGCGATTCTATTTATTACAATGAAGGGTCCCAGTGCCGGTTCCTCACATATTTGAATAGTTCGTCTGATCCTGAAATAAAGAAACTTTAATTATATTGCAGTGAGATTTTGCTGCTGTGCACTAATAAATAATATACATGAACCACATGTGTCCTACACATTGCCCTGTGTATTTATGTCGTTGGATTTGTGAAGCCAACTGATAGAAAAAATGCGTAACCTTAACATTGCTACATGTTTTATTCACTCGAATAACTTGTTGGACAATATTCTGTTTCCAGCCTCCACAATTACTAAATTTGCCGGCATCAAAGGACGTCGGTGAAGATATGCTGGTGCAGACGATAGTGACGACATTCACGTGCGTCGATTCTTCCGGAAGTGTGACAGTGTCAAGCACTGAGAGTCCTTCGAATGCACCCAACGCAGACTTCTTTTTTACAAAATATGTATCGGGAGACGGTAAGTAAAATAAGCTGCTGGGATTGAATTGTTAAATGTTACTGGTATTTTTATTGTATGACTTCAGTGTCACGCCCTTTTTAATATAAGTTTTTTTACATGTCATTTGTGGTTGCCGCGGAAATTGATCACAAGGCCGAACGAAGAGTATCCGTTAATCCGGATTTCACAGCAACTGTACTGAGAACAGATTAAAAAGGAAGTTTTGCCTACTGTTAACGTGATGATATTTTTCATTAAATACCTTAACAAGTCAACAAATCTGTATCACCAAGGTCGGAAGCAAGGTTTCCAGAAAGAGGGTTCATTTGGGGCAGTGTAAGGGGTAGTTACCTGGTAATTTTAAAAAAAATCCCAAAGAACGTACGTACATCTGCCTCAAAAAGGGGTTTGGGCAACAACAATTACCCCCCTATGTAATGTTTGGGAACTAGGAGTAAGAAATAACACCTTTGTTTTTGATTACTGGATCTATTCTGATTAACAATACAACATGGTATGAGAGGCAGAGTTGTAGTCAGTAGTGATCAGGTATTGGCCACAGACAGTTAGTACATTACACCCTCCACCTCTGATAATCAGTTAATTATTATGCATTGCTTCATTCGCTGACAGTTGACTGTTTTACCTAGCATTGTAAGCAAATCCAGTTCATTCATCAGCATTTATTTAGATTTTTCATCTACTCTTATAATAATTACATCATGTGTGCAACGACCACATAAAGTAAATATTTTATATTTAGTGTATGCATTGGTGGCGCGAGCCCAAGTCAATCCTGCTCAGGGACAGTTTGACTATAACACACAGAGGTTTTACGACATAACGGTCTCATGTTCTGACGGCATAGACACCGTTACTGACATCATCCGGGCAGATCTCACGCCAAATACACCGCCTGTCATCAACAATCTACCGGGTAGGTCATTTCCGAAGTTATTTATTGCATGGTATTTGGGTCACAAAGATCATGTTAGAGACCACAATTACTTGAAGAAATAACTTTCCAGATAATAATTTGAACACGTTGAAGTTAGCCTCACAAAACTTTGTGTGTAGGTAGCCAATCTTAAGAAAATGCATGAGATTGTCTAGTTTTCTGAGGTAAAGGTCAATAACTAAGAGTCGAGGAAAGGTGTAGGGGTTTAAGTAGTTAATGAAATTAAGCATTTGTTTTGTTTTTAACGTTTTAACTACGTCAAATCCATGCATTGATACTTATCCATTTATTTTTGTTCTTATGTGATGTATATTTTCAGCTGGCACCACTACAATGTGGCGTATAGTTTCAGCTGGCAGCACTACAATGTGATGTATATTTTCAGCTGGCACCACTACAATGTGATGTATATTTTCAGCTGGCACCACTACAATTTGATGTATATTTTCAGCTGGCACCACTACAATGTGATGTATATTTTTAGCAGGCACCACTACAATGTGTTGTATATTTTCAGCTGGCACCACTACAATGTGATGTATATTTTTAGCTGGCACCACTACAATGTGATGTATATTTTCAGCTGGCACCACTACAATGTGATGCATATTTTCAGCTGGCTCTACTTCAATGTGATGTATATTTTCAGCTGGCACCACTACAATTTGATGTATATTTTCTGCTCGCACTACTACAATGTGATGTATATTTTCAGCTCTCACCACTACAATGTGATGTATATTTTCAGCTGGCACCCCTAGAATGTGATGCATATTTTTCAGCTGGCACCACTAGAATGTGATGTACCGGTATATTTACAGCTGGTACCACTACAATGTAATGTATATTTTCAGCTGGCATCACTACAATGTGATGCATATTTTCAGCTGGCACCACTAGAATGTGATGCATATTTTCAGCTGGCAACACTACAATTTGATGTATATTTTCTGCTCGCACTACTACAATGTCATGTATATTTTCAGCTGGCACCACTACAATGTGATGTATATATTTTCAGCTGGCACCACTAGAATGTGATGTATATATTCAGCTGGCACCACTAGAATGTGATGCATATTTTCAACTAGCACCACTACAATTTGATGTATATTTTCTGATCGCACTACTATAATGTAATGTGTATTTTCAGCTGGCACCACTACAATGTGATGTATATTTTCAGCTGGCACCACTAGAATGTGATGCATATTTTCAGCTGGCACATCTACGATGTGATGTATATTTTCAGCTTTTGAAACAGGCGTGTAAATTAGAAAAGTGAAAATAATCAAATGCTTTTACACTGAGGGTTGAATAAAAATCCAGTTTTATTATACTTCAACAGAAGGCTTGACCCCGCATGTTTGTATCTGAAGTAAATAACAAACAATTTAGATAATTTTCAATATTTTGGGGGGATTCACGGACTAACCGTGTTTCCACTTTGTTGATTTTTCTGTTTTCTGTCACCCGCTTGAAAGAGATGCTGTATTTCATTAAAGCCCAGGCTAATCTTGATTGTGGAACTGATTTATTCCTACCATACATTAACATGTATACAATCTTCATAAGTTTTACTATACACGATTTCTTTACTATGTTACATTTTGATTTTGTTATTGGGAAATTGTGTTCATGTCATAAAATGTTATCATAGTTAAAGAATGAACTTTTGAAAACAAATGTGACACCTTAAAAGGTGCCCGCTCTTAACGTTCACAAAGGGGTCTATAGACTCATCCATTGATCAAATTATTACGGGGAGTCATCATCAAAGATCAGTGCCCTTTACTTTTCTCACCGAACCGCCTATTATTATAAGTATTGGTTTTTACATACATGACGTCGCATGGGCTGATTTTAATTCATGATAAAACTCGTAACATACACTTACACAGCATGCACGGTTATATGATAGGTAGGTAGCAAAACTCAATTTTCTTTTAAGGATAATTAAAAAAAATATTTAAAAATCTATACCTTCCAAAACAATTTTTTTTAGATCATGACTGCCTTCGTAACATAATAGTGAAGCTATCGTTTGATTTAATTTAACAAATCTATTTGTTGCGTTTCTATTTTTAGTATTAGGTGTTTTTCGGTACTTTGAGCTCTTTTCTCTATTTTCATACACATCAGTGCTTAATTCGAAAAAAAAAAACATCAACGACATGTCAACTTTCGATGCTCATATATGTGTGCTTTGGCGACACAGAAAAGAATAGCTTGAGAATTCGCCTACAAATCAGCGGACATATTATTTTACAATCAAGTATCCAGTTACGATATAAAAAACTTACCTTATTTTGATATATGTCCGTTACATATTCATAACAGTTATTACCAAGTTGAAATGCAAATGTTATTACCTTTATTTGTGAATGTGCTATGTAAATAAAGCATTAGCACACAAACGCAAATAAAGTCTCAGGACACTGTTTTTCTTTAGCTCTACTTCTGGGTTGGCAATAAGTATTAGTGTCGGCTTTTGATATAATTTTAATTACTTAGCAAAATGTTTTGCCCTTGTAACCGACATGATGGGAGTCATTGTCTAATTACCTGAAGAGGGGCATTATCTTAACAACATATTGAAGATGGATACTTGTAATATATTGGCCAGCTTTTTCACATGCTACGTTTGATTAATATACGATTTTCAGTAGTGTGAATAGATGCAAACTATTTTACTGGTAAAATTTACTTGAATTTACTTTAGATACATATTATTCAGAACTTTTTTTTAATGATATGATCAATATTTTTTCTGAAAATAAATGTACTTTCTAAAACGAACTGCTTAAAGTTGAGTGCATTACCCCACCGGAAGAATGTTTGCGTCCCCTTTACATACTAAATATTCTGTATATTTAGGTCAGCAAAAGGAAAACAAATTGGCAATCTACATAGCAGTCCCTGTGTCAATCATCGTGATGATAATCATGTTTGGTCTTATAGTACCGTATAGCGGGTAATTTCTGCGGGTGTCAAATTTCTGCGTTTCTGCGGTCTTTGGATGAAATCGCAGAAATATATCCAGCAAAAAAAATACCAGCAGAAATTTAAATCGCAAAATTTTATCTCATTTTCAAGCGAAAATCGCCGGAGTGGCCATGTCCGAGATAATGCGCTTCACAATACATACAGGGTAAAATAATTACGATCAGTTACCGCACATTGTTATCGTATAGGCATACTATAAACGCGACATTTGCTCAAACATTTCCCAAACATTCAATTCAGTTGAATAGTTGTTTGAGAGTTGTTATTCATCGATGAGAAATATCTTTGTAATTTTTTTATAAAATAAATTGAGTAACAGGTATTACCCATGAATAAAATATCTGTGAAAAACAAATAGTATGTGTATATCATAGTCGTGTTATTCTTACGACACCTTACCCAATATGAACCGCAGAAATTTATCCTTCATGGGAACCGAAAACGCAGAAATAAAAAACGCAGAAATTTTTGCATCCATTTTTGAGGGCAAAACGCAGAAATTTATGACCGCAGAAATAACCCGCTATACGGTATCTGTTGTCATACTACGGTATATAGTTTTCTTTCTTTTTTTTGTTTTTGTAGTTCAGTTTTCTGACTGAATCAGGCTTTCCGCAGACTACAAAAAAACCCAGATAGCAAATTAGCTATCGAATTCTTATTCATGATGCAAGAGAGCACCATTATATTCATTTAATGAAGTGTTTTGAATGCTAA
The DNA here is from genome assembly GCA_038501625.1 of Corbicula japonica. Classification (NCBI taxonomy): domain Eukaryota; kingdom Metazoa; phylum Mollusca; class Bivalvia; order Venerida; family Cyrenidae; genus Corbicula; species Corbicula japonica. The sequence goes on from JAZAYU010000166.1 coordinate 93,063, forward strand.
AATCGATATTGGAGTTAGGAATAAACTGAAAAACTGATAACAAATATACAAAACAAACAAGCTTAAACAGAAGCACAAATCGGTTTACACGTGCAATGTATATTATATTATATTTTATTTTATATTAGTTTTAACTCTTATGTTTTTTTTCACCAATAATATGCACGATCGATTATGAAATTATTGAGAGTCTGTTTTTATTTCAGAAAAAAGCTGAATCAAAAGAAGAAAGATGGCCTACAGGCCTCCTATCAAAACTCTACAAATGCGGTAACTGACGTTAACGACCATCACTATGATGTCATCGACCAAACTGGCGGCGAAAGCGAACATAACTTTTACAACATCGACCAATCTCGGGTTGGCGACCACAACTATAACATCATCGACCGAAATGTGGGTGGCGAACATAACTATACTTCCATCGACCAAACTGCGGGTGGCAACCATAACTATACTTCCATCGACCGAACTGCGGGTGGCAACCATTATAGCTATACTTCCATCGACCGAACTGCGGGTGGCAACCATAACTATACTTCCATCGACCGAAATGCGGGGTCAAGCATAACTATACTTCTATCGGTCGAACTGCGGGAGGCAACCATAACTATACTTCCATCGACCAAACTGGGGTTGGCGAACATAACTATAACAACATCGACAGAGTCGGCAGTGGTTGAGCTGCCGATTACAATTTTATAGGAATTAACACAACACCTCTTAATGTTATTTCTTTGTTTTCGCAAACGACCTTATCTTAAGACACCTCTGATTATATGAACTGTCATATGTATCATTCTGCAGGAAAACTAAAGCACGAAGAAATGAGTGTCATTATGCAAGCATGTCTCATGTAACACATGAAATATGAATTGAGATTTCGAGAAAATTTAGGCCTGTTTATTAAAAATAAATGACACAACAAACTTGGTACAAATAGGGAGGCAAATGACAGTTTGAAAGGATAGGTAAAAAACTTGACAGGGAATTTTATTTTCTTCAAGTTGTATATTAAAGCTCCACAAACCACCGGTTGGAAAAAGAGCACTCACCTTAAAATCTAAATGGTCATCGGTTGCAAACTTAAGCATGCTATGCCAGTTCCGTTTGTTTCGAGACAGTGATAGAAATTATCTCGGTTGTCTTGGAATTAAATATTCAGTGTCTTCTGACTGTTTAGTGATTGATTTCCTAAACGAATTCAGTTCCATTGATTTATCACTTAGACTTGAATTTAATCCCCTTTTAGTGACCAGTTTGAACTTTGGGTAAGTGTATTCTTGTTTCTATTTCAGACGAACACTTATTAGTAAATTTATTGACAAGAATTCAATTAATTAAAATGTAATCACGAAATCCCGTTTTGCCAATTTCTAAAATATCGAAGTGCCGGAAGAAGTTTGAAACATGGTATAGCACAAATTAGAGCTCGGATGTATGTCAGTACTATAAAAGATTTCAAATATGGCGGCGCTCTATAATTTTAATTTGCAGGGTAGTCCTGAAATAAAGTCATAAGATAGGAACGTTTCTCTCGGGACTTTGACAGAGAAAACCCACTGTTTATTTACAATATAGCAAACATTTGCAAGAAAGCACATACGCCTTCAACCACTCTTCACGGATCTTGTGTTATTTGTATTTAAAAACACCTTTAGTATTATAGAACTTACGTAATTTGGGTTGTGAAATCAAAGAAGATTTTGAAGACAAGTTTTCTTCTGTAGATATTTTAAGCTGTAAAGTCTGTTTTTGGTAAAGTTTTATATCAGTAACGTTTATTTTTACGTATATCTTTTCTGAACACTGATTGAAATTCCACGAATCTTTATTTGTGTAAATATTGTGAAGCTTTCAACCCAGGGCTAGGAGGCGTTGACAGTTATATGCATTTTCGCTACCGCCCATGAACAGGCTTAATCAAAGTCTGTAGTATTTTGATATTTGTAGTGTTAGTTGGCTTTTAAAGCATATTTTCGTTTATTTAAACATCACAACAGCGTTGTTCGTGCCGAGTGGTGGCTGTAAAAGGTCTCCCCGTACATTCAATCGGTGTTGTTATCAGTTACCATCTTTGAAGGCTGTTAAGCACGATACATATATTTTTATAAATGTACAGTTACTACTGTAGCGCTCAAGCCGGGCTAGGCGACGGAGACAGTAATTTAATAAGTATTGCCATTAATGGCCATGAACGGCTCATTCAAACTGAGCCTGGTAGATTCTAATATTTGTCATGTTCGGTGGCTTTCAAAACTCCTTTATTTTATTCATTGAAAGCTGTTTGTATAGGTTCCAATAAATATTTATCATTCCGAGACCCTTCATGAAAAAGCTGCCTTTTCTGTGCTTATTTTTTCACCAGGCATTATTAAAACCCCATACTAAAAAGATGCCACTGTATAGTTGGTTGATTATTGTTTTTGTGGCGTCTTATTTAAAACTGTTCATTGTTTATAACCATGTTTATTTTCTCTTAGCTTTTTGGCTGTGTGGTGATGCTGTGTTTTCTTAGAGTGGCTATATCTAATATGCAAATATCAATGAAGGATTTCAATAGATATTTGATGGTGTTAATTCATGTATAGAAACATTTAGTTGTTTAAAGTTTGTGAAGCCCGAATGACAATTGAGAACACAAAAAAAGAGTTTTAGAGAGGATCAGAAAATATCAATCCTTCGTATAAAAGCAGTATGCCGTAATGCATTCCTTAAAGGTAAAAAGCATATAATATGTATCGATTAAACAAGAATAGTATATATAATAATAACTATCTTGTTGCGGATGACAAATCTTGTCACTTTGGTGGCTGTAAGATAAAGTATACATTTCGCACAAAAATTTTAACTTCAACAAATGTGTGGGCGGATTGGCAAACGATCTTAGTATGTCGGTAATAACTGTAAATCTCTTTCTTTATTTAAATAACACTGTTACTTAATTTGCACTAATAACAAAGTTTAGGTTTTTGTTTTAAAGTTATAACGACTTACGTGTTATTTATCAAATACCAGCCGTCTAATGACGATCAGAAACATTGACAAACGTACTAACATATTTAATTCAGCTTTTATTTTCTCTTCCTGCTTTGTTCATACACATTAAATCTTCAAGTAACTAGTATCAAAATCATAACTCAGTCGTAAACCATGACGATAACACGGATCTTATACTTTCTTGTGTCCTACAATGTGCACTGGAGTGTTATAAAAGGTTTGGTTTAGTCTATTTTTTAAATAAGTTAAAAAAAATAAAAAAATCTATAATCGTATTAATATGTGTTAATAATAAATAATCTCAAACTTGTTGAAGTCATTGTAACCTTTATTATTGTTTCCTTTATTTAAAATTGTTTGTTTTAACTAGAGCCCCTACTTCTTTTTACAACGATACAAACAGAAAATAGATAAATAACATGATTACAAAACTCTGTATTGCATTTTTTTAAATGCTCTCCTTGACAGAAATACGATGGCCTATAAAAAAAACTTCCAGAAAGCGTTGTCATATCAGATTGTTAGCTCCCTAGTCAGATTCAATAAGGCAGATCCGATATTTCTTTAATGTCCAGAACGGAATATCCTTTCCCGAACTTCTTCAGGGACAGTCAGAAAGCATATGGTGCAAAACAAAGCAACACAAGTGCATATATGGCAGCACTAAGACATCTTTGTTCAGAAACAATGCTTCATGTGATGATGTATACGCTGTGGCATTATCAATGTATTCAATGCACTTATTCCAAGAACATTGCGAAGCCCTGTAAATAAAAACATAAATAGAAAAAAATGAACACCAGGAATAGACACACTTAGATATTATAATAGAAGTTGTGTTTAGTTACACAACATTATATGGGTTTTGAGATCAAAGACAAATTTGCTAAATAAATGTAGATATTATGAGGTTAAGAGGTGTTTTGGGTGCAGTCGTTTTATGAGTCACGTTCATGTACGTGTATCTTTTGTGTAAACAATTTGAAATAATTTATTGTATTAGAAACATGCAATCCGGGGCTAGACGGCGTAAACGGTTATATGCGTTTTCATTAGTGTCCAAGTCCAGGCTCAATCAAACCGATCCTGAATTATTTTTACATTTGTAGTGATCGGTGGCTTTCAAAAGTACTTTTAATCTTTTTAAATATCATAGTAGCGTTGTTTGTGTCGTAGCGGTTGTAAAACGTCTCCACGTACATTCAATCAGGCTGTTATCAATTACTATCTTGAAGGCGGTTGAGCACGATACATATATTTGACGGGTAAATATTGAGTAGCGCTCAACCCGGGGTTAGGCGGCGTGGACAGTACTATGCCTTACCATTATTGCCCATGAACGCCTCAATCAAGCCGATCCTGATAATATTGTTTTATATTTGTCGTATTTGGTGGCTGTTAAAGTTCATTTTCCTTTTAATAACTTTCAATACGAAAGCTTCTTGTTCAGGTCCTACGAAATGTTTACTTCTTCGAAACTTTTTTGTTGAATAGTGGCCTTTTCTGTGCTAAATTTATGTCTAAACACAATTGTTTTTATATCTAATTAATAAGGATGTTAACGTCCGACCAACATTCTTCTCATAGCTTCTTTAGGACCAGCTGGATTAGTTCTTAAATTTCTCTGCATGGGCCTGAAAATTATTCTAGTTCCATTCAGATAAATTCAGCAAGTCAAGTTACAGTGTTATGTAGGGCGATCTGGTGCCCCTAATTAAAACATGCTTCGGTAAAATTGTTTATTGTATTCATAATTAAAATAATATACCTACCTATATCGATATTTTCGAGATGATTCATTTTTAGCACAACCAGTGGAGTAAGTAATATATGAAAAAAATGCATCAAATTGTTTGTGGCCTCTAATTTGAAATTGATCATTTTGTTACAAATGCTCTCTTATTGGCTAGGTGGGCAGTCAATGTCTTCTGAATGTGGTATTTAGTGATTATGCACATGTCACATTTTTACATTCAAAAGTACCTATAGACTTGTTTTATAAAAACATGGATTAAAATGTTACAAACAGAGGAAAATAAATTACACTTTAGACTTAAATTCAATTTAAAATACTTCTGAAAGATACTGTATATTAATAAGTTTGTCCATCTGTTCGTTCTATTAAGTCACTATAAAATATGCGTTTGACTCAGTTTTACACCTGGCGTTATTACAGACCACATTCTAAGAACGAAGCTACTGCTAGGTTCACTTCAGTCTGAAAATCATTAAGTTATTCGCAAACACCGGAAATAACCTTAAGTGTGACAAATTACTATGGAATTTTATTAATTTTCTGATATTGATAGTCATTTTAATTTTATCATAAAACATAAAAAAGTGAAATTTTCATATCAGGAATGGCCACATCCAGAAGACATAGACTCCACACACAGCCAACAAGTAGCAAAATAGAGAATGGGTTTTAAATGTTCGATTTCAAAAATAAAATGATCCATTTCAAAAGAAGAAACCACAAACAATTAACGAAAATAAAGACTTTGGGGTTACCGCCTTGGAAGGGTTAGTGATAAAAGAAATTTAAACCAGATTCAATGGTTCATCAACCTTACACTTGCCTTAACAGATTCTCAAGTAGATTTCATGTGTTGCTATTAATTGTTTATTAATCACACTATTAATTGTTTATCAATCACGTTATTTATTGTTTATCAATCACGCTATTAATTGTTTATCAATCACGCTATAAACAGTTTGTCAATTGTTTGTCAGTTACATTATTAATTGTGTATCAGTCACGCTATTAACTTTTTATTAATTACGCTATTAATTGTTTATCAATCACGCTATTAATTGTTTATCAATCAGTTAAAGGCGGTGGTTTTACCAGCGGTGACTTTCGTTTAAAAGGAAGTATATATATACAGGATAAGTCATGAGTGATCATTTTTCATAAAATACAAAATATTAAAAAAAATTGGTAAACGGGCCATCTTGTTCCTTGAAACATACCATATCATACGCATATTTTTAAATATCAAATAATTTCGAAAAGTATTTTCCCCAGATATTATTGATATTTGATATTTATTCGTATATATTGTCTGTTTTGTCCGTATCACCCCAAATAAAAACAACTTGTAAACAACATTCTCCACGCATTAAATGTGCTAATTCTTCTAAGTAGACCAGCATTATATAAACATGATATCTCTTTATTATTTTTATGGTACTGAGTTGTCAATTACGGTCAATCAGTTAATTCGTATTGAGCTAAAATGCAATAAAATTATAAACTAATATCAAAGTTTAGGTTGTTGTTTTAATCTTTTAACGAATTACGTGATATTTATCAAATATCGACTGTCTAATGACGATCGAAGACTAACGTATTATCATATTTTTATTCAACTATTTTTCTCTTCCTGGTTTGTTCATGCGCTTTAAATCTTCAAGTAACTAGTATCAATATCATAACTCAGTCGTAAACCATGACGATAACACGGATCTTATACTTTCTTGTGTCCTACAATGTGCTTTGGAGTGTTATACAAGGTTTGTTTTAGTAGATTTAAATGAAGTAATAAAATAACTTGCAATAATAGATCTCTCGTAGTTCGCGATCTGCGAAGTTTATCAGCGGTAATTAAACACTATTGTATAAATTATCACTTTTTGGAACATTTAGACTAGTCTTCTTTTCAAGCAATAAGAAGCTGGAAATTTGAGACTGGTCACCATTGTAATTGTAAGTGTTATGATTTCGGTTGAATGTCTATTCAATTACAATAGTTAGACAATTTAACTTAAAAGTTTGAGAAAACCTTAATATGTATAGACAACTCGTTTTTAAATAGTCGTAATCATATGTAATCATATGTTTCATGTAATAAAGAGGCTAGTCAATGTGCATTCGTAAAAAAATCTAAATTTGTGCAAGTTAACATTTAACCAGTTTTTCTACACTTTTAAGTCAACCAAATAGTTATCAGTAAAAATATGAATACATAAACTTTTTTTTTTAAATAATATCATGTTGAAATAATAAGGAAATAACAATGGAAAAATCTGCGTTTGTTAAGTGATATTTGATTTAATCTTAAATATTTCCTTTATTTTGCTTCCTTTTAAGATACGTCAACTCCTTCAAGTAACCAAGTAAACAATGGCCGTAGCACAAAGAATAACGCGAGGTTTGCGTTTGCTTTATAAAATGAGCCGTCCTGTTGACAAATACAATTATTGATAAATATAGAATATAAACATGGAGAAAACGGATTCAGTTTGTGCAAAATTTTCATCATTTGTCAAATCAGACAAACTGTGACCATTTATTTAAAGACCAATCATTTATTATATGAGTTAATCAAGTAAATATTGTTAATACAGGTTAGCGCTGTTAATATAAAGTTGTTTATATTTGATAATGTAAAATTTTCATCTTTGCGTTGAATATTATTTTTTTTAACCTTAACTTATTTTTAACTGTTTTTTGTACTACTAAAGTCATAGTCAACGAAACAAAAATATTCATATAAATGACCCCCAAAAAACATTTTAAGAATTGTGCAATGCTATTTAAGGTTGCTCGATACATTTGACGGTAAACTATAGAAGTTGTCGGACCTTTTTGAAATTTGGCATGTTGATAGAGTTTGATCTCCCTAGTTGCATAGCAACGTCCTTTTTCCTCTGACGTCACGTAAATCACCGTGAACGCGCACCCTAGCGGCGTTCTTCTGGAATCATCATGCCGGTCACTTATTTGCATATAACTTAGTTGTCTGTCATCTGATAGTTATTCTGTAAATTTTGTTGTATAGATAATTAAATTCTCTTCCCGTCCATATCTTATTTCAAGTGTTACATGATAAATGAGCCGTATTTGTTCCGACTGGCCGGAGCGACGTGTAAAACGTTAACTTATTGCAGAAGTGAATGATTTAGTATAACTCATTGTATTTATTTGTAATCCGAAAAAGTAAAACAGTTTTATTATGATTTATTGTGATTTTTTGTTCAATCGGGTATTTTTACTCCGTGGGGTAAATGTGTAAAATCTTAAATCCTATAAAAATTAAATTTTTAACAAGCAAGATGACAATTTATTTTTATTTAATTATAATTGAAAATTCCCACCAACGCTGAGTATTACATAAACTATTGACATCTATCGGTAGGAAAAAAGTTGACAAAACTTTAGCAATCGTGTTTTAAAGTATGTTTACTGAATTTTGCTAGGCATGATTAATGAATAAGGAAAAAGGTAATATAATTGTTAACAAACTTAGAATTAACCTAGCATCGATGTAAAGCATTTTAGCAATATTATGTAATTTTTATTGATTAAGAATTAAACATGTCAGATTCTGAACAAGGAAACATTTAGATAAACGTATATCGGCATGAAACAAGAACGGGTAGCCATTATAAAAATATGATAAAAATGAAATATTAATTGAAATGACCGAGTTTATCTAAAATAACTCTACCTTTTCCGCTGGAATGCAAAAAGTATTGTACATTTTTTTAATAACAAATGACCTCTTTCGTTTTCGACACATGATCGTCCGATTTTATATATGTTTTCATGAGCGACCCACCTTTTGTATCTCGTCTTTTCAGGGTTATAATTTTTAACTGACATATGTACACAAACAGAACGCCTGCAAATTACTTGATTTAAGCTTCTTCAAAATGTCATTTGAATTTTTTATAGACCAAAATAAATTTTTGCCAGTGGTTTCAAAAACTGTTTCGCAATAGCTAATTACATGTTCTTTTATAGCTGTCAGATAAGATGTTAAGATCACGGATAATTTTGTTGTTGTACAAGAACTAGAGTTAGCAATAAATCGTGCTTTGTACGGTGTTGTGTGCATTTTAGGTAACCAATACATAATAGGCACTTTGTCTTGTTTCGTCTCAACACTGAGTCTAAATTTAGTAATTTGTAGAGTGTGTGCAATAACAATATCACTCTCAGATAAAGAAGTCAGTGTATAAGCATTAATGCTATTTAGCTCTTCAATTTGAACATTACTATAGTGTATACGTCACACTATAATTACATTATTAGAAGCCTTATCAGCAGGTGATAAAACAAATATGTTGTGAAAATCTTGAATACCCCTTTTCAAACAACGAAAGGTAAAACGAGGTCGATGTGGTAATATAGCTATGTTTCTTTTATAGAAGGATATACGAGTGTCAATTATTTTTAATATTTGATTTTTCCAGTTTGAAAGAGCATTAGGCTCAGCATGTTCTCGTTTACACAATCTATTGCAAAAACGAACCATCAAATAATTATTGCAACCCTTTCAATAGTTAAAATCTATATGCAGAGAAAACGTAAATTTACCATTTGAATATGTCGCGAAGAAAACGGTTTATACTTGTTTAATTTTCCAAGAACTATTTTATTTCCAGCAAATCAGCCTGGTGGGCATTTAGGATGTTTTCAAGATTTAGATGGTGAGAGTTTAGTGGAACCCAGACAAGGTCTAGGCTTCGATTTCACTAATAAGGGTGAAATGTGCAAAATTAGATGTAAAAATACTAGGAAAAGATATGCTGGAACAAAGGTAACAGTATGATGGTAACGGTTTACAACATCTGCATATTTTTTAATGTTATTTATAAATTATAATATTTCCAAAGTTCATATCAAAGTATGTTACACTTAATTGTGCATTATTATTCGTTTTATATTAAAGCAACTGTAACATAATTAAAGTTTTATATTGCATTTCGCAAGCTTGGTTTCATAAAAACATTTTTATGAAGTCTACTGACGAGCGAACAGAGGCCGGACGAAAATAAAAATAAATTAAAAAAGTAAAAATACGTTTACATAATAATAATTGTTGTATTATTTAAAAAAGCGAAATGTTCATATCAGGAATCGCCACGCCCACAAAACACAGCCTGTCCGCGCAGCGAATAAGAACCGAGAAAAAGAGAGCATGTGTTTATAAGTATGTCAAATTCAAATAAGACAACACAAACAATTAACGAAACTGAGAATCCTTGGGGTTATGAACGTCTAGGAACGGTCAGTGGCAAAATAATTTGCTACTGGGGGTTCAAACCAGGTTCTAGGGTGCACCAACGTCACACCTGCCCCAACAGGTTCTCATATCAACACACAAGTACAAGCTGTCTTGGTGAAATCACCCCAAACCACCCATCAGCTCAACAAAGTTTTATGCAAAAGCACAGAAACATATTTAACAAAGACGCTTATAGCATTGCAAAGCAAACGCGGCGAGAACTCAATGATCTTACCGAGACCAGACATCCTGGAGTCAAATCAGCAAAAACACTATGCCTGTGATAAAAAAAATAAATTTATTAAATAAATTAAGCTTCTAGGGTCTTATACAAGATTTTCCCATTTCTGATTAAAAATGATGTTTTAAAGAAGATTAAATCAAACTTTTAGCGGTTGCATTATATATGTATATTAATTTTATAATTTTGCATGTCTTTGTTTGTATTTTGCATATCATTGTTGTTTCTAAGTTTTGTTACACCTTATCATTACTACTTAACATGTATATACTTATTGAGAGGGCCCCAAGGGAGATTAGTTTGTTTTTGACTAATTGGGCTACCCTCTATAAAAATTGTAATTCATTCATTCATTCATTTTCAGGCTTTCTGTTTGTCTACTAGAAAAAATCTCTATTTATTGCTTGTAATGAACACAGGGCAATTTTACAGATGAGACTTTATGTTATCTCTTTCTATCGAACATCAAGATGATATTATTACAGCTTTTAACAACACCTCGAGGTATCTTGATGATTTATTTAATATAGATAATAACCATTTTCCATGACTTGTAAATAAATTTATCATCAAGAGCTAAGCCTAATAAAGCAAACACTTCAGAAAAGCAAGCAATCTTTCTTGAGCTTAATCTGTCCATTGAAAATGGTAAAGTCACTACTAAAATATGATAAAAATATGATAAAAAAGATCATTTTATCTACTAAAATATATGATACAAGAAACGGGTTTTAATTTTAATAATTAAAAAAAGTAAATTTTTCGTTTTTAGACGGCGATGTTCCTCGTGCAACATCTTACGGGGTTTATATCTCACAGCTTGTTCCCATTCTAGAGCTTGCAACGATGTTAGTGATTTCAATGAACGTAGTCTTTGCATAACAGATAAACGTTTAAAACAAGGTTATCGGTATCACAAATTAAGGAAAACTTTGCAAGTATTATCGCCGATACCTAGATCTAATTCAAAAATACAGGTGCAGTTTAAAATCACTATTGCAACAAGAGATTATAGCCTTTTTTTCATGGAAATTTAATTTATATACTTAAAAAGATAAAAGGCAGTGTTAATTTCCCCCGGTTATTCGTAAAAACTATCTGTAAATTTAAAAAGAAAAGTTACCAACATGATATTCTATAGCGATTTGCAGGCCTGGTGATTAACCCATCTACAGTTGATCATTATTCATATCTCTTTGTTGCACGACGATGAAAGAGGTTTGAGAGTTTATGAAGTTTTATGAACCTAGAAGCTCGGTTTGTTTCGTTTATCCCTGTCATCGTGTTCTTGCTGATTTGACCCTAGGAGCTCTGGTCTCGGTAAGATCATTGAGTACCCGCCCTTTTGGTTTTGCAATGCTATTAGTTCTTATATTTTATATGTTTGTGTGCTTTTGCATGCAACATTGTTGAGCTGATGGGTGGATTGGAATTATTCCACTAGGGCAACTTGTAATTATGTGTTGATATGAGAACTTGTTGGGTCAAGTGTGAGGTTAGTGCATCATAGAACCCGGTTTAACCCCCCCCCCCCCTCCCCCATTTGAAATTCGATTTGCCACTGACCTTTCCAAGGCGGTAATCCCTCGGCTTCTCATTTTTGTTAATTGTTTGTGGTGTCGTTTTTTGAAATTAATCGTTTTATTAACCATGCTCTCTCTCTCTATCTCTCTCTATCTCTCTCTCTCTCTCTCTCTTCTTCTTCTTCTTCTTCTTCTTGTCTGTGTGGGGATTCAGTTTTTTCTGAATATGCATATTGCACCTTTTAAGTACTTAGTAAGATCTTCAGTTTGAATATTAATAAAGTGTATACGTCGTACATAAATAACATTATTTCAACCCTTGTCAGCAGGTATTAAAACAAATTTGTTGTGAAAGTTTCGAATTCACCTTTTAAACTGACGAAAGTTAAAACGAGGTCGCGGTGGTAATAGAGCTATGTTTCTCTTTTAGAAGGAAATGCGAGTGTAAGTTTATGTTTGTTACCGACATATCTCAATATCGCTAGTTTTATACATCGTGGTTTTCTGTGTATGAGTCCACAAAACGTTACGGACCCTAAAGTAGTATTATAAGAAGTTTTGAAATTTTGTTTTACTCTTCCGTAATTACATGTGTATTTATTTGAATAAATATTGCTTAAACCAACCCTTATGTAGCTATCCTCCTAACAACACAAAATTTACCCGTACATTGTATGAACATACTAAAGATTCTAGAAATGTAGGTAAGTTGAGAGTGATGGAACAATCTAGTACACACTTTTTAAACAAATGATAATGATTATAAGCACATTTTCTTAAATTTAAAAGAGATATTACGAAAGTAAGCTAAGTAATTTCTAATTCAAATTAATTAACAACATTTTAGTTACGAAGTCTTTTCTAGTTAAATTAAGAAGTCTGAAAACGAAATATCTCCATACTGTAAACAGTCAAGAGACAATATGGAGCATCTGTTTTTGGAATTGTGCAATTTACCTATCCGTATCCTACCATATTAAAACTATTTTTAAAACAAAGACTTGAATCAAATAAATACAGCGCTTATTTAACGAGAATACACAACAACTTTATTAAACATTTTGAAAATATTTACAAAAAAAACATATTATCTAATATACTTTATATACTTGACAATACACTGAAAAGAAAACCACAATTGTATATATATTGTAGATTTCATTTAAGATATCATATGTAACAAAAATATAAACTAGGAATATTTAAATAGAATGTGCAATTTTTTTTTGATGTTTATTCGTTTGCTTTTCGATTTGTTTTAAATATTATGGTATTTGTTCTAACTATATATTATAGTAGTTATTATAGACAATATTATTGTATTATGGTAATAATGGTAATAGAAAATAGACGGGGTTACCCTGATAAGGGCCGCGCGGATGAAAAAGGTGAGGGATTTAAACAAGATATAAACATTGATTGGTGTTTATAGCTAAATAAAACCCTTAATAGATGAAACGGGAACTTTGATAGCCACGACAAATATGGAAATATTGCAGGCTCGGTAACTTAGTGTATTTTGTATTAAAAATAAACACATATTTTTAAATTAATTTTAAAACCGCGAATTAAGTTACTTTGCAAAACATACTATACTTTAAGTGGTGTCAATGTTAGCATGTAAGCGTATAAAAAAATTCAGGTAAATGAATGTAATAAATTAGTAATTGTGAATATGCTCTAGCACTGATTTTTCCATTCGACAAAGGTATACTCCGAATTTGAACCGTGAGCTGTGACCAGTTCAACGTTATAATTCTAAATATATAAAGAACGTCATTTTCCAGAGTTACCTTTACGAGTTACAAACCTTATACGATAAAGCTTCTTATTAAGCTTTAAAAAGCAGCGGATGTTTAATCTTGAGGTAATTGCTCAGTAGCTAATGATGTCTGGCTATAATCCAAATTGTGCGAGTTCGATTCCAATAAGAGTAACTAGTATCTGTTTCATTTCATACATTATTTGTGTTTTTATTCACTAAAGTTGTTTTATCTTTATTTTTACTTCCCTTTATACATCGTTGTTACAAATATATGTTCATTCTATTTTTAACGATATAATCATGTCCAGCAGCGTCCAACAGATGTCTGTAAGCAATGATGTAAAGTCGACAGTTTTAGTAAATGAAATTTTAATTCAACACGTCTAATTTACATATTAAATTATATTTTGCACAATTTCTTTGGGATCGTACGAATTATGTGTTCAACAAAGCTTCAATCGCAACATCCTAGCTTAAATGGTTGAAACTACAAATACATCTGTTTGATGAAATTTAGTAAAACAAAAATACGACTTTTGAAAGGTTTTTGACTATTTCTACATGATTAAAAAATTTAATTACAAGCATCAGCTAAAATGAGCAAAAAACTCATGGGAATCGAACACACAGCCCTGTCATAACATATGTTAGAAATCAAAAACGTTAGCGTCAAGGCCGTAGACCCTAGCAAACAATTCTATTTAACTTTAACATCATTAACTACAATTGAAAAAGTGACATCCAGGATTATTCCATATACGAGGGTCATCCGTAAAATACATAGACTGGTTTATAATTGTAGATTATAATTCAATATGGAATCTAGAACTTCACACACATGTATTATAATGTATGTCTTATTTAATAATACATAGTAAACAAGTTTATCTTAACACGTTCTAAAATAGCAATCTCCAAGGCAACCCGAATACTGTTGTACGGAGCACTTTAAAAATCAACGAAAATTTTGTTTAAAAGATCGGAAATCAACGCTTGTAATTAAGTAATAAGACATCAGAATTTACCATTATTTTTAAGAATGTAAAAATGACGTCGCATGAGTTTACCCGCCAAATTTTGACGTCATTGTTTGACCAGCAACAAAGTTGTTAAACAAACTTGCAGTGTGGTTGTGAACACGTTTCTTTAAAAACATGACGACGTCAATTCGTATGGAGCAGCGATCTGCAATCAAGTACTGCGTAAAGGCGTGTTTTACACCTACACAGACGTATGATTTTATTTCTAAGGCAGAAAGTTCGTCAAACGTATGCAGAAGCTTAGTGTTAAAATGGCATAAACTTTTCTCAGATGGGAGAGAATATGTGGAAGATATTTCACGCCCAGGAAGGCCGTCTACAGACAACGGAACGATTGAAAAAGTGCTGGAAATCGTCAATGAAGACAGAAGAAAGACTGTTGTTGAAATAGAAGAGGAAGCTGGGATAGGTAAAACAACCACGCACAAAATACTGACAGAAAACCTAAACATGCGTAAAGTTTCGGCAAGGTGGGTTCCGCGACTTCTTAATGATGAAGAACGTTTGAAGCGCGTGGAAACGTCACAAGAATTCCTCCAACGTTGGGAAACGGAAGGCGATGCATTTCTTGGGAGAATAATTACATCCGACGAAACATGGATCCACAATTTCGATCCCGGGACCAAACAAGAGTCCACGGTATGGAAAACACCTTCATCACCACCGTCTAAGAAAGCACGTGTCAGCAAGTCTGCACAGAAGACCATGTTTATATTCTTTATGGATCAAAGAGGCATGCTACTGTCCCACGCTGTCCCTCATGGAGTTACGGTCAACGCATCTTACTATCAAAAGGTACATCATTTCTTATTAAACATTGTTTTAATTGTGTTAATCATAAACATGTTTTTTTTTAAATAAAAAAATAAATAAATACATAAACTGAAAATTAAAAAATTATTCGTAATCGGATACTTGAAATTTCTCTTCAGGTCATCTGCCGCGACTTGGTCCATGCGTTCCGTAAGAAGAGACCCGGAAAGGAGATTTAGGATATGATCCTTTACCAGGACAACGCACCGGCCCATCGCGCGCACGAGACATTGATGACCATAGATTTCGTTGGTCTTGAACGCCTCTCACACAGTCCCTATAGCCCCGACTTAGCCCCAATGGACTTTGCCGTCTTTCCCAAGTTAAAGAGCGAGCTACGTGGACAGCGATACACCGACGTGAAGGAAATTCAGCTTGCCGTAAGATCATTTGTAAAAAGGTGTAATGAGAGTTGGTACAGGGATATTTATTCATCCTGGGTCAGCCGCCATCGCCGATGTGTGCAGTGTAATGGGGAGTATTTTTTAAAGCTGTGACGTTTAGATGTGTTGACGTCGTTGACGTTGCTTGAAATGACGCGAAGTGCTCCGTATGCTATTTGTATGTGTTGATTGATAAAATCATAAAATCATAAAATTGTTATCTGTAAGTATTTTGTAAAACGCTTTTGATTGTTAATTGTAAAGATATTACTGATTATGTCACTGTTATTTTTTCCTATATTTCTAGACCTATTTGGTGAAAATTAGAAGAGTCTATACACTTAACGGATGACCCTCGTACATGTGAAACGCATAGAAACATTTTATAAAGCTTTTCGGAAATTCAATAAACGTCTGTTTTGTTTGTTTTCGGATCGTATGATTTATGAGATTTATGAAAAATACGCATATACACTTAACAACTCTTCAAAGTACACACCTTCGTACCGGGGCATTACTGGCTTGATAATTGAGCTATTGCTCTAAAACTTTCAATAAAAAAGCAATAAATACTAACTGATTTATTAGAACAATTGGTCGAATTTAACAGGCATATTGGAAAACTAAAAGATGGGCGTCTACATTTTATGCATTCAAACTTACTTGCTCTATAAACAGTTATAAAACAATAAGATTAGAATGAAATAACTTAAAGTTAACAGAAATAGAAGAATAGCAAATTCTAGGTTCCACATGTTCATTTATATGTACGCGTAATTCGTTTATTAAGTTGAATATACGCTTTATTAACTGATTTTGTGAATTTGTATTCTGTGGGTGTAAGTATTCTAAATGATTATGAGCTGCAGTCAGTTGTCTGTCATTTTGAATGAAGTTTTACTTATAAATCAGTTAGTATTCACTGCAACGAAACTTGTTAGTTAAAGATATAAAACCGGCCCCTAAGGTATGATAAATATAAGAAAATTTATTGACGCATTACTGTAAGTTGGTTAAGAAGGCTTGTGTATAACAATTATGATAGTAGGGGAAATTTGTTGCAACTAAACAAAAACAAGTACTGAAGCTAAGTCAAAATTCTATATTTACCATTATGGAACAAAAATCACATAAATAACTGTGCACATTATTCTCCAACTTAGTATAAAAACAATGTTACTTCATAATTGTTTTAAAAGTAGAAGACGGTCATTTATTTACGGAAGATTATACTGACCCCTCTTATATTTTGTGTATAGAAATGAGAAAGTTATGGAGTTGTACATGTATGCTACAAAAATGTTTAAAGCAAGAAAGTTATATAATCAATTAATATTTATTGAAAAATGATACTTTGTTGTATTATATCAAGACATTTTTTGAAAATAATTGGCAAAATGCTTTTACGTATTTGATCTATATGGAATTTTCGGATTCTCCTTGATTTATTTACTGGTGGAGTTTATAAAGACACACAAGCCTTATCACCATGACCGGTTGCTTCTGTCTCAAGTTTCAATTTGATGATTATCACTCTTGTCTGTTGACTATTTTACTTGTGTCTAACCTGTTTATTTGCATTCTTTCAAAAGTATTTTAACCGATGTTTTGGATTATTGTGAAACAAACATTTACAAGTCATGTTCTTAGAAAGATTTTTTATTTCTTAGATTTTTTGACCAAACAGCCTATGTTTATATCAAGTCTAGATCACTAACTTTTTTTTACCAGCCAGTAAACATCTTTTATTTTGTGTTATCTGATTAAAACGCTGAGATTGCAAAAAAAGGTGCGAGGTTGCGAAAGTACGATGCGAGGGCACGATATTAATATCGCACCCACGCATCGTACTTTTGCGATTTCGCGTCGTGTTTCCGAATAGATGAAAAGGGAACTTTAAAAGTCACCGAACAAGACAAATATGAAAATACTGCAGTCTCGGTTTGATTGAGCCTGTTCATGGGCAGTAATGGGATTGCATATTACTGCCCACGCCGCCTAGCCTTGGGTTGAGCGCAACTCAATATTTTAAATAAACAGTACAATTTTGATCCATCCCAAACGATGGTATGCATTGAGTTTTCGTGGTCACGCTATCCTGAGGGCGAGACCACTAAACAGGCAAAACAACGATACCAGTGTCGAATGCACGATGCGAAAACTCATTTTCAATTGTGTCATCGCATCCTATTTTCGCGTATTCGCATAGTAGATTCGCAATCTCGCATCGTTGTTTTCTAATTTACAGCATATCAAAATTGTTAAACATATATATTAATAATATATAATTGTATGATATAATCTGCCATAAAAAGTTAGGATGTTCCGTTGGGGCCATAATTGTTTCGCCCTGTTGACCTCTTGGGCGGCACCATAAAAACGCGACAACATGATTCGAGACTGCGAAACCACGATGCGAGATCGTAAAAAAACAGGTAACGAAATATAAGAGGTAACGAAAGTACGATGCTGGTAGGTACTCGCATGCTACTTTCGCGACCACGCATAGTTGTTTTTGTGTTCTCGCCATCGTGTTTTCTGAGGACAACAAGACCATGAAAACGTAAAAGCACGACGAGAGATCGCCTAAATAAGAAGCGAGGGCGCGACATCAAAATCGCGCCCTTGCATCTTACTTTCGCGATATCGCTCCGTTGTTTCGCGATCTTGCATCGTACTTTCGTGGTCTCGCTCTCCTGAAGGTCAGCGAACCGAAAACTTATTGCTTTTCCATGTTTGATCTATAGGAACTCTTTGGATTCGAGTTCATTTAGACACACAGGCCATGCCAACATGACAGTTTGCTTCTGCCTTAAATTTCAAATTGCTAGTTTTTACCCTTGCCTGTGGACCTATTGACTTGAGTCTAACCTGTTAATTTGTATTTTTTTCAAAAGAACAATGTATTTTTCTTTTATTTGATGGTTTGAATAATGGTGATACAGAAATTTTCAATATGTTTTGTTTTAAGAAAGATTTTTACATTTCTTAGCTATTTTGACCACACAGCTTTTGTTTATATCTAGTGTTGATCCCTAACTTTATTCTATTTGTCATGTTTGTGTTAGCTGATTAGAAGGCGTGATCACAAAACCGCGAAAACACGATAAGAGATCGTAAACAACGATACGAGATTGCGAATGCACGATGCGAGGGCGCGAAATAACATAACACTTCGTATCGTACTTTCGCGATTTCGCATCGTGTTTTCGCATTTACATGGTCTCGCTATCCCGAGGCTGAGACCATGAAAACTCGAAAATAAGACTCGAGAACGCGAAACAACGATGCGAGGTCGTGAAAGTACGACGCTAAAGCGCGATATTAATTTTTGCGTCCTCGCTTCGTATTTTTGCGATTCGCTTCGTTGTTGTTTTTTGCGCGATATTTGTTTTTTTGCGCGATATTTTTTGCATCATCGTTTCGCGATCTCGCATCGTTATTTGGCGATTTCGCATCGTGTTTTCGCGTCTTCGTGGTGTCATTAAAGCGGTCGGAATGGCAAAACAACGATGTCCCCGTAGGAACACTGTAGTAAGTTAATACATGAGGAGGAATATGAAATGTTTTATTTCTCTCAAATTATATATCATAATTATCATATAAGTCGTGTTCCAGTTTTAGTTATATTATATTTATGATATAGCAAGCTGTTTGCTACAATGACATATATATTTCGCGGAATATTATTTCGATTTTTAAGAAGGAAATTGTATTTTAGTTAAAATAAACACAGGACTTCTGGTCAGATGACTTTTATTACCGCAATAAAAACTAGAAGATAAATATAAAATATATGTATAAGTCAAATAAAAATATACAAATATATATTGATATTATGTATATTTCTTACAATTTTACACTTATAAAAGATTTAAGGTGGGTCAGTATACTCTTCCGTAATTACATGTGTATTTATTTGAATAAATATTGCTTAAACCAACCCTTATGTAGCTATCCTCCTAAAAACACAAAATTTACCAGTACATTTTATGAACATACATGTACTAAAGATTCTAGAAATGTAGGTAAGTTGAGAGAGATGGAACAATCTAGTACACACTTTTTAAACAAATGATAATGATTATAAGCACATTTTCTTAAATTTAAAAGAGATATTACGAAAGTAAGCTAAGTAATTTCTAATTCAAATTAATTAACAACATTCTAGTTACGAAGTCTTTTCTAGTTAAATTAAGAAGTCTGAAAACGAAATATCTCCATACTGTAAACAGTCAAGAGACAATATGGAGCATCTGTTTTTGGAATTGTGAAATTTACCTATCCGTATCCTACCATATTAAAACTATTTTTAAAACAAAGACTTGAATCAAATAAATACAGCGCTTATTTAACGAGAATACACAACAAATTTATTAAACATTTTGAAAAAAAAAGCAACATATGCATATCAGGAATCGCCACACTCAAAAAATACAGCCTCCCCACGCAGCAAAAAAGAAGAGAGGAAGAGAGAGAGAGCGCATGTTTTATATATGTATGTCCATTCAAATAGGACGCCACAAACAATTAATAAACAAGAGAACCTTTGGGGATACCGCCTTGGAACGGTCAGTGGCAAAACAAATTGCCACTGGGGGTTTAAACCAGGTTCTAGGGTGCACCAACCTCACACTTGCCCCAACAGGTTCTCGTATCAGAAAATATTTACAAAAACATATTATCTAATATACTTTATATACTTGACAATACACCGAAAAGAAAACCACAATTGTATATATATTGTAGATTTCATTTAAGATATCATTTGTAACAAAAATATAACCTAGGAATATTTGAATGGAATGTGCAATTTCTTTTGATGTTTATTCGTTTGCTTTTCGATTTGTTTTAAATATTATGGTATTTGTTCTAACTATATATTATAGTAGTTATTATAAACAATATTATTGTATTATGGTAATAATGGTAATAGAAAATAGACGGGGTTACTCTGATAAAGGCCGCGCGGATGAAAAAGGTGAGGGATTTAAACAAGATATAAACATTGATTGGTGTTTATAGCTAAATAAAACCCTTAATAGATGAAACGGGAACTTTGAAAGCCACGACAAATATGGAAATATTGCAGGCTCGGTTTGAGTGAGCCTATTCATGGACAGTAATAGAAATGCATATTACTGCCCAAGCCTCCTAGCCCCTGGTTTAGCGCAACTCAATATTTACACCAATCATCAGTACAATTTTGATCTATCCGAAACGATGAAATGCATATGAACACGGAACCTTCAATGCGGTATTTTCAGATTAATACAAATTCATGCTCCGCGGCATATTGTCCCAAGATAAAGAAATAAAGGATATTGGAACAACCCATCTTTAAACTGGCCGAACTTTTAAAACAAACGTTATTATAGAAGTACTTATAATTTAGCACATAAATATCGAGCTCAACGACCTTCGAAGGACGTAACTGATATCAGCACTGATTGAATGTACGGGGAGACTTTTTACAGCCGCCACACGGCACAAACAACGCTACTGTCATATTAAAATATATGAAAAACAGATTAAAACAGGAATTAAGTATTTTTGCAACTGTTAGAACCAGAGTTTTTGAAACTGTTAGAACCAGAAACCTTATCTTAACATCAAAGGTATGAACGATGCATTGCAAAATGCATACAAAGATGTCGAAAGGCGAAACGATGATGACCTCAACGAAACACCTGACGCATGCACTCCTACAACTGCATCATACTTTTTTAAACTATGTTAACGTATTGTCAATACTAATTATATGCAATGACTATTCATTTGGGTGTATTCTTGCTATTGTCAGGAGTAGTGTGACGACACTTAATAATAACGTTCTTTCTCGAAAAAGGCCCATTTGTTAAAATATAAAAAAGAGTTGATTTTGCATACGTCTAAGGCATCAGTACACTTTAAATCTATTCATGTTAATTATTTTAATACCT